>CM060931.1:964525606-964994287 GCA_030765085.1 Allium cepa
ACTTATCAATGTAAATCATGAAAATTGGTGAAACACAAATTCTAGAAATCAATCAATAGAAATCCAGAAATCACAAAAAGGGGGAGGCCTATCACAAAACGGGAGCATGAAAACTCACCAACACGTATATCACAAAATGGAACGCTATTCCACGGTTGATAACCATTAATTTTGAGCCGAAGCACCACAAAACGGCCCGAAGACCATGGGTCGCTACCCCACCAAATTGAGCCGAAGCTCCACAGAAACGAGGTTTAGTCTCCCTCGTAGACAAAGAGACATTGCACATTGCTAGTCTAAATCACAAAAATGATCGTTATTGATCATCAAGAAGTGTCAATTACAGTAAGCTAGTAAATATATGAGCTTAGCTTCATGTCCCATAACCACTAGCTTAACTTAAATATTTACGAACAAATTGTACATCTCCACTAGAAAATTATCACAAGAGATTCAATCGAATAAGTCCAAGAATTAACCGACGAAGTAAATGCAAGCGTTTTATACCACTTTTTTTACTAAGCCGCTTAATTAGATTTCTCATACGAGTGAGGTAAAGATTTGTATATGCTAGTAGATTGGAAAATGGTTTAAGAAACAAGCTTTGTAATAAAATAGTGTTGAAATCATTTGATGAAAGAATTTTGATATATGCTACTATTATTGAAAACCTTTATATTTTTAAAAGTGGAAAATCACAAAAATGATTGTAGAAACAATCAATCACTAAAATTCACATTCGAAGACGTGAATAGAATCCAAAGAAATCGATTCTGAATCCATCAAAATGGAAATACCCAAAAATTCCAAAAATAGAAGTTATCAAAGTCGACAAAGGTGATAACAACTAATCGGAGAAGAATAATCGATTAAAGATTGGAAAAGCAAAGCAAAATGAGCATAATAGGCAAAACAGAGAAATAGGAGCAGGTCAGTTGACCGGACCACTGAGTCGGCCGACCGAAAATAGCCCAGAATGTTTCGGCTTCAGCTTTGGTCGACCGGCCCAAGGGGTTCGGTCGGCCGAACTGCAAATTCTGCAATTCCTACCCTATTTAATAGAAGTGCAATCTCTCACTCAATTTGCAACCGGTCGAGCAACGACGCTAAGGGTTTATGCCAATCGACTACTCGACCCTATATGCTCCTCGATGCATCATCAAAAGCATGATCAAACAACAAAGCTATGATTTTTAAAGATTTGAACCCAAAACACTAAAAATTGGAATATTCACAAAACCAATCCAAATCAAAATCAAATGCACATGAATAAGTGTTAGGAATTCATACCTAACAATCAAAGATAATCATAGACTTAGATGTGAGATAAAAATCTTACCTTTTCACAAAATCAATGAAGGAGAAGCTTAAAAGCAAAGGAAGAATCAACCATACTTCAACACAACCCAAACGAGCTTGAATCTAAGCTCAAAAGAAGAAAGTTCCTAAAGTTAGTTTAGGAATTTCTGAAATTGAAAGGAGAATGAGTTGGAGAAGAAGAAGATGATGCTTACCAATAGCTTCTCTTTGGATTTGGAGCTAGAACTTGATTTGCAAATGAAAACTAGGGCTTGGAGTTTTAATTTCCCATTCCTCTCTCCATTGTTGCTAAAGCTTGAGTATTAGGAAATAGAAATGAAGTAATGAAGGGAAGAGGGGTGAAGCTTGGGTCTAATGGACTGAAACAAAACCAAAGCCCTAAGTGAAAAAGTAGGAAAATTCCACTAACTCCAAACATATCAAAGTTTATACTCAAAAAGGTCGCAAACGGCGTTTTGAACTCAATGGAAATGGTCTCGAGTCCTAATTCGACCGTATGCAAAAAGTAACTTTTCAGACTATAATCCGACTAACGATAAAATATTTAAATAAAATATTTAAATACTCAATCGTAAAATATGCGGGTTGTTACATTAACCAAGTTCATTAAATTAATTAAAGTTTAATTATGAACTAATCTTGGTTTAATTAAGATATAGTTAGGGTTTAATCTAATTGAATATACTTTAATCTTTTCAAAGCTATTTTTAAACTTAACCGTTTACGTTTTAAATTGGTTTCCTTTTTAAGGTTGATTGATTTCAAATCAAAGGATCGCTCGTCTGGACCATTAAGTAGCCAAATGAATTAAAGTAGTGATTATAAGATGTTGATACATTTTATGGAAAGTAAGTTGACTTGTGTTTAGTACAAATGTTGAATATCGGCACCGTGACAAACACAAGGAAGTTAATTTCAATAAGCGGGCCATGGAAACTTAAGCATATAGAATATATTTCTATATGTACATTTTTCACCGATAATGGATGTATCTATATTTGTAAGTTGAACATCTACCTATGATTTATTGTATGTTATGTGTGAATCCTTACATATCTGATATTAGGCAATACCCATGATATAAATTGGATAAGTGAACCCAAATTTAATGATCCATTGTAGTCATTAAGCCTCCGTTTGGTTTTCTAAAGTTAATATTTCATTTTCTTTTAAATAGTCTTCAAGGTTATTCTATTTTGAACAAGTTATTTGAAGAATGATTTGACAATTGTTTTGAATATTATATAACGAAGCTTATGAATAATTTTAGGATTCAAAAAAGGATTTTTAGAAATAGTTTCGAATGTTTATAAAAATATTTTATAAATGGGTTTGGATGTCCATAAAGGGAAATTTTATACAAGGATTGAAAGTTTATAAAGAAGTTTATATAACCAAGTTTGAATATTTATAAAGAGTCTCATAAATGAGGAAGGTACATAAATGTTTTGTAAACGGGTTTGGGTTAAAGAAAAAAGGATTTCATAGGCAAGGGAAATTTATAAAAGGATTTACAGAAGATAATTACAATAGGAATTCGAGGTTTGGGTTTCGTGAGGTTGACCTTTTAAAAAATGCTAGTATGGAAAATCTGTTCCACACTTAACACCTATGCATTATCCTTTTCTCCAATTTAAATAGTGTAGTTAAATCCGTTTAAGAGATATGGAAATGGGAAATCTTATAAATGCTTTGTGAATATACTTATGTAAAGGAGATAAGTATATAAATGGTGATAAATGCCTAGGAAAGGAGATTTATAAATGAAAATAGTTTTGTGGCTTAGTGATTGCTTTGGGTAATTAAATCTCTAGATTTTGTTGTTATTATTTGACAGTTAAATAACCAACTATCAAATTTGGCCTAATTTGACTTAGGAAGTATGAATGTAAAATTTGAGTTTCCAACAAGGACTCGGATACTTACTTCCAAAAGAACCGGGAATGAATCAACTGAAAATTATCGGTTGTTGGTACGGAGAGACCAGGATCGAATTTATATATCCAAAAACCACTACAAAACAACATGTACGTGAGTGGAAGACATCTTGATGAAGATTGAAGACGGTGCTCTTTGAAGTGCAAGGGCTACAACTACTAATCCTAAGGGTGATTTCAAAATGGATGTAGTAGAGTTAGTGCCTTCGCTTTTGTTCAGATCCAGAATGAACTTGTATAGATGAATGTTGGCATTGCATTGATTCCCTGAGGGTAGTGTTGGCATTCCAAGATGGATTGCTATTCAAAAAGGTAAAACGTAGCCTCAAGCCTTATCAACCGAGAATGACTAAAATAAGGGAAACGCAGCAGAGCTATGTAGGTCTCACCTATTGGGGTGTATCATCCCCTTTTAGATATATACACAATAATAAATGAATTCATGTATGTAGGGGGTCTCGATTAAAGGTTGAAAAGCAATCGGGGTGATGATATATTCGATACTATCTAGCAGGGTGTAGGCCGGTTCTGTGTTGGCAGGGGTCGTTAGGTACGACCTCGGTATATTTTTCTAGAGGTGCATTATGGCTGGCGGTACTACAGTGGCCCAGTCATTAGTTGGAATCCAATTTTCGATATGTGCCTTATATTTTCGATTGTAGAGCCTACTACGCTGGAATGTGAGATGTAAGCATTTCAGCTATTCTATTTATTTACTTTAAACCTAGCACTATGATAATATCACTGAATTTTGATATAAATTGTTTTGGTTATCATAAGGTTAAAACTCATCCATTTTTATATGTGGTGTGGTCTTACAAGATACCCTTTGTTTGAAAAAAAATCAAATGTAGAAATCGGCTTAGCTGTTACTTATTATCGAGTTTTACTCACGCTAGTTTATCAGACTGACCCAGGCGTTATTCATGTAATGCTCGGGTCAAACCGGGCATGTTTTTCTCTAGTTTGGCTAGATACTTTGGAGGTGGAGAGGAGCTGGATGACAAGATGTAATCACGTATTTTTACTTCCACTGTATTATAGAGTCTATAGGTTTGTCAATGTGAGGACAGGTTTCTATAACTGTCCAAAAATTTAGGATAAGTTTAATGTACCGTGATGTCGTATATATAAATAAAGATATTTCCTTTCTGTAAAGGTCATGGTTGTATTATATATTATTCGTTCCGTTATGAGATTCTTTTTTGTTTTAGTTTTCTCTATCTTCTACCTTCTTCTTTCACCCTAACAAATTGGTGTTTCTAGAACTTGAATGTTCGGCATGTAATACAGTGGACGTATTAATGTTGATTTTTGAGGATCGAAAATCTACTACGTTACAACATAGCCGAAGTGTATTCCTTACAGATTTGAATTCTTGAAACCTCGATTTCAACTATTCTTGCCTGTTGTTCGAAAGTATGACCATCCTATGGTGGTCATAGGCTCCTTAATGGATTTTCATATGTGGAGAAATATTCTGTTTTAAGATCGTCGTGAATATGATGTCTTAAAAATATCAAAATCTTTGCTTTGTCCTATTGGGACATATTTTGCTAACTTTAATAGGATTTTCAAGGCGTCGAGACTATAAATGGATCTCAACATCAAATATTCATAAAAAATATTCATCTTCAAATATATCCAAAGCTTTGAATTCAAGCTTAGATATGTTTTCCATGTCATGAACTATTAAAAAGAAAGAAGATTTTTTTAAATATTTAATAAGTCACATAAAAGAAATGCATTACATCATGGTTGGAAAAAATGCATCATGTTAATGAGATAAAAATGCATAGCAGACAAAATATGAGAAATAAAATGGTAAACCATGCCTAGTTGGTATAATTATTACTTATGGAGCATGGCTAGTTGGTATCTATGGGTGAAAGAAACAAATAAATGTCCTTCTAATTATAGTATAATGTATAAAACACACTAAAAATCTAAATACTTCTAGTGTGAGAGTAGTAGAAGGATGTAACTCTTGACTGCTTTATGTGAAAGTCCTAACTCGCTTAGGATATAAAATGAGTACATTATGCTTGTCTGAGTTTATGGAAAAAGTAACATTGGAAAATAATTGAGCTAATAATGTAACATTTAAATTCAATAGAAAACTTTATTTTAGCAATACAATTAACAATTTAAATTTGTAACAGTTATTGTATGATATATGATATGGCGATGTTGACATTGTACATTTTAAAAAAGAGCTAAATGATATATGTATCTTGTTGTACGGTAAAAATGAGAAGGAACGGAAGTATTGTGTGTCTTGTTGTACAAGTTAAAACGCTAAATTGAATCAACTTATAGCATCATTAAGTAGCAACCTTTCATTATGACTGCATGATATCGAAAACTGAAAACAACTAATGTATGATACTAATGAGCAATTGCAGATCATGAAGTGACCATGATTAGATTTCTATTAGGGGAAAAAATAACATCATGTATTCATAGACGGATACGGTTTCTAATATAAATATAAACAAATCATACCTTATCTGTGCAATAGAAATAAAGTGGATACTGCTTATTTATAAATAATGAAACATATTGTTTTTATAACTATAAAAGATGAAGTATATATGAAATCTAAGAGACTAAGTATTGCCTAATAATAGGCATGCATATGAATATATAATTAGAAGATATTTATTAAGTTTAAAACAACTAAAAGTAGAGAGATAAACAACTAAAAGTAGAGAGCTATGTGGTCAGTTCATGCTTTATAAATGAAGCGCATAGACTACCAATGAAGCAACTATAAAAATTACCAATCTAATATTATACTACTATTATATAGAAAAAATATATCGTGATGATAACATGTTAAAAAATAAAATTAAAGACAAGAAAAAACAGGGAAGACATAAATTCCATCAATCGCATTTCTACTATATCAACACAATATAATGAAGCTCTATATATTAGCTTGTGAAGAAGAATGAAGATTATAATAATGCTGATGTAACATTTGGCATATTCATTCTTATAATTTATATATAATACAACATTTATTAATTACTTCTAACTTTTGCATACAGCAGAACACAAATGCTAGGCATAGAGCCACTTTGATGTAGAAGGAATATACCAAATTTTCCACTTCATTATACGACACATGTACAAAAATTATTGCAAAAGAGAGATCATCTATGGTGTGTCCCCATCTAGCCATCAACTTATAATCCTTCATTCTGCATAATTGAATCACTTACACATGCACATGCACATGCACACACAATGATATATACATATACATGTGCATGTACATATATGTATGTATGCATGCATTCATGTATGTATATAGGATATCGAGACATAAAATTCAATACAGAAAATATTAACCGTTAGATTTCTTTATTTTTATATGAAAGCTAGAAATTAGGGTATTTAATGGTTAAAATCTATTTTGATAGATTTTGCGTCATCAATTTATGTATAAATAGAATTTCCCATGTGTGTGTATACTGTATAGACATACACTTTTTTGGCACTTCTATAGGACGTGTGCAAAGAAGACTGAGAAAAAAAAAATCCTATTATTGTATAATAATAGTCAACTGAGGTTGACTTAGATGATTATCCAGTTGGATTCCTTAACCTGCCAAAATTTTATTATTATTATGTGGATTTTCTTGACTCCTAATAGTCAAGCGTTCAAAATGAATTGGGTGCTTCATTATGCCAATGTTGAACGGATTTTCCATTTCTATGTGTCAAATAATTTGGAGAACAATGATGTAGTGAGAGGATGGAAAGCAAAGTGTTCATCGTAGTTGCAGATGTAAATCGGTGCGTAAGCATGTAGAAAACAATAATTACTAAAATAACCATAAGGCGTCACCTTGGAGTTTTTCTTCCCATCGATTTTTACCATTTATTGATGGCGTTTATGAGTAGTTATGAGAATTGGTGCTTGTGAGTTCGTTAATGTATCGGTTTTTGGATGAAAAATGGTCAAAACTGATATAGTGTAACTTTGGTCTTTTATTCTAATCTACAAAATTGGTAATTTTTTTGTTATTCTTCGTATATTTTCCAATTTTACCCTCTATAAAACTATTCGTTTGAATACATTTAATTTTTATATTTTATTGTTTTAAAAATAAATTATTACAATTCCTCAATTTTTATGTTTTATCTTTTAATTAAAATTTACAACGTCTAATTTGATTTCTTCTTCTTCTTCAATATGATATATTTTATTGTGAATTTATGAAACAAATTTTAAAATATAACCTTTTGATTTTTAAAGCTTACTTTTTAATATAAAAAAATAGTGTAACATATATTCTTTATTTAGATACACAGACACACATGATTTTATAATTTTATAATACCACTAGACAAGTGGTTCGATTGATAGATTCTACTTGGACTAAAACTAAGGCTAGAGACAACATTGCTTGGCACGGATGGTACCTATGTAATATATGGCAAAATTAGTTGGTTAGATTAATACTATAAAACAATCAAACTTGGCCTATGCATATAACACATTTTCCAAATGCATAGTATGGCATATATTTTTACAAAAAAATATGAATATGTTTTATAACCATCCACAAATGAATAACATAGCTAGGACCCGTAGCTTACTGTGCATTATAGAAACAAACCAAAATATTATCAACTTTATCCTATTAGTACATGGCCAACATTTCAATACGAATAATAATAGAAATTAAAATTTTGTTTCACCTTGACTAAAATAATTTGTTTCAAATTTTAACAAAATATAATCTGTCATATCAACGTCATCCATTTTACGAGGCTCTACTTCCAAACCACAATAAACTTGTCATTTCCATGAAACTTCCCATGATTTTTTATCTTGCTTCTTTGTAGGACTTAGTTTACCTTGTGTGCAGTAATATTGGATTTGATATTATTACAGAGTGATAATTTCAAATAATAGTGAATCTAAACGGAATCTGCTTATGTTTGATTTTGAGAACGAAAGAGAGAAGAATGAAAGATTAGACTGGATATTATGGAGTCATAGGGAAAGAGTGGAGTTGAAACTGAAGATGGATGTAAACCTTTCAGAAAATAAAAAGAGAAGAATAAAATGAAAATAAGGAAAGTGGTTTTCATTTACAGGAAACATGGGGATTCATTTCTACAAAAATATATTCCATCCATGATTGAATGTAACAGGGTATTTGTTAATTCTAAAAGCTTAATTAGAGGGTTTGCTTTTTGTATATGTGTGTGTATACACGACGAATGTTCAATGGCTCCCCTCTTTTAAAGCACCCCTATCATATTTTGAGTCACGCTATTTTAAATTTGTGAAATTACTAGACGTTTGATCTACAATATGAATATCATCTCTATAATATATGATATCATTTTGAAGTTTCCATCTTAATTAAAATATTAAGTCAAAATTAACCATTAAAACATTGATTTCATCCATTTGTTTGAAACATCAAGTTTATCAAGTTATGAATATTTAAATGCACCCAAATTTTTTGAAGATGGTCTTGAATATGATATGAAGATAACCATAAAACTTTATAGTATACAAAATTGTCTACCTTAATATATTATAATGGTTCTCCAAAAGAGGGGCGCCATTGAAACTTCACACATACACACACACATAGAGAGAGAGAGGAAGGTTCAATGACATCCATATTTTGGGGCACAACTATCATATCTTGAGATAAACTATTCCAAACACAACAAAAAATATTAGATGTTCAGTCTACATATTGAGTATAATCTCTATAGAATTTAGGCTCATTTTGATATTTGTAGCCCTTTCAGAATCATAATTCAATTATTCACCACTTAAACCGTTATTTTAACTGTTAAATTTAAACATCAAATATATTATGCCACATATATTGAATGAGTCCAAATTTTGTAGATATGATACTCCTTAGGTGGATTGAACATCTAATTTTTTTTTATAGTGTTTGGAATGGTGTAGCTTAAAATATGACAGGTGAGCTCCAAAATAGGGTTGTCATTGAACCTTTCTTATATACTATATATAAAAATAAGAGTGTGCATGCGCGTGTTTTTATGCACATATATATACATATATAGGTTAAATATTTGGCTCTATCCTAAAAATCCTTATAGGGCCCGCATAGGTCGTGCCTAGGCACTAGGCAGGACTTATCGCTTAACCATTCCCTTAAGCCAGCCTAGATGGGGCATACTGCATCATATAAGCATATAAATATGCATACATGCACTTTCTAGGCACTATTTGAGACTTGATGTCTCGATTAAGCATCCATATGCTAGTATCAATCGATTTTTCCTAGCTAGCGCTCCCAAGCTCATCCAAACCCTATATTTTCATTTTGGATTAATCAATGCTAACAAATGCTATAACTTTATCAAAATATATGAGTGTGTCAAAAATGCTGGCTTTGATTAATCTTCGGTTAATACATGTGCAAACGATTAATCACTAGTCCATGTTTGCCACCTAGCACACGCTTAGCAATTTTTACAACCTTGCTATTTGGACCAAAACAAAACATAAAATGTGGCATAATGGATCATAGCAATTGGATTCCATCATACTCGCGTTTGTGTTTGAAATAAGAGATAATCCAATGGTTGAGATTCATCAAGTCACTGATTGTGTCACTAACTTGTGCCCTAGTAGAATATCATATATATATATATATATATATATATATATATAGACATATAGACATATATACACATACATATATACACACACACATACGCACACACACATATATATATATCCACACACACACACATATAAGCTCAATGAAAAAAAACCAAGACGAACTAAAAATAGTACAAAATTCAAAATCTATTGGTTTCCTTCGGAAGGTTTTAATTGAATATAACGGTTGGCTTCGTATGTAAGTACCATAAAAAGAATTTCGTAAATAGTGATTGATACTTATATTAAATAAACCAATGAGATTATATTCTAAATGCGATTGTTGAATCTTAGTTTCTTGATTCTTCTTAACCATGTATCTATAGAATAACTTCAGCGAAATATGTTTAGTTATATCCACTTTAATAATTAATATAACCTTTTTTGATCTTAAGTATGTAATAAGCATTGTCTCCATATACTATAATGTTTAGACGAAGTTAGCATGAATGTTTGTATTATTAAATGCTTTCAAATTATTTTACTTTGTTAGGTTAGATGAATACACAGCATTTGCATAACATTTAAGCTCAAAACAATGTGGTGAATCCTTTGCGTGGGATAAAATTATATTAGTTGTTGTACAAATATTACGCTATATATGTATGAAATCACTTTGTTTTCTTTATGTTATTTATCAAACCAAAATATATCATTGATGAAATGTTAGCAAGTTATATTAAATATTATAATGGTAATACATGGTACATGAGATTAAGTATCATTTCATTACCAACCTTTATGTAGATTAGTCCTTAATCCACAATAAATGACACGAAACAATTAAGAATTATTTGGATATCAAACTTTTCATTTCACAACATTTGGACGCTATTTCAGTATATAGTAGCTGACATATAAGAGTTCTACTTGATTTATGCACAATTTACAAGTTGAGTTAATATTTTAACTTTTATAATACATGTTACTTTTTCAAAAAAAAATTAAGGAAGGCCACTTGTAAGCACTTCATGAGTATTTACTAGATTGATATCATCGACATATTTTTACTATTAAATTGTTTGAATTCATATTTCCTAATGTATTAAATGAAAATTTGTTATTATAAATATAACATTTATTCAACAAGTATTCACTTTTCTTTACCATATCGTAGATTTTATAATTATTGTAGTTTTATAATGACTTCTTATTTAGTTAAACATAGATCATGTGAATTTATATCAGCCGAATCAAGTAGTTCAAAAACAGTCCAATTCTAAATTTAAGTATATATATGTACATGCAGTTAACATGCCTATTAAATACGCAAGAGTTCTTCTTAGACTTCCATACTAATTAAATACGAAAATGTAACAAGAACTATTACATGCAAATAAGTTCCAACAAAATTGATATTGGATCACTACTGTAAGCCTTGTACAATGGATCTAACTTTTAAATCAAAGAGCCTTATACTTATTTTATACACTCATTTGTTTCCAATGATGTTTATATCCAAAAATGTTTGGCAATTGTCCTAAGGGGTTCTTTGTTGTGTATAGTTTCTATTGAGTAGAAATTAGCCAATTACAATGATAGAGTTAAGGTTGTTTCCTGGGGCAATTATGTAATTTGATTATACAACTTCACTCTTATAATAAAATCTGGTCGAAATATAGTTGGTTTTTAGTTTTATTATATATGTGTATATTGTTATATAAGGATATAAGTAATGTTTTTGATAGAGTAAGTATATACAAGTAGAAAATCCTTAGGAAAAAGTATCTAATTATTGCAGTTACGAATATGTTCGAAACCGTAAGTATGAAGTCATGTTATAATCCTCAAAAAATTCCTCGTTCAGACATGTCAAGAATGGGATATTGGTATATCCATTGAGATTGATATGTGTAACTCTCTTCAAATGGATGGTGAATTACTATGCAACAACCCATATTTTAACACTTTGCAATTAACAAAATATGAACTGGATTAGACGACTTAAACGAACTAATGACTTAAAAGTTGAATATTAAAAATGGATGAATTAGTACTCAAAACCTATTCCATTGCATTTGTAATGTCGCTTACAAATGAAAAACATGTAAAATTTGTTGAAATTGTATAAAATTGATAAAGTGAGAAAAAAAAGCTATGGGAAAAATAGTAATTCGACGAAAATTGCCTTGTTACTTATAAAATGAGATGATTCTATTATTCATTAATCTTGCTCTTCCTTTTCTTCTTCCTCAAATAAGAAAATAACTCTTTCATTTATTAACCAAAAAATACAAAATAAATATCTAAATTCATTACAAAAATAGCTTTTCGAGTTTTTACATTTTGGAAAATATTGGAGCCATTTTGGAAGTCAAGAGAGTTGTAAAGTTGGGTTAGGCCGATGCTTAGATTTTTATAGATTTTGGTAAGTGAGATTTATTCTCTATGCTATATGATTACTAAATATGCTAGAATTATTGCTAATTATCCAATGTTGAGTTAGGGCCTAATGAATGAACTTGAGTTGGAATTTTGGACATGTGAATCTTGATTAATGAACATTTAATTCACGTCTAATCATAAAATGAATTTGTTAAAAGAATGGCACTAAATGTTTATATGTTTGGATTGAATTATTGGCGAGTGCATTAATTGTTGATTGTTTGGTGATGTTGGAATGAGTAAGTGTGAGAAAGGAATTGCGATCATGATGTATGAATGTAGAGATTGGTATTATAATCGAGTATTCAGACATCGTAGAATGAATCTAGAGATTGGTATGATAATTGGCTATTTAGAGTCGAATGGTGGTTTGAAACGGTTCATCGTCCAAAATCGTTCATCGAGTATGAAGTATACTAGGCCTAACATTCTATCTCGGTGGTATATGCAATGGATCACATGTTTGTGCGTTGCAGAATTATGTATCTTAAAGCTCATTTAACACTAGAGGGGGGAGGGGTGAATAGATTTTTCTAACTTATGTCGATCTTTTAATTTTCTTTCAAGTTTAATGTTAAATCACATATTAATAACACGGAATTATACTAACAATCGGTCACCTATGCAATCACAGACAAAAATAAAAGCAATAAAGTAAGAGTTAGAAAGATGACACTAGGGATTTTATACTGGTTTGGATTTCTCCTACATCCAGTCTTGTATAGTTGCTTGTACAAATTTCTTTTCAAATGCAAATCTTTATCCAGGTAGAAGACAAACCCAAATGCAATCTCGATTTCAAGACTACAAGACACACTCTTCTATATTCCAAGTCCGAGGTAAACTCACTTATTTTGACCGGACTACAAGCATACCCACTAGATATGAACGGGTTACTAAGCACACCCACTTGATTTGAACGGGCTACAAGCACACCCAAACAAACACAAGTAGAGTTGATAGTTTTTCCAAACACAATTTCTTGTACTTTGGATATAATAGATCCTATTGCCTCTTAAATAGCACTTTGATCTTTAAAATGAAAGAGGAATGTTTCCAAAATAGTAGTATTGAATCGATACAATGAAGTATGAATTGATTCTATATGATTTTGAAGAGAATAGAGTATATTATTCATTAACATCTTCAAGGGAGTAAGGAGTGGGAAGAAAGCAAGTAATTAGTTATGAAAAATTTCGTTTCGACTCCTCTTTATATAACAGATTAAAAGATGTGTCCATTCGTGAAAAGTTGTGCCAAATAGATACTCCATTCAAAGTTTAAAAAATGAAACAACGGTCCATATGTCGATATATGGGACTAGGCACTAGTACAAAAAGTGCGTATTGCTTCGCCTCATTTGCATCAGTTGAAGTAAGAAATAATGCAAATAGACTTTGCATCGGTTCTATCTTAATAACCGATGCAATTGGTACGTGAAAAGCAATAGGTGATAAAAAATCAAATTTGCATCAGTTGTCACCAACAACCGATGCAATTGGTACGTACAAATAGTTTTAGTCGCATCGGTTTTAAATTCAACCGATGCAACTACATTAGTTTGCATTCATTTTCCATCGGTTTTCTACTCCAACTTTCATTTTACCTCCCCTTAACTTTTCATTTCCCGCTTCGCTTTCATTTATCCCTCCACTTCCCCCGTAACCCATTAAGAAGAAAACAAAATCAACTTTATATTCGTTCAATTTAACGACTTCAAATAAAATTCGACTGTGAATTTTAACTTCAAACCAAATTAGCAGTTCCTCCCAAATCGAAATCCTCAAAAAAAAATTGAAATTCAAACCAAAACAAAACAAATGTTTTAATTTGACTATGAATTAGGTGGCGATTTAGGTTGAGTGGAGGTGGTAGCGATGTGCTTTGAGATTGTTGCGGAGTTTGGTTGAAGGCAATTGTCCGATTGAGGGTTGCTCTGAAGGTCAATGAGGTGGAGTTGTAGGGATGTAGCGATTTTGATGGTCGATTGGGGAAGTTCGAGTTTGAAGTTGGGAGAGGCGGTGATTGTTCTGGTGGCCAATTTTATGTCTGGCGATTTGTTGCTGCTATATATAGGAGACGTGAAGATGAACTGTTGCATAGTGAATGTTGTGGTTGTAGTATGGGTTCGTTTTGGTTCTGGTCGAGGAGAGTGTTTCAGATGGTGGTTGTAACTGTTGTAGGCTGAACTGATATAGGAGGGTGGATGTGAATTGATTAGAGGTGGTAGGAGTTGCTGTGTTTGTTTGTGAAGGCAGGATGATGTGATGGAAAGTGTTTGCACTTCCCAAAACCCACTGCCTAAGGAGGAACTCTGATGCAGACGATGCAGAGAAAAAGATTAGCCTGAAGTGAGGAATGAAAGGTACCTATGAATTTCTGAGTTCTTATATGCTGTAATACTATTTGTCTTGAAAATGTAATTTCTGATATACGTTTTTATGGTATTTACTTATCAGGATTCACAATTTCAAGGCCTTTTGGGGGAAGAAGTATAAAATCTCTCCAAATTCCCCGTGTTGCTGCTGCTAATGACACCGTCTATTAAAAAACAGTTATTAATTATGCCTATTATTGTTTTTACCGGATGTATGTCTCTTCTATTTTATGTGCATCCATGTCATGGTTGGATGTCTTCCTTTTTATTTGTCAGGATAGCATGTAGAATTGGGTGTTGGGCTCTCAAACTGTTTGTTTATATTTCCGTGTCAACTGATTTGGTCCTTTCAGAATATTAAATTCGCACAGGCGTGTTGCTGCTTACGTTTACATATCCATATTCCTTTTTCCAGTCATATAACTGGTCATGAAGGTGGTTTCAATTGTTTGCGCCAAAATTGGTCACAAACACCCAATATCGTGAAAGCACCCGTTTTTGAGCACGGATCAGCAATAATCAACACAAATTTCAGATCTAAGCAATATCAAACATAGCAATTCACAAATAACAGTCACAACACAGGATTTATAGTGGTTCAGCGATCTTGCCTACGTCCAATCTGAAGCTTATGTCTTTATTGATTCACTTGATGATCTCAATCAGTTACAGTGGATTACAATTGATAGAAGTTCTGAAATCTGATTACAACAGTGATAATGAAGTCTAGAATTGAATCCGACAGAGTCTGGACGTCGAATGGCCAAAAAAAGATCCTCTTTCTGTAGGCTTTAGGGTGCTATTTATAGGCGTAGGAGGCCCAGATCTCGCTCAAACTTCGGAAGACTTTTTCTGGCACGTGAGTGGGCCCACGCGACCGACCCCACCAAGTTTCGACTCGATCCGTGATCGATACTAAGTGATTTCGTATCCATCAAAAAATGATCCAATCGAGCTAAAACTTCGAAGGATTGTTCTTTACCTTGTATGGAAGTTTCTGTGAAAATTTCATCCTATTTGGATCTGTAATTTAGGAGATATGATCGATGCAAGATCACGTTTTCGCGTACACTGTCTCGTTCGAATCCATCACCTTCGACTCGATGGGAGCACGTGCGCGTGCGATGATGTGTTGCGAAGTCCTTGGGTCAATCCGCTTTTCACTCTGGTTTGATCGAGTCGCCCCGAGTATCTCGTCGCGTTCGTATCCAAGACTAACACGTCAACTCGATGGATACGAATAAGTCTTTATCTATGGATTCAAACAATCGCCTCTATAATGTATACGAAGTAGGCATTGGCTGATTAATATGAAGCACGCTATCTGTTGATGGATGCGAAGCGAGATCACCTGATGGATGCGAAGTGAAGTCACCGATGGATTCGAAGAGCGGTTGTCTGGTGGATTCGAACTATTGCTCGCTGATGGATGCGAACTAGATGGAGTCGAACTGAGGCATGAGGATGGGTACGAACTTGATCGATACGAACGAGATCGGTTCGATGTAAATAACTCCCGATGGATTCGTACCTGATGGATTCGAATGGAGCGAGACGATGTCATACTGATGGATTCGAACCTGATGGGTTCGAATGGACCATCACCTTGACCTCTTCATGGATACGAACAGCATGCTCTTTCCTTAGATTGAATCGATCATAACTTGCACATACAAGCTCAGATTGACTTGAGATTTGAAACGCTGGCTTCTACAGCTTTGCTCATCATGTCTTGTCAATTGCGGCCAGATCTGGACTCGGACAAAATTCATCGATATCCATAGTGAACCTATAGCGTATAATCGATATTTGTGACTAGTAATCATTGAGTTTTTGTTAACTTTTGGGTATCTCGGCTTTGCCAAAAAGCGGGATAATATTTGCCCCCCGAAACATGCCTTGCGGTAGAAGGTGTGTTTTGTAATGCCTTGAGTTGGATGTTCATATCCTGTCAACAACCTGCAAAGAACTTGATAATTTCATATGGCCTTGAATGACGATCGTTCGGGATCATATGCCATTCGAGGTGAAATGGGACCGTTCGCGGTCGATGCCGTTCGCGGCAAATGATGGAATGGGACCGTTGGCGATCGTATGCCGTTCGTGGCGAATGATGGAATGGGACCGTTCGCGGTCGGATGCCGTTCATGGCGAATATCGATCGTTCGCGATCGAGTGCCGTTCAAGGCTGATTGTAACCGTTCGCGGTCGTGTGCCGTTCGAGTCGAATTGTGATTGTTCGCGATCGTGTGTGTCGTTCGAGGCAAGTTGTGATCGTTAGCGATCGTGTGCCATTCGAGGCAAGTTGTGATCGTTGGCGATCGTGTGCCGTTCGAGGCAAATTATGTGTGCCCGGAGGGGACTTGGTATTACCAATGCCGAAGTTCATGTTCGGGGGAGTTTCCGAATTAAAGATTCTGGCGGTTCATTGCCATGCAAGAGGTGCTCGTGGACCGTTCGCGATCCAACGGGCATACCGGTAAAACTTTTTTTTCACAGAGTTGCAAATATCAAAGTAATAATCATACGAATCTCACAACAGAAATGTTCAAACGAGCAGAGTCTAAATGTCCAAATCAACATGAAACAAAAGAAAAGTAAGGATGTCAAAGTGCAAACTCCCACTATGGTGCGGTCGGTAGTCATTCAGAGCATGCCTATGGATCGTGCGCGGTCGCTCACATGTGTAAATGATTTAACCGTGTCAGTGAGAGGTTTACGACTTGTTCATCATTATTTCAGTCAATCAATCAATTGATAATCAAACGGTGCCCCGAGCCAGGGTCACCTCTATCTGATGTAGACGATGGCCGTTCTGGTTCCACTGCTCGAGTCGCCTCCTCACATACTGAAGGAGCATACCGTTCCTGATATGCCCTTCCACCTCGTCCTTCAGATGCCTACAATCATTAGTGTTATGACCGTTCAATTCATGAAATACACAAAACTTATCTGATTTTCTTTCGTCAGAAGTTGGATCTCTTCGCATCGGTCTACGATACGGAACCTGCTCTTTGGTATCCTGATAGATTCGCTCCAAACTCTCATTCAGTTCAGAGTAAGTGGTGAACCTTGGTTCCTTTTGTGGTCGCATTGGTCTGTTATGGCTACTCTAAGCCTCTAAGCCTTTCATTTCCCCTTGCTAGTTTTTGTACCTTTCTTGGGAGGATTTCCACCTTTGACCGTGTAAACATTAAGTTCATCTCCTTTTTCTCTTTCTGCAGTTGCGTCTTCCAGTCGTAGGAACTTTTCAGCCTTGTGATAGAGTTCTCCTAGATCCAAAGGTGGATCTTTAGTCAAAGAATTTTTAAATTCTATGCCATCAGCTATTCCGGACACAGCTGCCATCATAACCATGGATGGGTCTGGTCTATCCACTGAAGCTGCTGCCGCATTGAATCACGTCAAAAAACTCCTCAAAGTCTCTCCAGCCTTCTGTTTTAGAGTTGCCAAAGTCATCACATTCTTGGGTCTCGCAATGTGAACCCTGAATTGCCTCATGAATCTCTCAGTTAGATCTGCCCATGTCTCTATGGATCTGCCCTCCAACTGTCTAAACCATAACGCCGCAATATCTACCAAGTACAATGGGAAGCACCGGGCCATAACCTCCTCTGATGCCCCCAGCACCTCCATATGCCTCATATATTTTGTCAGGTGAACTGTAGGGTCTGTCCTTCCATTACACATATCCAATGATGGTAACTTAAAATCTGGTGGGTTCCTAGCTTGCCTGATTGTTGTGCTAAAAGGACTCCTGTTCACATCCTCCAAATCCTTGTTTACTAGTCCGCCTCTCATGGCTCGCCTAACCATTTCCGCCAAGCTGTCATTGTCTTCAAGATGTAATCTTTGTTCATCGCTTTGGGCATGCCCCCCGAGTTCACGAGGGAACTCTGGGATATGCCCCCTTGACTGGGCGTTCATTCCTCTGCTACCTTCAGGTTGCGCAGATGCTCCTCTCTCTCTCCGAGATTGGATCAACATTATCCATGTGTGTGCCTCCAAATCCAGGTGCTACGCCGGATGGTCCTGCTCCGTTCTGAACTCCGTCAGCCCCCCTGTTCTGTACTCCAAGTTGCCCTGTCTGTTGAAATAAACACTGGATCAACTCTTCATGTTTCTTCATCATTGTCTCCATTTCGTCCCTAGTGATGAAGACCGATGCTTGATTCGCTCCTGAAGAAGCCTCTTGACTTCCCTCATGTTGACTTCTCTCTGGCCTTTGTCTTTTACTTGTTCGTCTAGTCATAGCTCTTGAATCTGAATTCCCAAACTCTTTGATTCAACTCTCAATTGATAGAATTCCTGAGTTTAATTCTCAGTGAAAGCACCAAAATGTTTGCGCCAAAATTGGTCACAAACACCCAATATCGTGAAAGCACCCGTTTATGAGCACGGATCAGCAATAATCAACATAAAATTCAAATCTAAGCAATATCAAACATAGCAATTCACAAATAACAGTCATAAACACAGGATTTATAGTGGTTCGGCGATCTTGCCTACGTCCACTCTGAAGCTTATGTCTTTATCCATTCAGTTGATGATCTCAATCAGTTACAGCGGATTACAATTGATAGAAGTTCTGAAATCTGATTACAACAGTGATAATGAAGTGTAGAATTGAATCCGGCAGAGTCTGGACGTCGAATGGCCAAAAAAAAGATCCCCTTTCTGTAGGCATCAGGGTGCTATTTATAGGCGTAGGAGGCCCAGATCTCGCTCAAACTTCGGGAGACTTTTTCTGGTACGTGAGTGGGACCACGCGACCGACCCTACCAAGTTACGACTCGATCCATGATCGATACGAAGTGATACGATATCCATCGAAAAATGATCCAATCGAGCTGAAACTTGGCAGGATTGTTCTTTACCTTGTATGGAAGCTGCTGTGAAAATTTCATCCCATTTGGATCTGTAATTTAGGAGATATGATCGATGCAAGATCACGTTTCGCGTACACTGTCTCGTTCGAATCCATCTATTCGAATCCATCACCTTCGACTCGATGGGAGCACGTGTGCGTGCGATGACGTGTTGCGAAGTCCTTGGGTCGATCCGCTTTTCACTCCGGTTTGATCGAGTCGGCTCGAGTATCTTGCTGCGTTCGTATCCAAGACTAACATGTCAACTCGATGGATACAAATAAGTCTTTATCTATGGATTTGAACAGTCACCTCTATAATGGATACGAAGTAGGCATTGGCTGATTGATATGAAGCACACTATCTATTGATGGATGCGAAGCGAGATCACTTGATGGATGCGAAGTGAAGTCAACGATGGATTCGAAGAGCGGTTGTCTGGTGGATTCGAACTATTTCTCGCTGATGGATGCGAACTAGATGGAGTCGAACTGAGGCATGAGGATGGGTACGAACTTGATCGATACGAACGAGATCGTTTCGATGTAAATAACTCCCAATGGATTCGAACCTGATGGATTCGAATGGAGCGAGACGATGTCATGCTGATGGATTCGAACCTGATGGGTTCGAATGGACCATCATCTCGACCTCTTCATGGATACGAACAGCATGCTCTTTCCTTAGATTGAATCGATCATAACTTGCACATACAAGCTCGGATTGACTTGAGATTTGAAAGTTGGCTTCTACAGCTTTGCTCATAATGTCTTGTCAATTGCAGCCTGATCCGGACTCGGACAAAATTCATCGATATCCATAGTGAACCTACATCGTATAATCGATATTTGTGGCTAGTAATCATTGAGTTTCTATTAACCTTTGGGTATCTCGGCTTTGCAAAAAAGCGGGATAACATTTGCCCCCCGAAACATGCCTTGCGATAGGAAGGCGTGTTTTGTAATGCCTTGAGTTGGATGCTCATATCCTGTCAACAACCTGCAAAGAACTTGATAATTTCATATGACCTTGAATGACGATCGTTCGGGATCATATGCCATTCGAGGTGAAATGGGACCATTCACGGTCGATGCCGTTCGCGGCAAATGATGGAATGAGACCGTTCGCGGTCGTATGCCGTTCGTGGTGAATGATGGAATGGGACCGTTCGCGGTCGGATGTCGTTCGTGGCGAATATCGATCGTTCGCCATCGAGTGTCGTTCAAGGCTGATTGTGACCGTTTGCGGTCGTGTGCCGTTCGAGGCGAATTGTGATTGTTCGCGATCGTGTGTGCCGTTCGAGGCAAGTTGTGATCGTTGGCGACCGTGTGCTGCTCGAGGCAAGTTGTGATCGTTCGCGATCGTGTGCCGTTCGAGGCAAATTATGTGTGCCCGGAGGGGACTTAGTATTACCAATGCCGAAGTTCATGTTCGGGGGAGTTTTTGAATTAAAGATTCTGGCGGTTCATCGCCATGCAAGAGGTGCTCGTGGACCGTTCGCGATCCAACGGGCATACCAGTAAAACTTTTTTTTCACAGAGTTGCAAATATCAAAGCAATAATCATACGAATCCCACAACAGAAATGTTCAAACGAGCAGAGTCTAAATGTCCAAATCAACATGAAACAAAAGAAAAGTAAGGATGTCAAAGTGCAAACTCCCACTATGGTGCAGTCGGTAGTTATTCAGAGCATGCCTATGGATCGTGCGCGATCGCTCACATGTGTAAATGATTTAACCGTGTCAGTGAGAGGTTTACAACTTATTCATCACTATTTCAGCCAATCAATCAATTGATAATCAAACGGTGCCCCGAGCCAGGGTCTCCTCTATCTGATGTAGACGATGGTCGTTCTGGTTCCACTGCTGGAGTTCGCCTCCTCACATACTGAAGGAGCATACCGTTCCTGATATGGCCTTCCACCTCGTCCTTCAGATGCCTACAACCATTAGTGTTATGACCGTTCAATTCATGAAATACACAAGACTTATCTGATTTTCTTTCGTCAGAAGTTGGATCTCTTTGCATCGTTCTACGACACGGAACTTGCTCTTTGGTATCGTGATAGATTCGCTCCAAACTCTCATTCAGCTCAGAGTAAGTGGTGAACCTTGGTTCCTTTCGTGGTCGCATTGGTCTGTTATGGCTACTCTCAGCCTTTCGTTTCTCCTTGCTAGTTTCTGTACCTTTCTCGGGGGGTATTTCCACCTTTGACCGTGTAAACATTAAGTTCATCTCCTTCTTCTCTTTCTGCAGTTGCGTCCTCCAGTCGTAGGAACTTTTCTGCCCCGTGAAAGAATTCTCCTAGATCCAAAGGTGGATCTTTAGTCAAAGAATTTTTAAATTCTGTGCCATCAGCTATTCCGGACACAGCTGCCATCATAACCATGGATGGGTCCGGTCGATCCACTGAAGCTGTTGCCGCATTGAATCGCGTCAGAAAACTCCTCAAAGTCTCTCCAGCCTTCTGTTTTAGAGTTTCCAAAGTCATCACATTCTTGGGTCTCGCAATGTGAACCCTGAATTGCCTCATGAATCTCTCAGTTAGATCTGCCCATGTCTCTATGGATCCGCTCTCCAACTGTCTAAACCATAACGCCGAAATATCTACCAAGTACAATGGGAAGTACCGGGCCATAACCTCCTCCGATTCCCCCAGCACCTCTATATGCTTTATATATTTTGTCAGGTGTACTGTAGGGTCCGTCCTTCCATTATACATATCCAATGATGGTAACTTAAAATATGGTGGGTTCCTAGCTTGCCTGATTGTTGTGCTAAAAGGACTCCTGTTCACATCCTCCAAATCCTTGTTTACTAGTCCGCCTCTCATGGCTCGCCTAACCATTTCCTCTAACCTGTCATTGTCTCCAAGATGTAATCTTTGTTCATCGCTTTGGGCCTGCCCCCCGAGTTCATGAGGGAACTCTGGGATCTGCCCCCTTGACTGGGCGTTCATTCCTTTGCTACCTCCAGGTTGCGCAGATGCTCCTATCTCTCTCTCCGAGATTGGATCGACATTCTCCATGTGTGTGCCTCCAAATCCAGGTGCTACGCCGGATGGTCCTGCTTCGTTCTGAACTCCGTAAGCCCCCCTGTTCTGTGCTCCAAGATGCCCTATCTGTTGAAATAAACTCTGGATCAACTCTTCTTGTTTCTTCATCATTGTCTCCATCTCGTCCCTAGTGATGAAGACCGATGCTTGATTCGCTCCTGAAGAAGCCTCTTGACTTCCCTCATGTTGACTTCTCTCTGGCCTTTGTCTTTTACTTGTTCGTCTAGTCATAGCTCTTAAATCTGAATTTCCAAACTCTTTGATTCAACTCTCAATTGATAGAATTCCTGAGTTTAATTCTCAGTGAAAGCACCAAAATGTTTCCGCCAAAATTGGTCACAAACAACCAGTATCGTGAAAGCACCCATTTATGAGCACGGATCAGCAATAATTAACACAAAATTCAGATCTAAGCAATATCAAACATAGCAATTCACAAATAACAGTCACAAACACAGGATTTATAGTGGTTCGGCGATCTTGCCTACGTCCATTCTGAAGCTTATGTCTTTATTGATTCACTTGATGATCTCAATCAGTTACAGCGGATTACAATTGATAGAAGTTCTGAAATCTGATTACAACAGTGATAATGAAGTGTAGAATTGAATCCGGCAGAGTCTGGACGTCGAATGGCCAAAAAAAAGATCCCCTTTCTGTAGGCTTCAGGGTGCTATTTATAGACGTAGGAGGCCCAGATCTCGCTCAAACTTCGTGAGACTTTTTCTGGCACGTGAGTGGGCCCACGCGAACGACCCCACCAAGTTTCGACACGATCCATGATTGATACGAAGTGATTTCGTATCCATCAAAAAATGATCCAATCGAGCTGAAACTTGGCAGGATTGTTCTTTACCTTGTATGGAAGCTGCTGTGAAAATTTCATCCCATTTGGATCTGTAATTTAGGAGATATGATCGATGCAAGATCACGTTTTCGCGTACACTGTCTCGTTCGAATCCATCACCTTCGACTCGATGGGAGCACGTGCGCATGCGATGACGTGTTGCGAAGTCCTTGGGTCGATCCGCTTTTCACTTCGGTTTGATCGAGTCGGCCCGAGTATCTCGCCACGTTCGTATCCAAGACTAACACGTCAACTCGATGGATACGAATAAGTCTTTATCTATGGATTCGAACAATCGCCTCTATAATGGATACGAAGTAGGCATTGGCTGATTGATACGAAGCACACTATCTGTTGATGGATGCGAAGCGAGAACACCTGATGGATGCAAAGTGAAGTCACCGATGGATTCGAAGAGCGGTTGTCTGGTGGATTCGAACTATTGCTCGTTGATGGATGCGAACTAGATGGAGTCGAACTGAGGCATGAGGATGGGTACGAACTTGATCGATACGAATGAGATCGGTTCATGTAAATAACTCCCAATGGATTCGAACCTGATGGATTCGAATGGAGCGAGACGATGTCATGCTGATGGATTCGAAGCTGATGGGTTCAAATGGACCATCACCTCGACCTCTTCATGGATACGAACAGCATGCTCTTTCCTTAGATTGAATCGATCATAACTTGCACACACATGCTCGGATTGACTTGAGATTTGAAATGCTGGCTTCTACAGCTTTGCTCATCATGTCTTGTCAATTGCGGCCCGATCCGGACTCGGACAAAATTCATCGATATCCATAGTGAACCTACAGCGTATAATCAATATTTGTGACTAGTAATCATTGAGTTTCTACTAACTTTTGGGTATCTCGGCTTTGCCAAAAAGCGGGATAACATCGATCTCAACTTTGCTTTCTTCTGCACTCTTATTCATGTAATATTCTATGTTATTCTCAATAAATAAGTTGGGTTACTTGCTGCACTGCTATGTTTTCTATGCTTCTTTGGAAGTCATTATGTGGCTCAGCAACTCAGTTTCTCCCTTGCTTGGAAGGTACTTTAGTTCATACTCTGTAACCAAAGTGCTTATTCAGATATTAACATTCGTGCTTATTGATGATACATATATAGGTTGTTTTAGCAGCACAGTCATTTTACTTCAGTGGACAAGTAATTGGGCATAAACATTTCGAGGTAATAACAATCATATCCATATTTTTCTACGTGTATAACATCTTAGTTTGTTGTATGTGATAATAAATTCATTAGAGAGAGTTAGTAATAATAGTTTATGGCCATGCAGAAATGAGCACCAGCACTGATGGATAATTTTTTTCTATCTTTTCTCATGGCTCCTTTTTTTGGTTTGATAGAGGTATAATCATATTAATTTGTGTTGAGTTATACCAGTTAGTAATAATAGTTTATTGATTTTGTTGCTAGGTGGACGGCTTTTCTCATGGCTCCTATACCATGTACTCCTATACCATGTAGAGTATCAACTCTACATGGTAGATTTGATGGGACCGACTCGTATCCTTTTTATATTGTTTATTCCATGATTTTTGTACTAGCAATATTCCCTTGGTTTTTTTCACACTATATCTCCCTCTAGCTTGGTCAGCTCATATAAATTTTTCAATAGAAATGTTTTCTCATATAGGGCGAACAAATCCAAACTGCACTGCCCACTAGCATTACCTAAGTTAATAATACTACACTCATTTTATTTGAAGTTTAGGTGGAAAATTTTCATAATTTCATTTATGATCCCAGTAAATGGCTATCGGGCGGTTAGAATATCTAATCCCAAATTTTACAAATAACGTCATCAGTATCATTTATGATCTGCCTGTGTTTAGATCTAGATATTCTTATCTTCACCAATACATACAATACTCGCACACAGTTGTTTCTCATTTCTGAAAGAGTTGTTGAAAATCCATTCATTTCTTTCCTACCAAATATTCCAAACATAGACAGAAAGTGCAATTTTGGCCTAGTCGGTGCTCCTACACTTATTGTTGAAATGAGTTTTTAATTTGTCAATTTCTGTAACCAGATTAATTTCTTCAGTTTGATTTGCCAACCAGTTCAATTTAAGTCTACACCACTTCCATATAAATGCTGAAAACTTACATTCAAAGAATATATGTTTTGCACTTTCATCATCCCTTTAACATAAGACACATATGTTTAGTAGGAAGATAGTTCATCATTGCCTTATAACAACACATTGCGGCCCTTGGGTAGAAAACACTGGCCACGCCCATTTCCACCAGTGCATGTCCCCTGTCTTAACTCTGATATAGTCAATCACCTTCTTTTATGCATTTATACTAACATTACATGCCCATGCTCTTTATTCATAAGCACAATATCTATACTAACATGTACATGTGCACATATAAGAAAAAGACAAAGTAGCATTTTGACTTGATTTCATCATTTGTATTCTACCATACTTCATGTTTGATATTTTTTATGTCATTGTTCTCTCTCTTGTTTTTAAATGTTTTTAATCTAATCAGCTTTCATTTGTTCACTAATCATTGATAATTTATAGCAAAGAACTAATTCTAGTTACATAGAAATAATATTAACTTAGGAAGGTAGATGAATATCCTTACAAGCTCTGGTATTTCTTAAAAAATAGAAATGATATTCTTCCTTATAATTTACCAATTTGAATTAAAATTGCTTAATTTTGTGTAATTTGGATTCCTTACATCTGCCGTTAATAATATAGATACCTAATCATTTTCTTATATAACTTTGTTACATATGCTTGTTTTTGAAGTTTGTTTTCTTATTCTTAGTTTACTTTTTGGTTACAATTTAGATCGAGACACCAATATTGTCTAAATCTACACCTGAAGGTGCAGGGGACTATTTAGTACCATCATGTGTTCAGGTAAGCAAACATTATTCTACTGGTAATGATATTAAAAAAAATCAAAAATACATATATATATATATTTACTTATTACAATAACTATTGATATTTTGAGGTATTTTAAGCAGGCTCTTAGTTTAATGCTATAATTCAATATATATCATTTTTGTAGATAACTGCAAACAGGTAGTACGGTAATCAAAATGTTTATGCCCGCATATCATGTTAAACCTAAGATTTACGACATTTACTGTTCATGTTTTAAGTTAAATTCTGGTTTATGAAATCATACTTGCTTGTAAGGGGTCTTATAACTGATATCAACCCTGAAGTTGTTATGTCTATATACAGCTGATTTCAGTGCCTACTTAATAAACCCATGTTTAACCATTTAAATCAAGCTAAATACATTGTCATGGTAAGATTTGACATTGAAATTTCATCACATAACCGAAGACTTTTCTCATGTCACAATTTGTAAAAGAAAAAAAGCTCACTAATTTTTATATTTATATTTAGGTTAATTTGAGTATGATTTTTAGTAGATGGAACAAGTGAGTGGGATTGCAATTTGAATAGGTAAGTCGAAGTGTTGAACTGTTGTATGATTGGGTTGTATGCTTAAGAAGTGGTCAAGTCTGTAGCACTTAGGTGGGTGGTGCTTGGTTGTGGTCGTGATGTTTATGAAGACAATGATGAAGATCGTTGTGGTGATGGGGTGATTCAAAGGAGGTGGCAGTGGTGATATATGTAGTTAGTGGTGTGAAGCTGTTGTAGGAAGTGTATGAAGGCAATGTTGAAGCTGCTGTAGGAAGGACTGTCAATTGTGAGGAGAGTGGAGACTTG
The DNA here is from genome assembly GCA_030765085.1 of Allium cepa. NCBI lineage: Eukaryota > Viridiplantae > Streptophyta > Magnoliopsida > Asparagales > Amaryllidaceae > Allium > Allium cepa. The sequence goes on from CM060931.1 coordinate 964,552,825, forward strand.
AATGAAGTAGTAGAATAGTAGAACAGTGAGTTGCAATTGAATTTACAGGCTGTTATGGTGGTCTTATTGAAGTGGATGGAATGTGCACAAGGGGTTGGGAGTTGTAATAGCAATAGCTAGATTGTGAAGGAAGAGTGCAGTCTGGTAGAGGAGAATATATTATGTTTTCAGGGGGTTGTTATCAGGGAATGGTCACAGGGCATATGTGAAATGTACAGAGCATGGAAGTGCAACAGTTAGGTGAATTGATGATATTAGGGGGTTGCAGGGAAGTAAGTGCACTGTCTATCTGTTGACAGTGGGTGGTGAAGAATCAGCGAAATGGTATGGTGGATAGTGTCAGGGAGCACTATGATGGCAGTATTGTTGAAAGGTCTGAATTATGCTGCTAAAATGAATCTATGAACCATTATTTTGTATAGATTATTAACACTATAATTGATATATGTTTATTTTGGTATTATGTTATTCAGTTTGTATTTGCCATCAAAATTAATTTTGAACGATTGTAATATTGCATGCAATAATTGTTTGTTATAATCAATAATATATATATAGTCAATTTGAGTACTATAGTAATGGTTTCTGAGAATGGCTTTTTTGCATCAGGTATAAATAGTTGATGCAATAGAGAGATTAGTTTGCATTGGTTGTTATAAAGAACCGATGCAATAAAGGGATAAGCTTGCATCGGTTTTCAACAACAACCTATGCAACAAGTTCTTTTGTTGCATCGGTTTTCATTACAACCGATGCAACATGGGGGCTGTGTCCAAGCAACCGACCATGATATTTTACATCAGTTGTTAGTAACAACCGATGCAAAATTGACCATTTTTGCATCGGTTTCAGAACTGATGCAAAAGTGTTAAGCCTGTTGCATCGGTTGCATATGCATCGGCTGTTGAACTGATGCAAAAGGGGGGTAAACAACCGATGCAAATGGCCTGTTTTGTAGTAGTGAGGTATGTCAACATACATCAGTGAATTTTGAAATACGTTTTCTAATTGTTTTGAATATCCAATACTATGTAAAATAATTTAAACATAGTTTTTTAAATATTTTGAACTCTAAAAAACTTTTATAATATATTTTAAAATATATATTGTAATTTTATATAATTTATACTTTATAAAATATCAAAGATCATAATTTTAAGATGAAGATCAGAAATTGCTATCAAGGACTTTAACAATATATACCAATGACTCTATAAGCTAAACTATAACCTCGAGATCTTCATTTTTTATCTTTGAACTCACGAGTCTTCATATCTTTATATTGAGTCTTTATACTATACAGTCTTTGAATCAACACCTATGTAATATTATGTACTATATAGTATATAACTTGGCAAAACATTAATACTTATTTTATATGGTTGTTGTAATCATAATCAATAACTAAGGTATTAACAATATCCCCCTTTTGATGATGACAATCATTGAATACTCCTATATATAAAGTATGATATAACTCCCATTGAATATATGCATATGTATATTTTATATTTTTCTCCCCTTATGTCATCAACAAAACAGATGAAAAATAGAATGATATACTTATAAACCGTAGGGTTAAAATGAATAATTTTGGACTAAAATATAATATAATTATGATGTAGTATGACATATATGGAGATTTTTAAATAAGATAAGATAATCTTTATTCATTAAAATCAAACTATCAGTCCAAACATACACATCTAAACATGCGAAATCAAATCAACACTGAAACATATCTAATCAAATCAAATAAAAAACCTAATAATACTAACAATTTATGACTATACAAACCAAAATTAGACATATGAATTAATGATTTTTGATTATGGGAGATTTATGGATAGGGCAAAAGGGATAGTAGAGACATAAATTTCCTTTTCGTTCCATAAGATTTCCATTATGATCAAATAATACTTTGCCTACACATTTAACTTCCTTGTCATCTTCAGCATTATCCTCTTTTCCTTCTCTTCCCCATTATCCATGGGATTGTGAATGACAAGATTAGGAGTTTCCTCTTCGATCGCAATCAAATTGGCTTCACTATTCAATAGACGCTTCTGAAGGTTGCGAAGGATTCGCCCTTGCTTTTCTCGTTCCGTTAAGAGGAAAAATTGGGAGGCCTCTATTTTTGAAAGCATGTTGAGGGCATGCTTCAGATCATCCTCAAATTTGATGACTTTAGCTATGGTAGTGTTTTGGAAGGGGCCTCGAGTAGAGGTATTGCAGTTTAACGGGGTAGTTTCTTCTCTTGATTTTTTTGAACTTGAAGATTCCATTAGTTTTGTTTTATTTGGAGTTTGCAGAAAGAAGAATATAGGAAAATTAGAAAGAATTTGAAATTTGGTGGTTATATAATCATATTCAAATATCGAATTTAAGAGGGATAAAACAGCTTTAGAAAATTGCGGCATATATCGACATATAGGTAGTGAGTATGTCAACATATATAGATAAATTTTGATATTTTTTTTATTTTCTTTTAATTTTAGAATTTAAAGACTATATATTCTATTTCAAAGAAAGAATATGATGCTAATTCCCTTCTAACTTTAATAAAAGATATTTGAGTTAATGGTTTTGTTAATATATTGGCTATTTGATTTTTAATATTTTATAAATTTGAGTGAAATGACTCCTTTATTTATGTTATCTCTCAGAAAATGGTGTCTTATGTTTATATGTTTGGTTCGAGCATGATGTGTTGGGTTTTTAGATAGATTTATTGCACTGGTGTTATGTGATGACCCAGAATTTTAGGCAATATCAATTTAATAATCCATATTAATAATTAAATTGATTTGATAATTTCTTTTATAAGATAAGGGTTCTTTAACATTTGATTTAAAAGGTTTGTAAATTTGATTTAAATTTTGTTAAAGTTAAATTTGTAATCATTTTTAAATCTTAACTTTGAAATGAAATTTGAAAGTAAAAGGTTTCAAATGTATTTGTAAATGGTAATTATGTCATTGATGAGTAAAATATTTTATCTTAAAGTTAATTAAGATTTAATGATTTGTGATTCATTAAATTAATAAGGAAATTAAAGGGTAATTAATTAATTTAATTAATCATTTAGTATTAATTAATTAAGTAAGTAATTAAGGATTGTAAGCTAATTAATTAAGGATTAATTAATTAAGTAATTAAGGGTTAAGTTAATTAATTAAAGATTAATTAATTTGAAATTAAGGATCGTTAATTAGATAAGTATAGATTATTAATTAATGATTAGGAATTAATTAATCAAGTAATTAAAAATTAATTAAGTTAAAATCAAGCAATTAATTAAGTAATTAGAAATTAATTAATTGGTAATTAAGAATTAATGAATTTGTAATTAATAATGGTTAATTAAAGTTTAATTACTTAGGGAAGTAATTAAAGGAATAGTTAACGAGTATAGTCAATGAAAGATCATTAACTAAGGATTATCAAATGATTAATTAATATGATTGATTTAAGATAAAATTAATTAGATTAATTAATTAAGGATAATCATTTGGGATGATTGGTTAAGTATAATTACTTGATGTGATTTATAAAGTGTAATTACTTAGTAGAGTAATTAATGGATAATTACTGGATGTAATCAATTGAAGTATGGAAGTAATTTGGGTTTAATTACTCTGGATAATTACTTAGTGGAAATAATTAAGGATTAATTACTTGGTGTAATTAATTAAAGAATTAATTAATTTTAAGAAGTTAATTAATTAATGTAAGTAAGTAAGTAAGGGTAGCTAATTACTGGATGTGATTAGGTGATTAATAAATGTGATTTAATTAAAGATTAATTATCAAATGTAATTAATTTAAATAGAGTAATTAATTAAAGAAGTAATTAAGGCTTTATTAATTAAGGATAATTAATCAATAATAAGTGATTATAGGATAATTAATTAATGTAATTAATTAAGGATTAATGTAATTAATTATAGTTAATTAATTAATAGGAGTAATTAAAGGTTAACTACTGTATATGGTTAAGGATAATTAATTTATGTAATTAATTAAAGGTTTATTACTTAATGTAATTAAAGAATAATTAACCAAGGATGATTAATTAAGATGGATAATTAGAGGATGATTGATTAATTGGTTTGTAATTAATTAATGGTTAAGTAAGCAAGATTTATAGTGATGGAAGCAATTAATTTAATTTATTTTAAATTAAGTTGATATAGTGTGATTAATAAATCTTTGCTTACGGATAGCTGAATGATATTGAATGCCTTGGTTTGTTTGATATCTCTGATATGAGATATGTGTTGATCTGTGATATGAGATGCTTTGGTTAAATTGTGATAATATAAGTTATCTATTGGTGATATGTGAATTATCTATCTGTGTGAATATAGATAATAGAGTTGAATTGTTTTAACTTTAAAACAGCTTGGCTTTTAAGAAACGTTTGGATTTCGATGAGACCGGGAATGGGTTTTCAGATTTGGATATCCGAAAACCACATCGATCCAAATTAAACAATAGGTCATGAATCTCAAGTGAAGATGAAGATTCAGAGTGTAAGGGCTATTGTAGTCAACTCTAAGGGTGATTCCAAAATGAGTGTAAGAAGATAGTGCCTTCGGTTTCGTTCGAACCCGGAACGTACTTATATGGATTGAATGCTTTCAGAACATCGTTAGGCGGACGATGAGCGTTCTAAGATAGATGTGTTCTATAAAGGTAATCGTAGCCTCAAGCCTCATCAACCGGAAATGACTAAAATATGGGAGGTGCAGCAAGGCTAAGTGGGTAGCACCCAAGTAGGATGAGATTTTTCCCTGTCTAGAGGTCCCTTTTTATTAGGTTGTGTGGGCAGTTGATTGCAACAACTGCTGGGGTTGTCTTATTCGGACTGTCTAGTAAGGGGTAGCTCAGGTCTTGTGTTGTAGGGGATTAGGAGTAATCCTAGGTACGGTGATCTAGACCACGTACTGTGACGGGCGGTACCCCAGTAGCCCTGCCATTGTATGGAAATCCAATCCCCAATAAGTGATCACGGACTTGATTGCATAACCCACTTTGTGGCTAGTATGATGGAATTTAATAATGTAACAATTTTGGCTATGTGAATATTTATTTGAAAACCCTAGACCCTGTTATAATATAACTGGATTTCTTATCAAATATTTGGTTGTCGTAAGGTAAAAACTTTTCAGTGTTTATGTGCGGGAAGTCTTACGAGATACCTTTTGTTTTCAAAGGTTTTCAAAGTCAAGCAACTTTAACCTGTTACCCACACCAGGCCCATGTCTGACCCAAAGTTTATTTTCTATTTTCTTAAACTCTTGGGTACTCAAATTTTTACGAGTAGGCAAGGGATTCAGGTTAGCTTTGATGGATTTTGGAGGAGAAATGGAGCAGGAGGCTTCAACGTGCAGATATATTATGGTTCTGCAGTGTTAGTGTTGTGTATGTATCTCTGTGATGTCTTGAGTTGTATAATATAAAGGTGTTTATAACTGTCTAATTTGTGGTGTATAAGCTATGTAACTCTGATAGATATTGTATACTATGTAATACTTGTGTGATTAATATAATTTATTCGTTCCGCTGTGAGATTCCGATGTTGTTTAATTCTTTCTTTTCTATCTTTTCCCTTTTCTATCCCTTTCTTTCTTAATGATGATGTGTCTTTCTGTGGAGAGAAAGGGTGGGTCATCGCAGTTGGTATCAGAGCTCTAGGTTGAGTGAATACCTAGGCTATGGAATTGTTTCTTTCTTGAGAAAGCGTACTTGTAACACACACACACACACACACACACACACACACATATTTGTTGGGTTACCTGCTCGGGTTTTCCAACATAAGTTCTAGGGATAGGAAGGTAGTGGTGTGTATAGCAAGATTACCAATGGTAGAAGTCTGAGTGTTGAGTTTAGAAGTGTATCTACCGAGACTGTAGACCCAATACCATCTCGATTAAGCTTTGCTGTGGTGAAGGATTTCACCAATCTCTGAAGGAAGCCTTTTTAAGGTTCGTAGTCCATCTTTGAAGTGCAAGTTTGGTTAAGTAAGAGTTTGGATCTGTCGGTTATGCAGAAGCAAGTGATGGTATCTTGGCAAGTTCGGGAAGGAGCAACCGCGTGGTGAGATGCAGTGAATATGGATGTTTTCGAAGATGTTTCTTTTGGGGCAAGTTTAAGGAAGCATGTCTGCATCAGTGATGAGACTCAGTTCAACAGGGTGTTTGTGTTTGGCTTTGAGGTTCAAAGAGCTTTGGATAGGAAGTCTTTGGAAATTGTGTCAACGGTGCAGCTCAGAGTGTTCTATGTGCCAGCAGGAAGGTCATCTGGCTAAGCAGTGTTCTAGAGGTGGATTTCAGAAGCAGTAGAGTGGACCCATTCCTTGGATGGATTGGTTAGTCAAGCATAAGCTGTTCTGGTTTTTGAAGAGAGAACGGTATCTTTGGAAATTAGGCCGGGTTGATCGCAAAAGTGACTGGCGATAGTTGAGTGTTCTCTTGGGCAATCTTTTGCTTGAGATCGAGGCATTTCTAGGGAATATAGGAGTTATCGGAGTTTTCAGAGATTTTTCCAGATGTCGTCGTAGAAGCCAAGGTTTGTTATAGCATCTGAAGATTGAGTTTTTATATCGACTAGATTCTAGGAGTGGTACCGGTGGTTCAGCCAAGTAGAAGGATGGTTCCTAGAGAGAGAGTTTGGTGAAGCAGCTCAGGATTTAAGAGAACTTCTAAGTTTTCTTTTACGGATCTTTTGAACCATATTTCTTGGATGTGTTGTCTGATTTGTGCTCATGTTCATCGACGGCATTTTCATCTGCTCTAGATTAGAGTTGTGCAGTGGAAGCAAGTTTGGCAAGTGCACCTGTTTTGTCTTTTCCGAATGGGAGAAGTAAGATCAGTCTACTGATGTTTGTGGAGTAGAATTTGTGTTCTCGATTTCGGTTGATCTTGACAGGATCAAATTTATTGGATTGTCTTGGTCCAGATTTGTTTCGTGAGGCATCAACGAAGGTTGAGCTGATCAGGAAGGATGAAGGCAGCCCGGGATCGTCAGAAGAGTTTTGAGGTTAAGAAACAGAGGAATTTGGAATTTGAAGTTGGAGACTTCATTGTTATTAAGGTTTTCTCCGATCAAAGGAGCTATAAGATTTGGTAAAACTTGGAAGCTAGCTCCAAGGTATATTGGATCTTTCTGTGTTCTCGTGAGGGATAAGTGCTTTGGTCTTCAGGGTTGAATTGCTAGTTTGAAAAACTGGGATTCCATGTGTTTCACGTATCTCTGAGGGAGTACGTGTATGATCTATCACTGGTTGCGGAACCAGCAGTTCTAGAGGATTTAGTGGTCGAGCAGGACTTGACTATGGTCTGATATCCTGTTCGGTTTTGTAGATCTAGATGAGTACGAGTTTAGAAGCTAATAGTGTAGCTAGTTTGATTCAGTAGAGTGAGTATGCCAGTGTTTATACCTGGGAAACTCTAGATAGTTTTAGGAAGTCCTATCCAAAATTTTGTCTAGATACTTAAATTTGTTTGATTGAGTGAATTGGTTGCTATGGTTGTTAACATATGATTGATAATATATGCTAATGGTTTAAAATTAAAACCTTTGTTAGATTATTAAATTATCTTTGCTTTTAAATTTCGAGGACGAAATTCTTTAAAGGGGAAGAAACGTGATGACCCGGAATTTTGGACAATATCAATTAAATAGTCTGTATTAATAATTAAATTGATTTGATCATTTCTTTTATAAGATAAGTGTTCTTTAACATTTGATTTAAAAGGTTTGTAAATTTGATTTGAATTTTGTTAAAGTTAAATTTGTAATCATTTTTAAATCTTAAATTTGAATGAAATTCAAAAGTAAATTTAAAAGTAAAAGGTTTCAAATGTATTTGTAAATGGTAATTTTGTCATTGATGAGTAAAATATTTTATCTTAAAGTTAACTAAGATTTAATTATTTGTGATTCATTAAATTAATAGGGAAATTAAAGGGTAATTAATTAATCTAATTAATTAATGATTTAGTATTAATTAATTAAGTAATTAAGGATTGTAAGCTAATTAATTAAGGATTAATTAATCAAGTAATTAAAGGTTAAGTTAATTAATTAAAGATTAATTAATTTGAAATTAAGGATCATTAATTAGATAAGTATAGATTATTAATTAATGATTAGGAATCAATTAATCAAGTAATTAAAGATTAATTAAGTTAAAATTAAGCAATTAATTAAGTAATTAGAAATTAATTAATTGGTAATTAAGAATTAATTAATTTGTAATTAATAATGTTTAATTAAAGTTTAATTACTTAGGGAAGTAATTAAAGGATTAGTTAACGAGTATAGTTAATGAAAGATCATTAACTAAGGATTATCAAATAATTAATTAATGTGATTGGTTTAAGATAAAATTAATTAGATTAATTAATTAAGGATAATCATTTGGGATGATTGGTTAAGTATAATTACTTAATGTGATTTATAAAGTGTAATTACTTAGTAAAGTAACTAATGGATAATTACTGGATGTAATCAATTGAAGTATGGAAGTAATTTAGGTTTAATTACTCTGGATAATTACTTAGTGGAAGTAATTAAGGATTAATTACATGGTGTAATTAATTAAAAAATTAATTAATTTTAAGAAGTTAATTAATTAATGTAAGTAAGTAATCAAGGGTAGTTAATTACTGGATGCGATTAGGTGATTAATAAATGTGATTAATCAAAGATTAATTATTAAATGTAATTAATTTTAACAGAGTAATTAATTAAAGAAGTAATTAAGGGTTGATTAATTAATAGTTGCCTTGCCAAAAAAAAGGGTTGATTAATTAAGGATAATTAATCAATAATAAGTGAATATAGGATAACTAATTAATGTAATTAATCAAGGATTAATGTAATTAATTATAGTTAATTAATTAATGGGAGTAATTAAAGGTTAATTACTGAATATGGTTAAGGATAACTAATTAAAGGTTAATTACTTAATGTAATTAAAGAATAATTAATCAAGGATGATTAATTAAGATGGAAATTAGAGGATGATTAATTAATTAGTTGGTTTGTAATTAATTAATGGTTAAGTAACCAAGATTTATAGTGATGGAAGTAATTAATTTAAATTATTTTAAATTAATTAGATATAGCGTGATTAATAAATCTTTGCTTATGGATAGCTGAATGATATTGAATGCCTTGGTTTGTTTGATATCTCTGATATGAGATATGTGTTGGTCTGTGATATGAGATGCTTTGGTTAAATTGTGATAATATGAGTTATATATTTGTGATATGTGAATTATCTATCTGTGTGAATATAGATAACAGAATTGAATTGTTTTATCTTTAAAACAACTTGGCCTTTAAGAAATGTTTGGATTTCGATGAGATCGGGATGGGTTTCCAGATTTGGATATTCGAAAACAACATCGATCCAAATTAAATGATAGGTCATGAATCTCAAGTGAAGATGAAGATTCAGAGTGCAAGAGCTATTACCGTTAACTCTGAGGGTGATTCCAAAATGAGTGTAATGAGATAGTGCATTTGGTTTCGTTCGAACCCGGAACGAACTTGTATGGATTGAATGCTTTCAGAACATCGTCATGTGGACGATGAGCATTCTAAGATAGATGTGTTCTATAAAGGTAATCGTAGCCTCAAGCCTCATCAACCGAAAATGGATAAAACAGGGGAAGTGCAGCAAGGCTAAGTGGGTAGCACCCAAGTAGGACGAGATTTTCCTCTGTCTAGAAGTCCCTTTTTATTCGGCTGTGTGGGAAGTTGATTGCAACAACTGTTGGGGTTGTCTTATTCGGACTATCTAGTAAGGGGTAGCTCCGGTCTTGTGTTGTAGGGGATTGGGAGTAATCCTCGGTACGGTGATCTAGACCACGTACTGTGACGGGCAGTACCCCAGTAGCCCTGCCATTATATGGAAATCCAATCTCCAATAAGTGATCACGGAGTTCATTGTATAACCCACTTTGTGGCTAATATGCTGGAATTTAATAATGTAACAAGTTCAGCTATGTGAATATTTATTTGAAAACCCTAGACCCTATTATAATATAACTGGATTTCCTATCAAATGTTTGGTTATCGTAAGGTAAAAACTTTTCTGTGTTTACATGCGCGAAGTCTTACGAGATACCTTTTGTTTTCAAAGGTTTTCAAAGTTAAGCAACTTTAACCTGTTACTTACAGCAGACCCATGTCTGACCCGGAGTTTATTTTCTGTTTTCTTAAACTCTTGGGTACTCAAATTTTTACGAGTAGCCAAGGGATTCAGGTTAGCTTTGACGAACTCTGGAGGAGAAATGGAGCAGGAGGCTTTAGCGTGCAGATATATTGTGGTTCTGCTATGTTAATGTTGTGTTTGTATCTCTGTGATGTCTTGAGTTGTATAATAGACAGGTGTTTATAACTGTCTAATTTATGGTGTATAAGCTGTGTAACTCTGATAAATATTGTATACTATGTAATACTTATGTGATTAATATAATTTATTCGTTCCGCTGTTAGATTCCGATGTTGTTTAGTTCTTTCTTCTCTATCTTTTCTATTTTCTGTCCCTTTCTTTCTTAATGATGATGCGTCTTTCTGTAAAGAGAAAGGGTGGGTCGTCACATGTTATCATAGTATATTGGTGACTTAGTGAAATCTAAACCAAAATCATTTAAAGTTTGGTGCATATAGATAGCGTATGAACATGCTAATGCAGAAGAGATATATCATACTTCTGGTGTAGATAGAGACACATAATCTTGCATTTTGCTAAACTAGGAAACAAGAGGGTATCCTAAAAAATGACCGGTTCCATTTATACTTTTTTGGTATGATTTAGTTCCAGCATAGTCTGCATTATTATGTGAAATTAAATTGAAGGAATCTTCCTTTGGATAGAAGAGTCCATAGTCTAGCGTGTTGTTTTCATATCTTAGTATTTATTTTACGGATTTTAGGTGAGTTTTCTTAGGTTGAGATTAATATCTTACATAGAGACAGACACTATACATTATATCCGGTCTAGGTGAAGATGTTCAAGAGGTTGAGAAGTAGAAATCATATCTTTTGATTTAAAAGATATCTTTTAAAAGTTTTCCAGTTGACGACCATCACATAAGTCGTTGACATTAAAACTCATTTTAGGAAGACCCATAGCATGTTTATATCTAGCTACTTTAGATAGATGTTTAAAATTCAAATGACCAAATCTTATATGCCGAATCTAAGGTCACTAAACTCATCTAAAAGACATAGATCGTCATTTAACACTTTCATACTTAAGATATATATGTTATGTTTCCTAATGCCTTCAAAGATCATGTTTAACCCATTATCTTCGATGTGACAAATATCCTTTTCAAATTTAATTTTGAAACCCTTATCACATAATTGACTAATACTAAGAAGATTATGTTTTAAATTTCTAACTGGCAAAACATTGGAAATAGTAGAAGGTTTAGAATTATCGACGTTTTCGATGCCAATTACATATCCTTTAGAGTTGTATCTAAAACTAACTGATCCAGCGTCTTTGTAAACAATATCTTTCAAGATCTCAGGATTTCAAGTCATATTTCTTGAGCATCTACTATTCAATATCCACTTTTTCTTCTTGATTTGTGATGAATGAATATCAAGTGTATGTTCACCATTAGCGATATAACATACTTGTTCCTGTAGTACAACATTATACGTTTCCAACATATCAATTGACTTTTCAAAGTAATCAGTTTCTAATAACATGTTGGTTTCTAAAAATTGTTCTTTTATGTAAGTGTTAAAAAAAGTACTATCGATATTACTGGCCATTTATAATTTTCAAAAATCAAATTATAAGTTTTTGAAAAGCTAATGCTCTGATACCAAATGTGAGTTGTGGAATCATTAATCTTAAGGGTAATTTAACATTAGAGGGAGGTGAATAGTGTTTTCTAACTTATGCAAATCTTTTTAGTTTTCTTTCAAGATTAATATTAAATCATAGATTAACAACATACAATTATACTAACAATCAATTAAGATGCAATCACAGATAAAAATAAAAGCAATAAAGTAAAGTAAGGGCTAGAAAGATGATATCGAGGATTTTATACTGGTTTATATTTCTCCTACATCAAGTCATGTACAATTTCTTATACGGATTTCTTTTCAAATGCCAATTTTTAACCAAATAGATGGCAAATAATACAATCTTGATTTCAAGGCTACGAGACACACCCTCTTGTATTTCGAATATAAGGTAAACTCACTTGATTTGATCGAGTACAAGCACATCCACTAGATTTAAGCGGGCTACTAGGCACATCCATTGATTTGAATAGGTTACAAGAACGCCTACTTGATTTGAATGGGCTATAAGAGTATCCAAACAAACACGAGTAAAGTTGGTAGTTTTTCCAAAGACAAATTCTTGTGCTTTGGATACAATAAATCCTATAGCCTCTTAGATAGCACTTTTATCTTTGAAACGAGAGAGATATGTTTCCGAAATAGTAAGAAAGTAGTATATAATCAATATAGTGAAGCATGCATTGATTCTATATGATTTTGAAGATAATAAAGTATACTTTTCATGAGAATTTTCAAGAGAATAAGGAGTAGGAAGAAAGTAAGTTATTAGTTATGAAAAAATTTGTTTGAACTCCTTTTTATACAGTCAACTAACATATGTGTCCATTCATGAAGAGTTGTGTCGAATAGTTCTATTCAGAATTTAAAAATGACATAGCGGTTCATATATCAACATATAGAGGCTAGGTATGTCGACATACATTAGCAAATTTTGAAAATACCGTTCTTTTGAAATGTTTTGAAAATCATATACTATGTAAAATAATTTGAACATGATTTTTTAAATATCTTGAACTCTAAAAAACTTTTATAAAATATTTAAAAATATATTTGGTAATTTCAAATAATTTTTACTTATAAAATATCAAAGATCAAAATTTTAATATGGAGATCAGAAATTGCTATCTAGGACTTTAATAATACATACTAATGACTCTATACACTAAGTTGTAACCTTGAGATCTTCATTTCTTTGTCTTTGTACATATGAGACTTCATATCCTTATTTTGAGCACTTATGTTGTACAGTCTTCGATTCAGCACCTATGTAATATTTTGTAATATATTATATAAGTTAGCAACACATTAGTATCTGTATTTTATATGGTTGTATATGATTGTTTCCATTAAAATTAATAATTGAGGTATTAACAGGGTTACATTATAGTAAGGATTATTGGCCTTGAATGACTTGTTTAGACCTCATGGTGAACAAATGGTAGCGGTTATGCACTTGTATATGGATTTGATTTCAATGCGATTGTTAGTAGTGGAAAATGTAGTAAAGTATCATTTTGTTGGTGTTATATTGGAGACCATGCTTAGAAAGTCTTAACTTTACCGAAAGACCCAAGGTCTATTAGCCTAGTGAGTGACGGTTGAGTCGCATTCGAGTGCCGTGATGATTAGTATATAGTAGACTTATCACGTGTTATGAAGCACTAAAGTAGAAATGTGCTAACTTGTTGGATGCAGGTTGAGGTGTGGTTAATTACCTCATGTATTACCATTTAGTATTGTACATGATATAGTAGAGTATTGGTAATCATGCAGATTAGTGATATTTACTTTTCACCGGACTTGTATACCAAAATGCACCTCAAGTTAAACCATTCTTTAACTAAAAGTATGAAGAATCTAAGAATGCCATAGGTTCTTCCTCTATTAGGACCCCCAAGTAGAAAATGAAGGCACTTTAGCCAATACTGAACAAACAAATAACTTGTAATATTATTTTGGGAGTTGTATAACTAATTTTCACTTTATGATTATGCTCGGCTTTGAGTTGACATTTTCTTTATCTATATCTTAGTTGTTATTTCATTACTTAAATTTTTGTTCTTATTTAAAATAAACCGAAGAAGTCACTTACGACTTCTGTATCGCATTATAAAGACTTTGGTACCATAGTAAGACCAAAAGTTATCAACGTCCAAAAATAATTAGTACCCTTGAGAGTCGTCCTTACGCAAGTAGGCCACTTAATGTTAGTTTGGCTAATCGGTTTGAAGACGTTAAGGATTCTCAACATAAGTCAGTGTTAAGCTTATTAAATCCCTTAGGACTAAAGCTTCCGCCTTAAGAAATCAAGTTTTGAGTTTGATTGATAAACTCAAGTTTGCACTTCATGACCAAGACGAGGTCTTTCAAGGATTTTCAAAGTTATCTAAACAACATCTGAAAGATAGGCTTTTAAAGAAAAGTAGACTAGAATTTCGTTACAGATTCTAAGGTATTAACTTTAATATAACTCCAGAGGCTGTTCTCGAATTAGAAACGTAGCTCCATCTCCCTTGGTCATTACTGATGATGAATATACCGAAAGTGGCTCTATTCTTAAGTATGTCCCGTGGCACGGTCCAGCTGTTGTTTCAAGTTGGGATGGCAATGGGGCAGGTTGGAGTAGGTTTTTTATGCCATGTCCCGAGTTTTTTAAACCCTTCCCCAGACCCACCTCATAGACCCGGTGCGGGTATGGAATTTTACCCCCATACCCAAAACCCATACGGGTCAGGGTAGACCCGTTGAGGCTTTACATATTCATTCAAAATTTGTATTAATGTACATGCATTTATTTATTTTATTTGTAAGGGGGATTATCACTAAGTAATATAATGAATATAGATATCAATGCATTTACAATGATAGGTAAGGTAATAAAAATAAGGTGCATGATAACGGCTCAAGAAAAACATGCATACGTTATTATATAATTATTAGTGATGCAACTTAATGCCATAAAAATCATATAACTTATTGAATTGAACATTAGAATATCCATGTTATAACCGCTTATGTATAAAATATTAATAAATTATTATTATAGTAACAAAACGATTTTATGAGATTTCAGTAGTGCGAGTCGGGTTGGGGCGGGTCGGCTAAGGCCCGACCTGGCCCTTAGACCCGGAGCTTTTAAGAACGGATCATGGGTCTACCCACCCCGATGACCCTATGGGACGGGTCTTAGTGGGTCAAAACAGAGGCAGTTTAACCGGGTTTAGATCTTAGACCCGCTACATTGTCATCCCTAGTTCCAAGGTTGGACCTTAGGCATTCTTCCTGTTTTGAGCCCTCGGTTCCTAAGGCGGGTTCAGGTAAAAATATTTCATCTTTTGATATGGCTAGGCCTTCAAAGACACTTGCTAAAACTAAGTCTAGAGACTTTAGGATAATTTGAAGTACAAAGGAAAATTTTGTTCTTCATAAAATCATTATCCTTGTTTTTTCCTTATGTTCTCAGTACTTGTAATCTATTATTGCAATAAAAAAAACTTCTATCTTTTAATATTGTTTCCGACTTTATGTATTATTCAATTTTTTCAAGAATCGACCTGTCCCAATTGCATAGGCAAAAAACTAGCTTATGTTTTCATACAACGGGTTTATAACCATGAAGTTGTTGAAATGCAACTTCTTAAAGTAAAGCTTGAGGCATTAGACGCTTAATTCGGTTTTCCTCAGTCTAGGCTTACCTTGATTACAGTCTAGAACTTATTAAAGGAAATGAGGTGCTTAAGCAAAAAGTAAAGGATCTGAAATAGCATGCTAAATCTATTTTGGAAGTTGTTCCTCTTTTGGATTAGGCTTCAGTAAAGTTGGTCACGAAACTATTCAATTCAGTGACTAACCATTATTCATCATCAATAACTGAATAATGCTAATGAGGAGCTTTCTAAAATTAAGCTTAAAGAGATTGAGACGGTCGAAAATTTTCAAATGATTACTGCAGCTGCTACCCTCTCTCAAGGAAGAGGATGAGGCATGGTTCAGTCAAGCTTCCCTACTCATATAATACTAAGGTAGTTATGTAAGGCCATGTTTTTGAACCAGCAACAAAAATAGCAAGATGGTAGCCTACTCTCGGCACCTATTAAAAGTATAATTGATGCCCCTGTGGAATTTAAAGGCAGGAAAGTGATTTCCTTTAAAACATATAAAAAGAAATGGACCGAAAATATGTATGATTTCATTGAGAAGCACTTAAAGATCTTTCACAAGAGGCCACTGCTAAGGCCGAAAGTCAAACAAATCAAATGCTTCGTCATTTACTTAGAATTGAAGGTTATTATGATTATGTGCTATAGTCTTTAGTGGCTTATAGGGTCCCTTTAGACCTATCTTTCGTTCCGGATGAGAGGGAGCTTAACCATATCAGAGAACAATATGGGATATAGGTCTTCATATTGGTACGTATCCTACTCCTCATTCAACTAGGCTGGGTCCCCTGAGGGTCAATCAAAACAAAATAATTAAAGATCCGGGAGAGATTCAAGTTCCAAGGAGCTCTCCCCAAGAAGGGTTTGAATAGTTCTTAGGCCGAGGTAAGGCCTTATAAAAGAATAAGTAATATTTATACTATTTTTCTTTTGATTATAAGCATCATTTGTAACAACTTTACTTCATAATTTTGTAATATTCGTTTAGGCACTCTCTTTGGCATGTAATAAGTATGTTGACTAACCGTTTGGTAGCTTGTATGCTAGATTTGTTGTACTGTATAATATAAAGGATCCTTTGTTCTTTTGATACTATAAACTTTGCACCTTGATGCATCAATATTTCGATATTCGAATGTTTTCTATGAAATTGAAAATCTAAACTCTTCGTATAACGATGATTTTCATGAAATTTAAAATCTAACTTCATCGTAGAGTAAGATTTTATAAAATTCAAAATCTAACCTCCTCACATAGCAAGGATCAAAATTTAGAATCTAACCTCATCGTATAGCAAGGATTGTGGTATCTATTCACTTTTGACTTTATTTATTCTTTCGACGTTATATTATTTTTGGCATCTTACCTTGTCAATTAAATTTCAGGTTCTACCATGACTACTGAGGGAGTTTTGCCTTATAAAGCTTCTTATGGCTATTACAATTTTTCTTATGAGTGCTTTTACATCTCTTTTCGCATTTCCAAAAAGTTTTTCCTTTTGGTAATATATTTTAGAGGCGATCTTAGGTGGTATCCTTAGTTCTTGCCGAGTTTTCTAGTTATAGCCGTCAAAACTTGGAAGTTTAGAATCTAACTTTATGATTTGTCGATATGTTTTTGCTAACTTTAGGATGGCAGTCTACCAAGACCGTCACTTGAATCTGAAGGCACTTTTGCCCTAGGCACTTAGCTATATGTAATCTAGTAAGAAAGTAAGGTCACATGCCTTGCTAAGCCTGTTAAATAAGTTTTGTGTCATCTAGCCATATATGATTTGTTAATCGAGCAAAGTCTCGAGCCTTTACCAAGCCTGTTTACATAAGATTCATGGCATCTATCCATGTATAATATAGTAATCCAATGAGGTTTTGGGTCTTGGCGAACCAATCAACTAAGCTTTATGGCATTTAACCACATATAATTTTATAACCGAATAAGATATTGGGCCTTGTTGATCCTATCAAGTAAATGTTGTGATGTTTTTAGCCTTCGACATCTTACTATTATCTGACAAGGTTTCGGGTCATACCAAGCCTTCTTAACTAGGTCGTATGGTATGTTAGCCTTTGGCATTCTTATCTGTCAATAGTCTAATAAGGTCTCCGGTCTTATCGAGCCTATCAAAATAGCATGACTTAATGCTTTCCTCTTTCAATTTGAAGTCGGTCTTGTGACTTATCTCTTATTTTAGAACCTATTGTATGGTAAGTTGAACTAAGCTTGGAATTTATCAAGATTTTCTATATACAATTTTGGTGTTAGCCTTGTGCAATTGAACTAAGCTCGGAGTCTACCGAGAATTTTTAAAGATGATTTCGGTGCCATCCTCATGGCATATACTCTTGGTGGTAGTTTTGTGGTCCATGTTTTCAATGCCAACTTTGTGGCGTATATTCTCAATCCTAGCTATAGAAAATCTAACTGAGATCGAAGTTTTCTGAGACATTTTGAATACGATTTGGGTGCCACTCTTGTGGCACATATATTTGATTCTAGCCTTATGGAATATATTCTCTTGAATAGAGATCTGCCCAATGCTTATCGTGTTTGCTTGAAACTATTGCCCAAGGCATCTCATGTGTGCTTGCTTGGAACTATTGTTTAACGCTCTCTATTTATTGCTTGGAACCCATATCCACTACTCCATTTGCATGAATTTCGATTGTTGTGTACTGGCCAGTAGTAAAACCTAAGTGATACAACCTTCTTATACTAACGATGGTGGTAAGGGCTTCACTCTGGATGCACCACCCTACGGGGTATGCGGGGAGCAAATCCCTCAAAGATCTTCCCTCTCTTCGTAAAGGTCACAAAATTGAATGTATTATAAATAAAAAGGATTAGGGCCATGGAAATACGTAGGATAAATATTACTATCAACGAAACTAATCCACATATGGTGGTAATTATCTTTGAAATAATTTATATTTTTTATGTTCTAGGTTTCGGCGGTTGCATAAGCGACATCAAACCGAGAAAAGCTTTTGTTTTCTGAATGCATGTACCCATGGTGGAGAAGTTACATATTAGTTTTTCATTTTCTTTTTGAAGAGTTATACAATGTAGTACTTGAGGAGGCTGCCGCATCTGTGGTCCTAGCTTTTTGAAAATGTTTTTTCTTTGAAATTTTCTTGGGTTTGGCTATTTCAACATACAACATGTATTTGAGAATTAAACTCTCGTTTTTCTAGGAGTTCTATAAAAAAAATTGCATGAGACAACGCTCATGACCCACAATAAATAAAAAAGATGGGCTAGCTGAGAAAAAGCTAATTTTGTTTAGAATACCGAAACAAGAAATCAAAGAACTCTGAAGGCCAAATACGAAATCAAAAAGAGTCCCTCTAGATTTAATCTTTGATGAAAGGGCATTTTCCAAAGGTGTATAGAATCTATGCATACCAAAATAAGAAATTTGAATCATAAATAAGAGGAGCATAAATACCAAATGCTATTGAGAAAACCAAAAAGAAGTCCAACAGGGATTAGAAAACCAGAAGTATCATTCATTTTGAAGTATTAATCGGATAATATGAGAATAGCTTCTGAAAGGTTTGATAGCTTGCCCTCTTTCATTTTGCTAAAGCATAGAATTCTAGAAGTAGGATTCATATTTGCTGAAATATCGACATTTATATCATGTATTTGCCAGAAAAGGCAAGTCCAACACAAAGTTTTTCCTGAAAAGGAAAATGAAACAAAGTTAAGCAATGTATTAAAGTACGCTGCTAATATTATTTCTTAATAAATTCTGAAAGTTCCTCCTTCTGGATCATTTTTTTCAATGGCATAAGCAAGACTTTGACATTTATTTGTCATATGCCCATTTATATGATGATAAATGCAGTAATTTTCACTCTCTTGACTTTCTTTTTTTAGTAGGGGAAAGTTCGAATAATGGAGCTTGTCATGAGTCTTTAGAAATTATAGGACAAGGTACCATTGAGTAGGGTCCGAATTTTCTCCTTTTTCTATTTTAGAGTTCATTGGTTGAAATTGCAAGGGAAGACCTCTTGGCATTTTGATCTTGATCGTCAAATGTCATTAACTTAACACTTAAGTTTCTTATTTCATCATTCATTACCTAAACAAGTTTCTAAGTTGAACTGATTCTTGAAGTGATTCCTAGATATACCTCGTAAGCTATTTGATTTGAGTAGCTTGAAGTTCATAGACATGGTCATATTCTTCCTCTTTACCTTTTACCAAAATGATAGTTGTTAAGCATTCATTATTGCCTTCATTTATGAGCTAAATTCAAAGGTTAAGGGAGTTCTAAACTGAAATCTTTATTATTACTTTCTATGCTAGAACTATTCATGAATGATCGATGAAGATGATTTTCTAGGTAAAGAAACGTAGGGGGAAGGCGCCCTCCTTATAGCGCCAAAATATTGGTTTGATTTTTCATAACATCAACACCAAAGAACCAAGAGCAAGCTTTAGTTGGTTGTTTTAGTTTTAGAGGCTTTGGTAGGCTAGTTACTGAAAACTTTAGATAAATGTTGGAAGTTAAGTCGGACTTTAAAAGTTAATGCCGAAAGGATTAGATGACAGGCTGGGTCAAAAGTAAATGTTATAAACAGAGCCGAAAGTAAAGATATGTAAGCAGTGAGGAGAAACCAAGATTTATAATGGTTCAGGCTGATTCCTACGTCCGATTTGCTCTTTCCTTCTTTAGAGTTCTATTCTGAAGCTAAAAGGCTGTTACGGTGTTGAGTTAGATAAGTAAGCCATTAATCGTTTTTGTAAAAAGCTCTAATATAGGAAAGTAAAAATTACTCTTAGTATCTGAATTATGCTATTGACAAGAAGGTTCCTTTTGTATTAGGATCAGTGCTTATTTATAGCCATTTGAATTAGACATGGATTGATGATAAGGAGTACACTGTTGAGCTAGTACATAGGATTACTAACACTTGTCAAAGATCTTGGTTACTTTAGATATAGCACATGGATCGGTGACATGTGCTTTATGAATGCCTTCCTTTTAGATATATCTGGAAATACATGTAGGGTTTGAGATCTTATTGTATTACTTCATGATTGTGCATTAGTTTAGGCTAACTCTATCTTTACATAGCCTTTATCCCTTTGGGTTATTATATTTTTTAATTGACTGTAACCATAAACAACTAGATAAATGGATACATTATCTTGACCTTTCGGGTTAATCTTCCTGCTTTGGTCTTTACAAAATATGCTAAGTTACTTTAGTAGTTGATATCATGGACTATTTAGTAGTTATCCTTTTGGTTCAATACTCTTAGTTATAGGCTTTATAACTTCATTAAGATTACTTAAGGTTTAGGGCTAGTAGCTACATCGCTCCTTTCAATTACAAAACTTTCCCTTTAGAATGAGCTATCTACAAGCCCTTCGACCTTAGGTATTTATTAATAAAAAATAGCTTTGGAAAAATATGGTATAACACCATGTATAAATGGTTCGGTTCAGTAAGGGTTGGCTCGTGAATGCTTTGGTTCAGCAAAGAGACGCCAAATCATTTTTCCTATCTAGTAGTAGACCATCAAATCGATTTTCATGTTTCGTAGCCGACCACTAACGAACCATTTGGGGTTGTTTAGTTGAATCATTTGACTTTAAGGAATACTGAACTGTTTACTTAGCTTATCCAAAACTTGTAATCATCTTCTGATTTTCCACAGGTTTTCTTTTGATCCACTTGCCAATTTACCTTGCACCTGCAATCGATTAATGGTGCTCCTATTATAAAATTTTCACCAGTTTCTATGCTCCTTAGCATCTTTCCTTAACTATCGTGTTGTGAACGAAAATGCCCACAACGCCAATGCTTATGGTACAGAACTCATTACGGTTTATGCAAGAAGGAAAAGTGATTGCGTATAATAGTAGAAAACTCGAGTCCCATGCAAGAAATTATCCAACTCATGATTTGAAGTTGGGGGCCATTATCTTAGATTTAAAGACATGGAGGTGTTATTATTGGGGAAGAGATTTAGCTATTCAACAGCCATAAATTTTTGAATATCTATTTTATAAAACAAATCTCAATCTTAGGCAACAAGATGGATAAAATTACTAGCGTCGTATAACTCTGATGTTTCCGTACTCCCAAAAAGGAAAACATAGTTGCGGATGCATTAAGAAGAAGGAATGTGATGGTGGATAATATTTTTGTTATTTGGAATTATTGGGCGGTTTGATTTCTGACCTTCTTATGATGTGTATTCCGGTTTGTTAGCAACATCAGAGGTGACGCATACACTGATATCAGATAGGATCTAGCCAATAGCTTGATGTTAGCTTAATGTAGATATTGGATCAAATTGAGAAAGGGAAAATCAAGTCACATAGACCGGTATTCTATTTATGTGAGGGAATGGATTCGTATAAACGGGAGATTATGTGTTTCTGAAATGAAATTTTGATTGACTAAAGTTCTTTGTGAATGCCATCATTCTAGGATGACTATTCAGCCCAGTGGCAACAAGATGTACAATGATGTAAAATGCACTTATTGTTGAAAGCATATAAAATGAATTGTTTTTGGTAGTCATAGAAGTTCGTGAATTTCAATGAGTCAAAGTCGAACAAAAGATGCCTGTTAGCTTATTATTACCTTGGAAATTCTATATTAGAAGTGGGAACATATCTCCATGGATTTTATAGACGGTTCACAGTAGAGTCACAGAGGAAATGTGAGCTGATATACTAGGTTTATAGGAACGCTCCACTTTTGGCTATGTTGTATATACAAGAAACAATGAAGTTGCATGGTGTTCCCTATAGTATTGTGAGTGAAAGAAATCCACTCTTCACAGGTGAGTTTTTGAAGGACTTGCAACATACATTAGGCATGAAATTTAATTTAAGTACTTCCTATCATCCCTAAATAGATGGCCAAACCAAGAGAGCGGACTATGTGCTTGAGTACTTGTTGAGCGCTTGTATACTTTATTTTGGAGGATCATTTAAATACACTTTCCTCTTGTTGATTTCACATAGAACAATAACTATCAAACAAGTATTGACATGGCGTTGTTTGAAGCATTATATGGATGATCCTGTAAATTGCCTACGTATTGGTAGGAAACAACTGCTAACGTAATACTTGGATTAAATATGATCGATGAGACTTTAGAGAAAGCTGAGCTAAAATAAAAAAGAACGAAGGCATTTCAAGGTCAGCAAAATTCTTATGCTAATAAAAGACATATCGATCTTGAATTTTATGGTGCTGATATGATATTTGTCAAAATGTTACAATCAAAGAGAGTTGTCAGATTTTGCAATTCTAGGAAATTTGCATCTAGATTCATTGGATCATTTTCTATTGTGGAACAGATCAAAAATCTTACACATAGAGTTGATCTTCCTGAAAATATGTACAGAATACATAATATGTTTCATGATTCAAAATTATGCAAGTGTGTACATCATTCGAGTGTAGGAGTGGAGCCAAGTCAATTAGAAGAAGTAGATTTTAAACTGGAGGTTTCTATTCCTACAGTACTTATTTTTACTATTGACAGTAGTGTCAACATACTTTAGAACGAGGTTGTTAAGCTTGTTCGGTTTCAATGCAGCATGTATTTTGGAAATAGTACATAAGGGACGGAGGAGAAGATGTTGGCTTCTAATCTAGAAATTTTACTGGTATGATTCCATCTACTTTAAGTTAATCTTGTTTTTGTATAGTTTAATTGAGTTGCATGCTATTATAATGTAACAACCTACCTTTTCTATTCTTTGAAGTCGAAACTAATACATATACGGTATTCATGTCCAGAATGTCCAAGTACTGGAAAGATAGATTGTTGGGGTGAATAAAAAGAAAAGACATAACATAATCTCACAACGTGATATAATATATCAATGAAATTTACAAAAAGAAAACTTTTATATATGTACATCAATTAGATTACAATTATCCTATCATCAGCCCCTGGACAGTTATAACGACTCGTTCTTAAAATTTCCAATTAATATAGACAAGAAACAAAACAATGAAAGATAAAAGAAAATATGGGAGTACATTTTGGGGGCATCCAGCTTGTCTCCTACAACTCCAAGTGTCCAGCTAAATATGGAAAACACGCTCGGGCTGACTCGAGCATTATAAGAAAAATAATGTCTGGATCGGTCTGGTAAAACCAGCGTGAGAAACATAATCAAATGGTTTCAAAATGTTTTATAAAAATTTCAAAATAAAGATATCTCATAGGATCACATCGCACATAAGTACGGACGGGTTTTTACCTTATGATAAATAAAACATTTCTATAGAAAATCTAGTCGTATTATAATAATGTTTAGGGTTTAAAGTAAATTATGAATATAGCTGGAATGCTTGCATCTCACATTTTAGCATAGTTAGACACAACAAAGTACGTACAATGCTTATTGGAGAATGGATTTCATTAATGACAAGGTTACTGGGGTACAGTCTGCCAAAATACACCTCTAGAAAATGTACCGACGGCCTCGCCTGGATCCTCTACGAATCAGGACCAGCCTACCCTTTACTAGGTAGTACCAAATGTTTCATCGCCCTGATTGCTTTGTAACCATTCCCGAGAGCTCTCATGCACCACCAAATCCATACATATACATACATACATACATATATGTATGTGTGTATGTGTGACTCTGTGTGTGTGTCTATGTATGTATGTATGTATGTATGTATCTAGAAAGGTGATGACTGATGGTAGCGAACCACATAGCCCGGAAGCATATCCCATGTTTTAGTCATTCTCGATTGTGAGACTTGAGGGTACATTCTACCTTTTTAGAAAATCCCACTTAGAATGCTACCAGTGTATGGAGTTTTACCTTTTTTGCCAATCCTACTAGGAATGCTAACACTGTCCTCCAGACGACAATACAATGCTAGCATGCATTCATACAAGTTGTCCAGGATGTGAACAAACCGAAGGCGCTACTTCTACTACATCCTTTTTGGAGTCACCCTTGGGATTAGTAGCAAGTAGTTGTTGTACTTCAAAGAGATTTGTATTCAATTCCATCATCTTCAAGATGCTTCCAATTTGAACGCTTGAGTTGATTCGAAGTGGTTTTCAGATAATATTTACTTGTTCAATCTCGGTCTTTTCGAACCAACATTCGATAGTCTTCGGTAAACTCAACTTCGGTTCTTATGAAAATAAATAGATAATGCATAAGAGCAGCAATCACCTTCTAAACATTTAATTGGACAGATTTCCTTATCGTTTTCCTTAGAAGAATACATCAAGTAAATACGTATACAGCATCAACATAGATGACTATAACATATAATTCTCGTGTTTTCTCTAGATATTTTCAAAGTTAAAATTGGCCAAGATTTGATAGATGATTATTTAACTATCAAATAAACAAACTATCAATGTAGATTTAATTCCATGTGGGACTCACTAAGCCTGTATTAATTAATCTTTTTGTTGATTAAAACTCTTTAAAATTATTTGATTTAAATACCTTCACAAAAGATATCTTCACAAACCCCTTATACTCTTTTCAATATTAGGAAAAACATTCATACACTTATCTCACCGGTATAAGTATATTACAGACATTATACTTTCAGTTTCTTAGAAAATATATCCATATACCTATCTCAATTGTTTAAGAACGTTAATAAAACTTAAGGAAGATTACCTCTTTTCTAGATTTATATTTTAAATGGGCCAAACAAATATTATTTAAAACATTGCTTACTATAAACCAAACCATTATCCTTTGGCGTTAAGTATGAAAAAAATGTTTTCATACCACAATAATTAAGAAGGATTAATTGTCGAAATAAATATTATTCCTTTACAAAATCCCCTTTCCATAAACCCATTTCATATTCATAATTCCTTTTATAAATCTCAAAACTAATTTATAAAACTTCTTTTATAAATCTACAAATGATTTATAAAATCCCTTTTCCATTTACAGAGTTCTTTATGAATCTTCCTTTATGACTTCTTTATAAAATAGCATTTACCAGATATCATTTGAAAAATCTCCTTTAAATAAATTCTTGTATTAAGTAAAACTCTTTTACAAAACAGATTATTATTTATAAATACCATTATTTAGTCAATAGATTTCCTTTAACCATCATAATTAAATAATTAATTGACTTTAAATCCTCATCAATAAACACTTAACCCCATATATTGTTATAAAATTTAAATTAGTTAAATGCATAACTTTACATATTCGGAAAGTGGCTTAGAGACTACAATTGTACTAGATCAAGTTACCATTTTAAATCAATTTGGCTTAGCGACTTAATCAATTGAAAATTAATGATAATAAATCATTGATTAAAGATTACTAATGAAAGTAATTATGTGGTTAATTAATTTAAACCACACGATTTATTCATCTTAATTGAAGATGTTTGATTTTTATTGAATGTTGTGTATGGGATTGAAATCTCTGTTATGTGATTGTGATGTTATGTGATATGAATTGCTTTGTGCTGGGCCGTGATATCTGCGATGAATATACTGCTGTGTGAATATGAAAACCCCTTGGGCCGTAAAACGGCATTTGAATTTCGATGCGACAGGGTGTCGGATTCCAGTTGGTTATCCGAAACCCACATCGAATCGTAATGGTGAATCTTTGTAATTGATAAATTTACTTTATCTGTGAATTTGTGAATGAAGATAAGTGTTATAGATTATACGTTTATCGATACTGATATGATTGAATCTGTGATGATAGATGTTGTTGCACTATTGTGTAAAACCCTTGGACTGCACTATACACACACAAAGATGGATTTCACGAGGAAATCGGTTAAGTCACGGATATTTTTGAAACAGTTTTAAAAGTTTGAATTTTGAATCCAAACGGTTTTGGAAATGGAATTGGCTTAAATCAGAAGAGCTTCTGAAAAGTAGTTTTAAAGATGAAATTATTTTGAACAACTTGTTAAAGTTTTGGAATTTAAATGATTTGTTTTAAATTTAAATTAAAGATTTGGAATTGAGTTCCATAAGTATATGTTTGGAAATTGATATGAATATATGTTTGGAAATTTGGTCTGAAAGGTTTTTGCAAATTTTATATAATATATATGGATCATCTTTAAAGTATTTCAAGAGCATTACTTTGGAAGTCTGAATTTAACCCAAGTTTTATACTTGAAAGGCTTTAGCTTGTGCAAACCTAACCGGATTTTTCCGAGACGAAAACTATTTGTTTTCAATTAATAATAGCTTTCATATAAGGAAAAGGTTTCCAATTTATGTTGAAAGATTTCAAATCGAATTGAAATTGTTTTGAAAACTGTAAACTGATTTTTGTGAAAGATAGTCAAACCTTGATTTGAAATTGAAGAGAATTTTAAATGGTGTATCTTTTATATAAAAGATTTGGAATGGAATTGTTTTATGGAAATGATTTTGAAAGCTATGAATTGAATCTTTGATTTAAAGATTGGATGAGTTAACCCAGTTTGAAAGGAAAATTGTTTTGAAATAGGCTATGAATGAATCTTTGTTAAAGATTGGTGAAGTTTGTTTTCAAATTGAAAAGGATCTGAAAAGCGTACCTTTTGTATAAAAGATTTGAATTGGAAAGATATTAATGAATCTTTGTGAAAGATTAGTAAACTTTGTGAACTTTGTGAAGTGAAACTTTTGTTCAAAAAGATTTGTAAATGGTAATTTGTTTAACCATTTGAAAGAAAAGTTTTGGGTAATAAGCTGTGACTTAACTGAGATTTCATATCCATATGTTTTTAAATATTGCGCTCACTATTCGGTTTAGCCGGGAGAGGACTTTGTGTCATATAACCCATTCCGAATAGTGATACGACATTATGGATAGCAATTAAAGACCCGTGGCGAAGACCGGATATTTTCGAAAGCGAAAGGATAACCCGTCGAATGTCTCTGCACCGAATGGCCCCCGGTATAGATATTTGAGCACCCTTTGTGATGGGGAGTCTAAACGTGATAAGGGATTATCCGGATTTGCAAGGGCTTCTTTGTGAAGTGTCTTTGATTCTGTTCGAACCCGAAATAGACTTGTATGGATGTGTGTCTGACGTTACACTTTGACATGTAAAGTTGGTTTCTATCAAATACATTTCTGTTTGGTGGTGGAGATTTATTCTCTTAGCTTAACACCCTTCTCTGAGACGTACGAGCTCAGAGGTTATGTAGTTGATGGTTACTAGTGATAATGTGGCACACAAAGTGATGCTGATCATTTGTTGATCGAAGCATGGCTTTGTGGAAAAGCGTAGTTCTGTGGACGAGACTGCATCAAGACCTCACATCCCAGAAATGGTCGAAACAGGAATGTTGCGGCAAGGTTTTTAGGGGTCACGCCCCTAGGGTATGTCCATTTCCTTCTGGATAAAAGGTGATATCATGGTATAGAGCCCAGATATTTAACCTATGTGGTTGCTACAAACTTATTGCTTTGTGGTTGCTGGTTGAGAGGCGTCTCGGATAAAGGTCGGTAACGACTGAGGGTGGCATACTTGTGTGTTAGTTACCTATGTTATAGCTTGGTTAAAGCGTGAGGTAGCATCGGCCTTGTTAGCATAGATCCGATTAGATTCTCGGGGCGTCGTTCCAGAGGCGTAACCATTTCGGTAAGGAAGTTCTTTAGCATGACCATTTGTTGGAAACCCAATCATCCAATACGCGCCCTTTACGATTTCAATTGTATAACCTGCCATTCTTAAATGGTAGTTATAGTAGGCGTATGACGAAATGTGGTATGCTGGCCAAGATTGATATTATACTTTCGAAATTTTTTCTGCACTATACACTAATAATAACATCAAAATGGTTTTCGCGTATCAAGTATTTTTGACTGTCATAAGGAGAAATCTCCCTCAAGTGTGCGCTTGCATTGTGTGTGTGGCGGGAGGCCTTATGGCAGTTTCATTTTCCAAAAAGAATTTCGGTTTTCAATATTTTAACATCTTTGTTGTTGTTTTAAAGATAAAACTGTTTTTGTTTGCTCATACCAGTCCCATGACTAACCCAGAGTTTATTGTTCCATTCCTAAACTCTGGGTGCCCACAATTTTCCACACGGGCAGTCTAGAGTTGGGTTTTTCAGATGGTAGATATCGATTCAGTAGCTTTCAGCTTTCTCTTTGTAATTCTTAGGGACTTTAGATATTGAAGCCTTTGGTTAGGATGACTAACCATACTTAGCTTGGTGCAACTTGATGGTGGTTCGAGCTATCTATGGAGATTGTTGGTATTAGTGTTTCTTCTGGAGTTTCAAGTTCTAGTTTTTTCCGCTGCTAGTTCATTGGTGTTTCCACTGTAGCATTTCATTGTATCTCTGATATTGATCATTGTTGTATATTTGGATATTGTATCATTGGAGTTGTATATGATATTCATTCTTTTCTTCCGCTGTGTTGTTATACTAATGTGTTATAAGCTCCGACGAGCCAGATTCGACGTTTGAATCTGCGGCGTTCGAGTACAAGTGAAGTACGGGTGTCGATTTTCGAAGGTCGAGTCAGGATCAATACAGTGGTATCAGAGCTGAAGGTTGAAACTTTAGCTCAGGAGTATAACACATTAAGTAACTCATTAGAGATAGGGTGAAGTATACCCTGGAATGAGTATATCCCTAAGATATCCGTTCGTATGCCTCAGTAAATTCTCTTACTATCCATTGGTAGTGAGTATGAGTGCAAGAAGACGACGAGATAGGGCACAGGGAAGTACCACTTCATATGGTCAATGCCCTGTAACAACAACAGAAACAATATTTCCTATCAATCTCTTTTGTTCATCATCTCTACTCAATTCTTTGATGGTTCCTGGCAGCTCCAGGAAGAAGCTTTGATATATTTGCATGGGACACAAACTCCAGATGGGTCAGAATTGTTTGTTTGGATGAATTGTTTAATTTGGTTGCTATGGTTGATAGGTATATTTTGGTTGTTTAAACTAAAAGTTTTGGATTGCATCCATATATCTGTTTATTCTGTTGGGTCCAGGTATATTCTACGAGTGGTTAGTTATCTTTCGAACTAACCAATACCCCTGTATATTTCGTAGTTCTGGTGACCCAAGTATCTTGATTCATTCTTGTATCCATTATCGATATCCTAATTTGGGAAGCCAAATGCAGAATAGATATTCAGTTTGATCTGGTGATTCATCTCTCGATCTTTCTATATTCTTTGTGGTCTCCCTACTTTTAAATTTTGAGGACGAAATTTTCTTAAGGGGGGAATTTGTAACATCCCCGGATTTTACCCCAGTCTAAATTTGATAATTGAATTAATTTTTGAAATTAAATTGTGAATTAAATAGAGTTTTTTCAAAATAAAATAAAATATTAGTTGTTTATAGATATTAATTTTAAATTTAATTGAAAATTAATTTGAAGATTTGGGAATAAAAATCTAAATTGTGTTTGAATTTCCAAATTTAATTAGATGTATGTTTATTTATTTATATGAATGGGTTATCATTTGAAATTTGATTCGAAGTCTGAATATAAATGTATTGAAAATAAATTTGATTTGGAATTCAAGAATGAATATTTTAGAAATAAAATTGGATTTATTAATTCTATATTTCCAAAGGACTAATATATATGGATAAATATGTTATTATTTATTTGTAATGAATAATTTTATTCCAAATCATTTGTTTTAAATTGTATAAGTACAAAATAGAATGTAAGGAAACAAAATAGATAAACATATCACATAATTATGATAAAGTAAGGATTTAAAACTAAAATATAAACATATGAAGATATAATTCATAATTAATAAGTAAAAACATAAAACTTATTTCATAAATTAAAATACAGCAAAGGGATAAACATAAATCTATAAATAAATTCAAGACAAGGATATAAACATAAATATACAAAATTTTACAAGCGTAAACTATTTAAAATGCATTTAAAACATTTGTAATTAAATTAGCTTGCATAAAGACAAGTGTTAAAGTTATCTATTTTCATTTTTAAAATAATAAGAGAATTCAAGCTATGTATGTATACATCTATACTCTCTTCTTTGTTTTCTTTCTTTCCTCTAAAAATCTAGAAAATAAAAACAAACGATAAATGAAAATCAAAACAACAGAGCAGTTCAAAACAAAAATCAAAATCAGATCAGTGCAACCAGATCAATGCAAAGATCAAAGAAAATTAAAACTGAAGCATCTCAATATTAAAACCCAACTTCAGGCAACTCAAAGGAATAAAATCAAAATCTGCAAACAAGGAATCAATGCAAAACCAATCTGGAAGCAGTTCATCCTGGAAGCAAATGCAAGTTTCAGGCTGGAAATCAAAATACAAAATAAAAGAAAATTTCAACCTGAGTTAAAAGCTTCAGGCAAGCTAAACAAAATCAAAGTTCGAGACAAATTTCAAGTTTCCAGTTGTTTTTAAATTCAAGCTTCCAGACTTCCTTTCTGCTACTCTTTTGGCAAATATAGAGGTGAGCAAACCTTTCAACCTTGAATTTATTTCTATGTTGATGCTTGTGAGATCTGAGTTTTTTTTAATGTGGTTTGAATTCATGTCTGAAGTTAAGTTAAAATTTATTTGCATGTGTATAAACCTTTGAGTATATGCATGATTTGGCCATGCATTGTCTAAAGAACAGACATATGCATCTCTGTTCTAGTTTACAAGCTCCAAGCCTGTCAAAAATTTCAAGTCCTCCTTCTCTGATCCATATTAGATCTTAGGATTCAAACAAAAGTTGTCTGTTTAAATATATTTTAAGTTTTAAAAATGAATTCAAGCAAAATGAATTAAAGTCTTTGCTGGAAATTTAAATTTACAGGCAAAACTCAAAATATGTTAAAATTCAAATATCATGGATTTTAATTTCTGGAGTACCATCTGAAAAGTTATCAAAAATAATGATTTTTGAAAGTAAAATTAGAATTTTTAATGACTTAGTGACTGGGAAATTTCAAGTTGATCAGAAAATGAGTTTAAGCCTTTTTTGGCGATCGTGACACTTCGGGGTGGCCGGGGTTCTGCCTGGAGGTGGAGGAAGATTATGGGGTCTTGGAAAAAATGTCAGGTGGGGTGAACATCTATCGTGGCGGTAGGAATTGGTCGGAGTAGGGCTTTAGTTTGTTTTTGGTTGAAGATGGAAATGAGGTTGCTGTGTCGCCGCCGTAGCATCGAGCGTGATCGGTCCGGTGGAGATCGAAGTATTAAGGTCAGGCGAAGCTTCAACTAGATTTTCGTGGCCTCTGATGGCCAGAGGTGAAGTGACGAGACGTTTTTCTGGTGGTCGTTTTTGATGCAGCCTGGGTTAGAAAGCTCATTCGTGAATTTGCCATTGTTTGATGGTTCTGAGTGGTCGAAAGTGTTGTCGAGGTCATACGTGACTTGCTGGAGTTCTCGGTGACGATCAACGATGATCGAAGTAGGGGTGCACGTTCATGCGTGCATCTTTTTGTATCAGTGTTTTTGTGAAGGTTAGGGAAGAAGGTGGGTCTCGGTGCCAAGCAAGTGAAAATGATGGGTTTTCTCAAAGTCAAGAGTGAGGAGAGGGAAAACCAAAGGTCACGGGTTTGGTTATAATGAGCTCGGGTTTGTTGATAATCATATGAAAACAGTTTTTAAACTTTAAATTGAAAATCAATTTATTGAAAAATAAATTTTTTTAAACCAATTTTCTTTCAATGATAGATGTTGTCTAAGCTTTAAAGTTAGTTAAGAAGGGTTTTGAATAATTTTTTTTAATTAACCTAGTTTTAAAATGGTTTAAAATAAATATAACCTTTATTTTGAAAAGTTATTTTAACTCAATATTAATTAAAGGTTAGATAATTAATGATTTTGTTAATATAATTACTTGAGAAGTAATTACTTAATATTCAGATTAATTTAATAAATGATTAAGGTTAATTAATTTGTAACTAATTATTAATTAATTGAGGAATAATTAATAAATAAAAGTAATTAAGAGTTAATTAATTAAAAATTAAGGATTAATTAATTAAGATAATTAATTAAGGAATTATTAATTAATGAAGATGATTAAGACTTAATCAATTGAAAATTAAAGATAATAAATCATTGATTAAATATTACTAATGAAAGTAATTATGTGGTTAATTAATTTAAACCACACGATTTATTCATCTTAATTGAAGATGTTTGATTGTTATCGAATGCTGTGTATTGGATTGATATCTCTGTTATGTGATTGTGATGCTATGTGATATGAATTGCTTTGTGCTGAGCTGTGATATCTGTGACGAATATATTGTTGTGTGAATATGAAAACCCCTTGGGCCGTAAAATGGCACTTAAATTTCGATGCGACAGGGAGTCGGATTCCAGTTGATTATCTGAAACCCACATCGAATCGTAATGATGAATCTTTGTAATTGATTAATTTACTTTATCTGTGAATCTGTGAATGAAGATAAGTGTTATAGATTATACCTCTTATCGATATTCATATGATTGAATCTGTGATGATTGATGTTGTTGCACTATTGTGTAAAACCCCTGGACTACACTATACACACACAAAGATTGTGACGGCCCGGAATTTCTAACAATTTAAATTTGAATAGTTAATTGATTTTAAAATATTTAAGAATTAATTTTAACTTGAATTCCAAATATTAATATTTATTTGATAATTAAATTATTGAATTATATAGTTTAAATATTGAATTTAATAATTGAAATTGGGTAAATTGTTGAATCTGAAATTTCTAAGCCTGTTTAAATAATTTGAAGACTTATAAAATTTATAATAATGATACTGAAGATAATAGGATGATTAAAATTTAATTTAAAGGTAATTTGTTTGGTTTTAATAATATATCGTTTAAATTGAATTTAAAAATAGCCTTCCGAGGTACACTCTCGGAATTTGACTAAACCGGTTCCATTGGATCCGTAATAGTTAGTTATTATCGGATTTCAATTTTCGTAGCAATCGGAGTTGTTGTTTGACCCTGACAGCTCAAAACGCCTAAAACTATTTTAATCGATTTAATTTAAAATCGATCATTTTCTTCTGTAACTCGTGCATACGATCGAATTAGCCTCTGAAACACGATCCATTGTGCTCGGAACACGAGTAAAACCTTATAAACGCCTGTCGGCATGTTTGATTCGGGGTTTAGGATTTCGCGTTATTGATCACGAGATATTTTCGTATTTAATTATATAAATAAGGCTTACTCTGGAAGCATTAGGTATTCTAGTATATATTTTCTTTCCCCTCTTTATTCGCTTATGAGATCAAAAAAAAAGAGGCTGATGCCTTCGTTCTTTCAGACAATCGAAGCCGGAAAAAAAAAGAAATTGGCGACGAATCTCGGCGAATCGAATTAAGGAGCCGCGCAAGCTCAAGCTCGCGTGCTAGGTCACGATCGAACGCGAGGAGAGGGGAGTGGCATCGCGCACGCGCTAGGATTTTTGCTGTTCGAGCTTGGAGAATTCGAGGTTGCCGCGCGCGCGAAGCAAGGGGGAAGGAAGGCCGAAGGATTTTGAGGGTGTGGAGATGTAGACGATGCAATGAGATGTGGCCGCGTAGAGGGGGGGTGGAGCTAGGGTTTCGCGCTCGACGTTCGAATAAGGAAGGGTTGCATTCAACGGCCAATCTCGTTGGTATGAATTTCTTTTACGGTTTAGAAGTAGAATGCATATTTTAATTTGAAAGCAAAATGAACTTAAAACTAATATTGGCAGTAAGCTACAATCTGTTCTGTATTTCATTCTATTTAATTTAATATATACACATTTTATATATATATATATATATGTATGTATATGTATATGTATATATATATATATGTATATGTATATAGGAATCAGGAAAGATACATAAATTATGTGACATAGATAAAGTTTAGGAATTTTATAATGCTGTGAAGTAAATATATATAAATCTGTTTTTTGTATGTGTATAGATTATTTA
The DNA here is from genome assembly GCA_030765085.1 of Allium cepa. Lineage (NCBI taxonomy): Eukaryota > Viridiplantae > Streptophyta > Magnoliopsida > Asparagales > Amaryllidaceae > Allium > Allium cepa. The sequence continues at coordinate 964,587,243 of CM060931.1, forward strand.
AAATGTACATAGGTTATGTTTAGTATATGAGTTTTAAAAGAAAATGAGATATTACTTATTTGGAAAAAAATTAGTCTAGAATAAATTGTTAGTTAAATAAATTTTAAAATGGAAATAGGTTGTTCGTTTTGTCTCAGATGTTAATAAATCATATAATATTTCTTCAAGGTCAAAAAAAAACCATGGAGAACAAGCTAGTTTGGGATGGATTGCAAACAGCAAAATAAAGGTGAGTAAATCTCACTCTGTTGAATTTCTATTTAAATTTAAATGGTTAAATTTAAATATTTGGTTGAATGATTGAATTTATTTGATATGCACCATGAATTGATGATCTGGTGATTTTGGTATTGGATGGTTCTCGAGTTTATGGTTGTTTAACTTGAAGTATTGGGAATTTTAAGTTGTTTAAAAACTTAAAACAATAAATAAGAAAATGTTTTCGTTTTAAAAATTACTAAAGGCTTAATGATTTGAGATATATTAAATTAGTAGGGTAATTAAAATGGATAATTAATTAATGTAATTAACTAATGATTTGGGTTATTAATTCAGTAATTAAAGGTTCGAATAAATAATAAATTAAGTTATAAGTGAATTGATTAAGTGTAAGTAATTCAGAATAATCATTTGGTGATTAATAAATAATTACTCAATGAAATTAATAAAATATAATTATTGGTGTAATAAGTCAAGGGATTAATTAAGATGGTTAATTAAGGATAAATTGATTCATCTAATTGAAGTAAATAAAAGGATAGATAATTTCAGTTGGAGATAAATCAAGTATGATTAATACTGTGGTTTAATTAATGCAATTAATTTAGATGATAAGAATTTATGTAACAACCCCCATATTTATCGAGTTTTTATTTAAATATTATATCGTTCATCGAATTTTGGTCCGAAAAGCTTCTTTTTGCAAACGGTCAAATTAGGACTCGAGACCACTTCTATTGAGTTCGAAATGCCGTTTACAACTTTTTTAAGTATAAACATCGATAGGTTTGGAGTTAGTGAAATTTCACTAACTTTTCCCGCTTTGGACTTTGGGTTAGTTTAGCCTATTATGCCCAAGTTCCAACCCCCTTCTCCTCACTCTTCATAAATTCCTAATTAACTTGAAATTTTCATTAATGGTGAAGAGAATGGGAAATTAAAACTCCAAGCTCAATTTAATTGCTAATCCAACATTCAACTCCAAATTCAAGTAGAAGATATTGGATTCAAGCTTTGGATTGCTTCTCCATTGGCTTCAAGCTTCATTTTCATCTATTTTAGTAAAAAGGTGAGATTTTTATCTCACAATTCTAGTCTATAACTATATTGGACTGTTGGGAATGATTCCCCATCAATTGAGCATGTGCATTTGCATTTGGTTTGGATTGGATTGGCGAAAAACTCCAATTTTTAGTGTTTTTGGTGAAAAACTGCACTTAGGTCGTTCTGTCTATGTTAGGTCGTTCGCATTGAAAAGTCACTCAGAGAATAGCTCGTTTCTGGCCTTAAAACCCGTTCGCACGTGTTAGGTCGTTCGTCTCGGAATTAAGTCGTCAGGTCTTAGGTCGTCAGGACGTCCGATGATACGTCGGTAGGTCGTTCGGAGTTAGGTCGCTCGCTTCGTTCTTAGGTCGTTCGGGGTTAAGTCGTTAGGCCTTAACTCGTGTGGCCTTGGTTCTTTAAGTCGCTCGGCCCGTTAGCGTCTCTTTTGTATGTTAGGTCGCTTGGCCTATTTGTTTATTCCTTTAGATCGTAGGACCCTTAGGTCATAACACGGATAGGTCGCTCGGCCTTGCCTTCCATTTTTAGGTCGCATGACCTTCTAACCCGCTAGGTCGTTAGACCTATAACCCGTTAGGTCGTTGTACCTATAACCCATTAGGTCGTTGGACCTATAACCCTTAGGTCGTTAGGCCGTTAACCCACTAGGTCGCATGACCTCATCATCTTAAGTCGCTACACCGGTAGGTCGTTAGGTCGCGTGACCTTAATTCCTTAGGTCGCTCACCTGGTTGGGTCGCACCTTACCTTAGCTCGGCCATGTTGGGTCGCGAGTTTCCCTTAGGTCGCGTACCCCCTTAAGTCGCTCGACCACTAGGTCGCGAACACCTTTAGGTCGCGTGCCCCTTTAGGTCGCTCCATCCTATCCTCCCTTAGGTCTTCACTAGGTCGTACCGTTTTAGACGGGGCGCTGCCCCGCGCCGCGCCGGGGGCACTGCCCCCTGGACCCCCGCGACCTGACCGGGCAGGTCGAACCCCGTAGCAGGGGCGTTGCCCTCGCACCCCCACCTTGGGAGGTTGCCACCCCCCCCCCCCCCGGACCCCCCCTCCGTAGGGGATCTTATCTGAAAAGCATTCAACAGAACTTGCTTTGTTGAGACGCTGAGATTGACCACTCTTCGAGACAAACTATCTTTGGCTTCTCGATCGTTTTTGTGGATTTTTGAATATCTATTTCAGTGGATTCTTTATCGGTTTATTTGGATTTCATTCACGTCTTCGTATGTAAATTTTTATGATTGATTGTTTCTACAATCACTTCTATGATTTGTCACTTTAAAATATAAAGGTTTTCTATACTAGTAGTAAATATCAAAACTCTTTCAACAAAATGATTTCAACTCTATTTTCAATAACAAAGCTCTTTTCTTAAACCGCTTTCCAATCTACTAATATATACAAACCTTTACCTCACTCGGATGAGAAATCTAATTAAACGGCTTAGTAAAACAAGTGGTAGGAAACGCTTGCGTTCACTTCGTCGGTTAATTCTTGGACTTGTTCGATTGAACCTCTTGTGACAATTTTCTAGTGGAGATCTACAATTTGTTCGTAAATATTTAAGTTAAGCTAGTGGTTATGGGACATGATGCTAAGCTCATATATTTACTAGCTTAGTGTAATTGACACTTCTCGTTGATCATGACGATCATTCTTATGATTTAGACTAGCAATTGTGCGATGTCTCTTGTTTGCTTGGTTAGACTAGACACCACTTGTGTGATTTCATTTACACATACCTTTTTACCTTCTTGGTTAGTCTAGACACCACTTGTGTGATTTCACTCACACATACGTTTTTGTTTGCGAGGTTAGACTAGACACCACTTGTGTGATTTCACTCACACGTACCTTTTTGATTTTTGGTTAGTCTAGACCTCATCTGTGTGATTTCGACTCACACATATGGGGTAGCTCCCCATGGTCTTCGGACCGTCATGTGATAGGCCTCTTTCTTTTTCATGATTTTCTGGATTTCTTGTGTTGATTTCTGGAATTTATGTCATTGACTTGTTATGAGTACAAGTTTTGGGTATGATACCCTTTTGGATCTTTGAGAAGATTCTTGTGAAATTGATTAATCTCTTGTTGATTATCATTTACATACTTATAGTAGTATGATGTTATGGATATTATTCGCATATGCCATTTCTCTTATTTTATATCACGTCGTCTAATATTTATAGTTAGACTGATCCGTTTATTATTTTCTTATAAATAATACTCGGGTCAGACCGAGATGTTACAGGTGCTTCTGCTTGACTTCTCCCCCAGTGATTCACTACACAGACTTTTGGCTACTTGTTTAGATTAGCAGTTTTTTGTTGTATACACTTGAGATATAGACTCATAGTTGTATTCTTTTGTATAGCACGTGTTGCTATTCTTTTGTATTATTGTGGATCTTTTTGACCACTACTCTGATGTACACTTTCATGTGTTAGTTATATATTCATATCTTCTTCCGTCTTTGTGATATGGATGTCTGTGATTGATTTGTGTTATGCTTATTTCTATGTTTGTTTCCGAAGATTATTTATAGCCACCGTGTGATAAGCTATTACATGGATGGTCGCTCCTCAACAGCCTTATTCTCCGTGCTAGTTGACAGCACTACACCGTAGTGTTCTTGGCTAGCGTGGGTATAGAGGTGGGGCGTTACAATTTATTAAAAATACAATTGGAAATCATTGATTTATAATTTATGATATAATTAGAGATTGATAAATTGAAATTGATTAATCCATAATAAGTGACTTATGAAGAATTAATTAATGTAAGAAATTAAGAATTTATGCAAGTAATTAAGATTACTTATTGATTTGGATTAAGAATAATTAATATCATGAAATGAATTAAAGATAATTACTTGAATAAAATTTTAAAGGTAATTAATCCAGGGTGATTAATTAAGATGAATGAATATGGAAGAGCTGATTAATTAATTGGTTTGGGATTAATTAACGATAAGTGATTGGAGGTTAGAAAATTCAATTAGAATCAATTGAATTAATTTGGAAGCGATAAAATTTGCTCATAAATTATTGATTGGTATTGGACGCTTTGAATGAGTTGATATCTCTGATATGTAATGTTGTGTTTATCATTTCGGATAACTTGGGATAGGATGGTACGAGACTCGAAGAGGCCGGGATCGGGTATTGGGAGATACCCGAAACCACTTCGAATTTTTATAAATTGATTTGAGAAATCAATAGGCAGGAGTGAAATGATTTAAGTGAATTGGATTATTTTATCCAAGTTTGGTAGATAGAAGTTTATATGTAAATAAGTGTTGTCTCTAGCAAATTGTGAATTAATTAAACTGATATATGTGCCCCGGGTTTTATATAAGTTGATTTCTTTGGTATTCCATGTTAGTTGGGTTTACTCACGTTGGTTTCCAGCCTGACTCGGGTGTTACTTTGGTGTAATGCTCGGGTCACACCGAGCATTACAGATTTTCAGGTTAGGACGTTTTGGAGCTCAGGAGGCGGGCTGGATGGCAATATCGTATAGAGTATTTCCGCTGTATTTATATTATTGTTCATCTGAGACATGATGATTGTAAATATTCAGTGACTGTATATAATGTGAAACTCTGATGTATTAGATTGTAATCGACAAATATAATATTCTTTTGTCAATTGTTAATATTTATTATTATATTTTATCCGCCGTGAATATGAGATGTTTGGTGTTTCTGTTCTTCTTCTATCTCTTTCTTCTTTTTCATAACTATCTGGAATTTTCGACTTAAAAAATTTCGGGTCGTTACATTTGGTATTAGAGCCAGGTTAAGTGAGAACCTTGGCTCTGGTGGGGATTACTCATTTAATAGAGTGTGTAGTACTCTAGAATGAGTTGAGAATATATATATGAGCGCGTATTTGTTATTTTCTTATATAAAGATTTTAAAGGATTTTATATAAAAATATATTTTGATATATGAAGCAATATTTCCTTCTAATAAATATTGAGGCGATTGGTTGTTAAATTATTGAAATTAAAATTTAGAAGTAATATAATGCAACAAAACCGAAGTCTTGAATTGGAATCAAATTAAGTAAAAACAGAAATACAACTAAATTAAAATTTAATTAATTGAAAATGAAATTCTAAATCTGTTCTCGGAATTTGAAAATTTTGTTTCAAGGTAATAAAAATAATAAATAAGTATTATTTGGATAAGTGGGACTTGTTGCAAACAATAGGTTGTTTGAATATTTGATTTGAATTAAAAACCAAAAGTGGTATAAAAATTTAAGGACGACCTCGTGTGTAAAAGAAATAATATGTATGAATAGGGAATATACATAAATCAAAAAAATATATAATAGTTTGAATAAACTCTAAATGTTGAGTTGAAAATTGGAATGGGGTGTGATACCCAAAGTGATAAGTTTTAAGTGGGAAGATTATTGTGAAGTTCAAGGATTGAATGAGGTTGACTGGATTAAGTAAACTGAATTTAACTTGGGAGAAGTTAAATAATTTAAAACGAACAACTTGAATTGGAAATTTTAAGATGAAATTGGAATTTAACTTGGAAAGTTAAATGGTTGATTTGAATTGGGAATTTGTGTGATCTCAAACGGGTTTGAGATTTAAAAATTGAAATGGATGGACGTTTTAAAATGAATTGGATGATATCATCCTATTGTTAATAAAAATCTTTAAATTGAGAATGGTATTGTATAAATAAAATAAATTTGAATAATTAGATTGTAAATTAAACTTGTTTAAGAACTGGCTTCAACTGGAAGATAAAATTGAATAATAAATTAAAATTTTAAAATAAAATTGTATTGAATTCTTATTTGAACATTGAAATACATAAGTTAAGATAATTTAAAATGGAATTTTGAGAATTGAACTCAGAAATTAAATTGATTAAAAACTTTGAATAAAAGTAAATTTTGTTTAAAAGGGTAAACCAACCTTTGAGAATTTAGCTCGAATTTATATAATTCGAGATAGTTTGGATTCAAGATTGAAATTGAATTAGTTCAAAATTTAATTTGGTTTGAATTAATTGAATTGGAGATTGAAGATGTATAAGCTTAAGAATTTAAATGGGAAATTGAATTGGATTATGTTGAAATAATTTGAATTTGAAATAGGTTAAATTGATAATAATTCAAATTGATTGGAATAATTTGAAATTCAATTAAAGTCGAACGGGATTAAAATCAAATGGAATTTGATTTAAATTAGGAAGGGAATCAAGGTTGATTCAACTTGAATTGGGTTTAAATAAATTTTAATAGAAATTGAAGTTATTCAAGTTAGAATTGAGTCAATTAAATGGAAGTGGAAATTTAAGTTAAGTGTTGGGGAAGTGAACAGTTTGACCCTTGATTATTTTCAATATAAATTGTTTTGATATAAACTTATTTTTTTAAGCCATTAAATATATACAATGCTTCTTTCTTAAAGCCAAATTATTTTATACTTGTTTTACAATTAGTTTTTGGAGCTATCATTTTTCAACTGTTTTCTAAACTAATTATTATTTTTCAACTATTTCACAAACTAATTTCTATTTTACAACTATTTTGCAATTATTTGAAATTTCTAAAACTATTTAGCTATCTTTCAACTATTTTACAGTTAGTTACCTATTTTATAGCTATTTTGCAAACTAATATTTATTTTTAACTACTTATCTTTTTTTTTAAATTTTCAAGCGATTTTCTAAATATAAACTGGTTGGAGTTCAAACTGTTATGGATTTAATACCCAACTGAGATAGGAATTGAAGTGATAATCCAAATTAGGATTAATGTAAAGGTGGATAAGTGAATGGAAAAGAAATTGATATTGAAAAGAGTAATCAAATTGGAATATTTGATTTTGAATAAACAAAGTTATATATCTTTGTTATATATAAGATTAAGCTCCCCTTCTTAAATTTATTGCTGGAAGAAAAAGGATTTTTGAAGGTGTTTGAAGTATAAAAGGAATTTTATACAAGTTTGAAATGATCCAAAGTTTTAAAAATTATATATATTTGAATATATACATATATATATAGAGGATCTTATAAGGAATTTGGAAAAAGGTTTTGGGAACCTTTGGATTTGGAAAGGCTTTTGATTTTGGGAAAAATCAATGTTGAATTTGGAAAGCCTAATTTGTGAATTATCGATTTGGGATGATTGATTTTGTGTAAAAGTAGCTTGGTATGATATCATACTAGGTGTATGATTTGAAAGATACTATATATGTATAGTATAAAGTGTTTTGATGATGGCTCTGGGGAAAAAGGCGCTCCCTTGAAACGAACTTCTCAGGAGTGCCATCGGGTGGTGCTGCCTTGAGCCCAAGGGGTTTCTAAAGTTGATCCTGTGAGGAGTCCGGACAAAACTAGTTCCTGAGGATTATGAGTAGAGTATACCATAGCGAAAGTCGTGTGTGCCGTTGAGAGCCAACAGTTACATGGACTTTTGCTGCGATGGCAACGTAACCCAGGATGTAACTGCGACATATGGTATAACATAGCAAAAGTCGTGTGTGCCGCTGAGAGCCAACAGTCTGCGTTTGATTTTATATCGGCACACGGCGACCTATGTAGGAGTGGAGAGGTTTCATTTAGACAGTGAAAATCAGAGGCCGTTGAGAGCCTGCAGTTACATGGACTTTTGCTGTGCCAGCAACGTAACCCTGGATGTAACTGTGATCTGTTGTGTGGGATCCATGACGTAATCGAGAGGCCGCGGAGAGCCTGCAGTTACATGGACTTTTGCTGCGAGGGCAACGTAACCCTGGAATGTAACTTTGACCGTGGATAGGGGTGATGATTTCCAGAGCATTCTCACCAAAGATATTTCCTCTATTTTCAAAAACTTTTTCTATATTTTCAATAAAATTATTTTCAAGTATTTTCACTGGGTGTTGAAAACTTGTTTACCAAGTACTTATGGAGTTTCAGTCCTACGCCTGATCAACGTATGACTGAATTTCTGTGAGAACAAGGATGAACTGGTTGAGACATCGAGTTATAAAAAGTATTTTTATAAAAGAGCTATTTTATTAGTCTGATGTGAATTTAAAAGCATTTCTAAATTTTTTAAATAAAGATGTTGGAATTTAGGGAAAATAAAAGGAAATCCAAACTAGAATTTTAATGAAGTGATTTTGTAATTAAAATCGAATATTGATTTAGAAGTTGGAAATAAGCTAATTGATTAAATAATTGTTTGATTGAGTATGTTAATAAAATTTAACATTGGTAAATAAATGGATTATAAATTAATAATGGAGTTTGGAAATGAACTAGAATTGTAAATAGAATTCGAGTTAGATTTGATAATGAATTAAATAAGAGGAGATGCTATAAAATAAAAATAAAATAGAGTTGGATTGAAAAATGTGATGGTTTGAATTACAAATAAAATTCAGAGGTGATTTGAATAATATTTAATGAAATTTGCAAGTAAATTGGATATAAGAGAAGTGATTATAACAAAAATGGTTTGAGTTGCAAAACAAAACTCAAATGAATAGAAATAAATTGAGAATGACTTTGTAGTAATAAAATAAATTCGATAATGAATTAAGTAAGTAAATTAAAAATTTATAATGGATTAATCGAATTAAATAATAAATGGATGAAGTCTGATTGGAAAAAAAAAACTAAGTCAAAGTTGTGATTGGAATTGGATTATCAGACTGAACTTAAATTCGATGGTATATTAATTTGAAGTATAAATGAGGTAAGTATGTGGTTGGATATTATTTTAATAAATTGAAAAGGTGAATTAAAATTAAAATTTAAAAGGGATGGGCTAACTGAGTTGAATGGAATTTGATTAAATGAGAATCAAATAGAAGTAAAATAAAGTTTGATGTTAGAATAAATTAAAGTAAATTCACTTAAGTTTAGAATTTATGGAAGCTTGGCTTCGAATAAGCGTGAAAGTCCATTAAATAAAAGCTTGGATTGAATTAATTTGGAAATGGCTAGGAGTATACAAGGTTGGAATGTGTCGAGCTAAATAAATGGTTGGTAAATAAATTAGAAATGAAATGGAATTAAATGCAGAATGAGTTGAAATTAATTTAAAATAGTTATAAACTAAAATAAATACTCTATTAAGTGAATATCGTCAAAATTGCATAAAATAATTATCGTTTGGCGTGAACAAAAATAATTAAAATTCTTTGAGTTGATAGGGATTAAATAAAATTGATTTTGTATTAATTGAAGTGAATATGAGCTTTTTTGGATTTAAAATCAATTGGGTGTAAGAAATTGAGTTGCAAGCCATTAAAATTGAATGAAATGGCATATAAATTTGGTTGAAAACAATTGAATAAGCTTTAAAATCATATGAATCGCTTATGGGAAGTGTTTGGCACGTGTTGTGTATGTAATATATGTGTTTAGCTATTGAAAGTAAGTGAAACGCTAATAAATTTTCTATATATGGCACTTACATATTTAAATTGAGTAAGTACAGGCACCTGAAGGCCGTTTGGCTGGTTTGGATTGCGCTAATTGCTTAAATTAATAAGTTGCTTGCTTAATATGCTAAATAAGGTACGCCTACGCAATAAAAATAGGAAATATGAACTTTTTTTGCTTTTTCCGACCGTGTGGGTCAATGTATATATATTTATATCTATTGTCAAATTGTAAAAGTTCCTCCGTACAAAGGAGACTCTGCCAAAAAAATTCGAAAATTTTGGGAGTTAGAAATTTTTTTGAAAATTTTTAGGAAAATTTGGTCAACGACAAATCGATTTCAAATTGGAAAACTAATGTAAATTAGTAGATGAAACTAATGTGAATCAGTTATAAGTGAAAAATAAAATTTAATATTCATAATTGAAGACGAATTGAATTCGCATGAAACGGGGAAAACTAATTTGCATAGAAGTATATGTGAAAACTTCTGTAAGAAAAGTATAAATGATTTGAAGGGTTACAATTGTATATTGTTGCTAAATAAGATATGCAGGTATCAAAAAGGGAAAAGAAAATTGGATTTGATTCCAAAAGATAAATGTGAATTGCTCCACAAAAAGGTATGTATTTTAATTTCTGTATGAATTGGATTGGGTTTTTGATCTAGCCACTTGGCTTTCTGTTTTCTTTTTGGAATTTGGGTGCCCGTAGAGGCCTTTTTGTAGTTGTACCGAGCTAGCCGCGCAAATGAGACGCTGACAAAAATTTTAGTAAATTTAGAGAGTTAGAAAATTTTTGAGAAAATTTTAATAATTCAAAATTTGGTTTTAAATTGAAATTTAGATGATTGAGAAAAAGGGTATTGTTTGAAACTATAGAGGTTTTGGGAAGTTGGTTAAGGTGATAGTGGGTCTTTAATAAAAGATAGTTGGTAGGATGTTGAAATTGAGAGTTTTGGGGAAAGTAAACGGGTTTTAAACCATTCTTCCTAACTAGTAATTTCGGGGAAAAAATTCTTTTAAGGGGGAAGGAATGTGACGACCCGGAATTTCTAACAATTTAAATTTGAATAGTTAATTGATTTTAAAATATTTAAGAATTAATTTTAACTTGAATTCCAAATATTAATATTTATTTGATAATTAAATTACTGAATTATATAGTTTAAAATTGAATTTAATAATTGAAATTGGGTAAATTGTTGAATCTGAAATTTCTAAGCCTGTTTAAATAATTTAAAGACTTATAAAATTTATAATAATGATACTGAAGATAATAGGATGATTAAAATTTAATTTAAAGGTAATTTGTGCGATTTTAATAATATATCGTTTAAATTGAATTTAAAAATAGCCTTCCGAGGTACAATCTCGGAATTTGACTAAGCCGGTTCCATTAGATCCGTAATAGTTAGTTATTATCGGATTTCAATTTTCGTAGCAATCGTAGTTGTCGTTTGACCCTGACAGCTCAAAACGCCTAGAACTATTTTAATCGGTTTAATTTAAACTGATCGTTTTTTTCTGTAACTCGTGCATACGATCGAATTAGCCTCTGAAACACGATCCATTGTGCTCGAAACGCGAGTAAAACCTTATAAACGCCTGCCGGCATGTTTGATTCGGGGTTCAGGATTTCGCGTTATGGATCACGAGATATTTTCGTATTTAATTATATAAAATCAGGCTTACTCTGGAAGCATTAGGTATTCTAGTATATATTTTCTTTCCCCTCTTTATTCGCTTATGAGATCAAAAAAAAAAGAGGCTGATGCCTTCGTTCTTTCAGACAATCGAAGCCGGAAAAAAAAAAAAAAATTGGCGACGAATCTCGGCGAATCGAATTAAGGAGCCGCGCAAGCTCAAGCTCGCGTGCTAGGTCGCGATCGAACGCAAGGAGAGGGGAGTGGCATCGCGCGCGCTAGGGTTTCTACTGTTCGAGCTTGGAGAATTCAAGGTTGCCGCGCGCGCGAAGCGAGAGGGAAGGAAGGCCGAAGGATTTTGAGGGTGTGGAGATGTCGACGATGCAGTGAGATGTGGCCACGCAGATGGGGGTAGGAGCTAGGGTTTCGTGCTCGACGTTCGAACAAGGAAGGGTTGCATTCAACGGCCAATCTCGTTGGTATGAATTTCTTTTATGGTTTAAAACTAGAATGCATATTTTAATTTGAAAGCAAAATGAACTTGAAACTAATATTGGCAGTAAGCTACAATCTGTTCTGTATTTCATTCTATTCAATTTAATATATACACATTATATATATAGGAATCAGGAAAGATACATAAATTATGTGACATAGATAAAGTTTAGGAATTTTATAATGCTGTGAAGTAAATATGTATATAAAATTTTTTTATGTGTATAGATTATTTAAAATGTACATAGGTTATGTTTAGTATATGAGTTTTAAAAGAAAATGAGATATTACTTATTTGGAAAAAAATTAGTCTAAAATAAATTTTTAGCTAAATAAATTTTAAAATGGAAATAGGTTGTTCGTTTTGTCTCAGATGTTAATAAATCATATAATATTTCTTCAAGGTCAAAAAAAATCATGGAGAACAAGCTAGTTTGGGATGGATTGCAAACAGCAAAATAAAGGTGAGTAAATCTCACTCTGTTGGATTTCTATTTAAATTTAAATGGTTAAATTTAAATATTTGGTTGAATGATTGAATTTATTTGATATGCACTGTGAATTGATGATCTGGTGATTTTGGTATTGGATGGTTCTCGAGTTTATGGTTGTTTAACTTGAAGTATTAGGAATTTTAAGTTGTTTAAAAACTTAAAAAAATAAATAAGAATATGTTTCCGTTTTAAAAATTACTAAAGGCTTAATGATTTGAGATATATTAAATTAGTAGGGTAATTAAAATGGATAATTAATTAATGTAATTAATTAATGATTTGGGTTATTAATTCAGTAATTAAAGGTTCGAATAAATAATAAATTAAGTTGTAAGTGAATTGATTAAGTGCAAGTAATTCAGAATAATCATTTGATGATTAATAAATAATTACTCAATGAAATTAATAAAATATAATTATTGGTGTAATAAGTCAAGGGATTAATTAAGACGGTTAATTAAGGATAAATTGATTCATCTAATTGAAGTAAATAAAAGGATAGATAATTTTAGTTGGAGATAAATCAAGTATGATTAATACTGTGGTTTAATTAATGCAATTAATTTAGATGAAAAGAATTTATTAAAAATACAATTGGAAATCATTGATTTATAATTTATGATATAATTAAAGATTGATAAATTGAAATTGATTAATCCATAATAAGTGACTTATGAAGAATTAATTAATATAAGAAATTAAGAACTTATGCAAGTAATTAAGATTACTTATTGATTTGGATTAAGAATAATTAATATCATGAAATGAATTAAAGATAATTACTTGAATAAAATTTGAAAGGTAATTAATCCAGGGTGATTAATTAAGATGAATGAATATGGAAGAGTTGATTAATTAATTGGTTTGGCATTAATTAATGAAGAATCTAAGTGATTGGAGGTTAGAAAATTCAATTAGAATCAATTGAATTAATTTGGAAGCGATAAAATTGCTCATGAATGATTGATTGGTATTGGACGCTTTGAATGAGTTGATATCTCTGATATGTAATGTTGTGTTTATCATTTCGGATAACTTGGGATAGGATGGTATGAGACTCGAAAAGGCCGGGATCGGGTATTGGGAGATACCCGAAACCACTTCGAATTTTTATAAATTGATTTGAGAAATCAATAGGCAGGAGTGAAATGACTTAAGTGAATTGGATTATTTTATCCAAGTTTGGTACATCGAAATTTATATGTAAAATAAGTGTTGTCTCTAGCAAATTGTAATTAGTTAAATTGATATATGTTCCCCGGGTTTTATATAAGTTGATTTCTTTGGTATTCCATGTTAGTTGGGTTTACTCACGCTAATTTCCAGCCTGACCCGGGTATTACTTTCACTACGCCATAAATGGCCTTCTGCAACACAAAAAAATGTTGGCTCAGACCCGAAAAATGTTGCCATAGGTCTATGGCAACACTTTTAGGGTGATGCAATTTTTGCCGTTGCCTTAGACCTCAAAGGCAATATTTTGACTATCTAAGGCAACATAAGTAATATTGTTGCAATAGAACCCTATTTGGTTCTATGGCAACACCCATAGATATCTGTAGCAACATTCCAAAAATGTTGCTATAGATATTAATTTTCTGAAGTTGTGGGTCCCACATTTTGTAGGGCCCACAATATGGGGCCCACGACCCAACTGGGTCCATCCCTATGGCAACACGAACTACGATGGTTCATAATAGTTTAGGACAATAAATATAATAATAACACAGATAATAAAAAAGCGGAACACGGATAAAACAAAAAGCCTCATATATATAATAACTGATGTCAGTTACAATACATGTGATACAGTACATATGATACAACTACAATTGTCGACACTGGAAGTTATATATACAAGTACATTATTGACAATAATATACATGAATACATATCATCCTAGATCAGATACACTGACTACTAAAAATGACAACGACTTCTCCAAAAGATATGAAAAGACTTCATAGCTCTAGCAGCAACCCAAAGCAGGATATCTACAACCTGTAATAACTCGGTCTAACCTAAGTATTAAATTCAAAAGAAAATAATACACGGGTCAGTCTAATTCAAACTCAGTTATTAATGCACGGAAGCAATAATAATTAAATAATGAATAGACGGCAGTCAAAATACATCTCGTCTATCCAATCCTTTAATAAGAAATCAGATAACAGTAAATATAACACGTAACAGTGTTAAACAACAAATCAGCAAATTCATAATTTAGAAAAACGACAGAATTGCCTAGACGGCAATTAGCAACAAAATCTAATTATTAAATAAACAATTAGAAACTCATAATCTAATTATCAAATAGATAATTAGACAACAACAAAAAGGATCAAATCAAAACAAATCAAATTACAATTTCAAAATATTGAATTGGACACACAAAATAATTTAAGTAATTGAAATATCGATCCAAAACGTCAATACTGTGTGGCTGCAGTACACGCTCGCGTGTACTGCGTCGCCACTACAGTATATAATGTCATCATGACTCCAAATATTAATAGCAAATCGAAACTGCAGAGGTCAAGTCACTGCAATCGTGACTCAACACAACTGCAAACAAAATGAAACTAATAGTGCTACAGGCTAGAGGTTCAAGTGCAAAACCACTATCAGAAATGTAGACTGCAATTAAATAGGCCCAATTTCTCAAAGCAACTAGAATCCAGAGAGGCAAACAAGTGGTGGATATGTAAGCGAATGCAGCAACATAGACCAAAGACGCCGAACTAAAATATACACAGTACAGTAGGACCAAAAGGAATGTTACTACTTCAATGGTTCTAATGCAACAAAAACCACATTTGCTTAATCAAAACATGGAGTCGAACAATTAAAATATCAATTAAAGCGCCAATTCTGATTTGGCTGCAGTACACGCTCGCGTGTACTGCCTCGCCAAAATCAGATATACACCTGAGAACAGGGACTATATCTCAAAGCAAAGCTCTAACCAGCAAAAACAGGTACAACCGATTGCACCAGTAAAACAAAATGAAGCAACATCAATATGCACAGCTGCACATCATGGCACAAGAACCCAATACATTGCAAACAACTAAAATCAGATGTACTGCAGCCACCACAAGAACACAAGGGCAAACTGCAACAAAACTGCAACCACCACAAGGTCACAAGGGCCAGACTCGAGACTGCATAGCCAAGTCAATAACAAAATGCAAAGAGTCAAGTCCAGTGAACTGCAAGTATCAAAAGGAAGCAAGAAACAACTGCACAATAAAACTGCAGTTGAAATAAGCGATTAACCAGGAAACTAAACAGTCAAGCAACGACAACTCAAGTGCCGAACTCAACTGGACAGCACAACATGGTCAAGGTACATAAAACAGTGGCATAC
This sequence comes from Allium cepa, assembly GCA_030765085.1. Classification (NCBI taxonomy): domain Eukaryota; kingdom Viridiplantae; phylum Streptophyta; class Magnoliopsida; order Asparagales; family Amaryllidaceae; genus Allium; species Allium cepa. Next base: position 964,602,938 of record CM060931.1, read on the forward strand.
CAAATAAGAACAAAGTAGTTCAGGCTTGAAGCCATCAAGTGACAAAGTACAAACTCAATTGAGTGAGTGTACCAGAGGTATAGCAACGCAGAACAAAGGCCAGGCATCACGCATTCATGAAACAAAAGTGCTAACTGACTCAAATATCACAATGCATCAGATTCAAGGATGCAAGTTAAACAATGTACAAGCCGAATGCACTAGCCAAAACAAGTAAAATTGCAAAACAACTCACCCTACAAGGTACGAGTAAAGTGCAATCGTGGACATAATTCACCAATTACCACATATAAAACAGTGAACACCACAAGCATGTTGATGATAAAGCATTGCAAACCAACAAAGACTCGAATGACCAAGGGCACCCAAGATCAAACTACAGCATGGCGATAATGCAACTGATCAGAGGTGGTGACTTGGAGCATCAGACCAAACAGAAGCATGAAACAGTTCAATACCCAAGCAACAATAGAAAGAAATGAGCCAACTCATGTGCCAGTGGAACAAAGTAATATCAACTCAAATTAATAACACAGTGGGTGCTGCAACTACACGCAGAAGCCTCAAGTTAAGGCCGAAGTCAAATACCATCACAAAACCAAAGTGACCGAGGTCAACAGAAATACAAAGAGATCATTAAAGATCAAGGCACAGCCGAGATGAACAATCATAGTACAAACTCATGTTTAGGGAATATATACTTAAAGCCAGAAACAAATACAAGTGCAGAAATCATGATATTCGAGCTGCAGGTCAATAATAGACCGATGTCATAAAGCAGTAAGTAAACTTGAACAAAGACGAAAGTGCTACCAGAAGAAAATGCATCAGAAGAACCATGGAACAAACCAACTTTAATCAGAAACCAGACAAAACAATAGAGCAACATTATGTATGAATTACAATGGTCAGATAATCTAAAGCACAAAGCAAAACAAGTCGATACAACATGATCAAACTCAATTCGCAACCAAAGACAGTAAATGTCGAAGTCATAGAAAAATTTATCAACATCGAGCAAAATCGAACCAAGTCAGAAAAGTCACCAATCACCACATATAAAACAAAAATCGAATTGCAGAAGCGCCATATTAGAGATGAACTAGATGTGAGTAAATAGAATTACGCACCTTATATTGACGAGCACGAAATCGACGAATTGAGCGAAGCCCAAAAAGACGAACCCTCGCAACCGCAAGCATCTCAGAGACGAGCAATCCCTCGAGCAAGGAAATCGAGTTCGATCGAACATTTAAAGTCGACGTCTTCGAATTTGCAAAACCCTAGTTATTTAAGGAGGAGGAACGAAAAACAGAGAGCCGCCATTATTTCTTTCTTTTTTTCGTTTAGGTTTAGGGTTGCGAATGGAGTGGTGTTCGGATTGATGAGGTGTTACGTTCTCCAACGTAGGATTTGCCTTGGTAGATTGGCGCGGATCGGTGCGAAAGATATGCAAAGGTCTGCTATAGAAACACTATAAAAAATGTTGCATCAATTACACTTGTTTAGCTAGAGCAACACATTTTAATGGCTAAGGTAACACCAAAAATTCAACGTTGCAGTAGGACCAAATTTGTATAGCTATCGCAACATTTTACCTGGCAACACCTTGCAAAAATGTTGCAGAAGGTCATCTATGGCGTAGTGTTTGGTGTAATGCTCGGGTCAGACTGAGTATTACAGATTTTCAGGTTAGGACGTTCCGGAGCTCAAGAGGCGAGCTGAATGGCAACATCGTATAGAGTATTTCCGCTGTATTTATATTATTGTTCATCTGAGACATGATGATTGTAAATATTCAGTGACTGTATATAATGTGAAACTCTGATGTATTAGATTGTAATCGAAAGATATGGTATTCTTTTGTCAACTGTTAATATTTATTATTATATTTTATCCGCTGCGAATATGAGATGTTTGGTGTTTCTGTTCTTCTTCTTCTATCTCTTTCTTCTTTTTCATAACTATATGGAATTTTCGTCTTAGAAAATTTCGGGTCATTACAAAGATGGATTTCACGAGGAAATCGGTTAAGTCACAGATATTTTTGAAATAGTTTTAAAAGTTTGAATTTTGAATCCAAACGGTTTTGGAAATGGAATTGGCTTAAATCAGAAGAGCTTTTGAAAAGTAGTTTTAAAGATGAAATTATTTTGAACAACTTGTTAAAGTTTTGGAATTTAAATGATTTGTTTTAAATTTAAATTAAAGATTTGGAATTGAGTTCCATAAGTATATGTTTGGAAATTGATATGAATATATGTTTGGAAATTTGGTTTGAAAGGTTTTTGCAAATTTTATATAATATATATGGATTATCTTTAAAGTATTTCAAGAGCATTACTTTGGAAGTCTGAATTTAACCCAAGTTTTATAATTGAAAGGCTTTAGCTTATGCAAATCTAATCAGATTTTTCCGAGACGAAAACTATTTGTTTTCAATTAATAACAGCTTTCATATAAGGAAAGGGTTTCCAATTTTTGTTGAAATATTTCAAATCGAATTGAAATAGTTTTGAAAATTGTTAACTAATCTTTGTGAAAGATAGTCAAACCTTGATTTGAAATTGAAGAGCATTTTAAATGGCTCAACTTTTATATAAAAGATTTGGAATGGAATTATTTTGTGGAAATGATTTTGAAAGCTGTGAATTGAATCTTTGATTTAAAGATTGGATGAGTTAATCCAATTTAAAAGGAAAATTGTTTTGAAAAAGGCTATGAATGAATCTTTGTTAAAGATTGGTGAAGTTTGTTTTCAAATTGAAAAGGGATCTGAAAAGCGTATCTTTTGTATAAAAGATTTGAATTGGAAAGATATTAATGAATCTTTGTGAAAGATTGGTAAACTTTGTGAACTTTGTGAAGTGAATCTTTTGTTCAAAAAGATTTGTAAATGGTAATTTGTTTAACCATTTGAAAGAAAAATTTTGGGTAATAAGTTGTGACTTAACTGAGATCTCATATCCATATGTTTTTAAATATTGCCTCACTATTCGGTTTAGTCGGAGAGGACTTTGTGTCATATAACCCATTCCGAATAGTGATACGATGTTATGGATAGCAATTGAAGACCGGTGGTGAAGACCGGATATTTTCGAAAGCGAAAGGAAAACCCGTCGAATGTCTCTGCACCGAATGGCCCCCGGTATAGAGATTTGAGCACCCTTTGTGATGGGGAGTCTGAATATGATTAGGGATTATCCGGATTTGCAAGGGCATCTTTGTGAAGTGCCTTCGGTTCTGTTCGAACCCGGAACAGACTTGTATAGATGTGTGTCTAACGTTACACTTTGAGATGTAAAGCTGGTTTCTATCAAATACATTTCTGTTTGGTGGCAGAGACTTATTCTCTTAGCTTAACACACTTCTTTGAGACGTACGAGATCAGAGGTTATGTAGTTGATGGTTACTAGTGATACATTCCTGATTTGGTAATGTGGCACACGAAGTGATGTCGATCATTTGTTGATCGAAGCATGGCTTTATGGAAAAGCGTAGCTTTATGGATGAGACTGCTTCAGGACCTCACACCCCACAAATGGTCGAAACAGGAATATTGCAGCAAGATTTTTAGGGGTCACGCTCCTAGGGTATGTCCATTTCCTTCTGGATAAAAGGTGATATCATGGAATGGAGCCCAGATATTTAACATATGTGGTTGATACAAATTTATTGCTTTGTGGTTGTTGATTGAGAGGCGCCTCGGATAAAGTCGCTAACGACCGGAGGTGGCATACTTGTGTGTTAGTTACCTATGTTATAGCTTGGTTAAAGCGTGAGGTAGTGTCGGCCTTGTTAGCAGAGATCCGGTTAGGTTCTCGGGGCGTACCCATTTCGATAAGGAAGTTCCTTAGCCTGACCATTTGTTGGAAACCCAATCATCCAATACGCGTCCTTTACGATGTCAATTGTATAACCTGTCATTCTTAAATGGTAGCTACAGTAGGCATACGACGAAATGTGGTATGCTGGCTAAGATTGATATTATATTTCGAAATGTGTTCTGCATCATGCACTAATAACAATATCAAAATGGTTTTCGCGTATCAAGCATTTTTAACTGTCATAAGGAGAAATCTCCCCCAAGTGTGCGCTTGCATTGTGTGTGTGGCGGGAGGCCTTATGGCAGTTTCATTTTCCAAAAAGCATTGTGGTTTTCAATATTTTAAAATCTTTGTTGTTGTTTTAAAGATAAAACTGTTTTGTTTGCTCATACCAGTCTCATGACTGACCTGGAGTTTATTGTTCCATTCCTAAACTCTGGGTGCCCACAATTTTCCACACGGGCAGTTTAGAGTTGGGTTTTTCAGATGGTAGATATCGATTCAGTAGCTTTCTCTTTGTAATTCTTTGGAGACTATGGATATTAAAGCCTTTGGTTAGGATGACTGACCGTGCTTAGCTTAGTGCAACTTGATGGTTGTTCGAGCTATCTATGGAGATTGTTGATATTAGTGTTTCTTCTGGAGTTTCAAAGTCTAGTTGTTTTCGCTGCTAGTTCATTGGTGTTTCCACTATAGCATTTCATTGTATCTCTGATATTGATCATTGTTGTATATTTGGATATTGTATCATTGGAGTTGTATATGATATTCATTCTTTTCATCCGCTATGTTGTTATACTTAATGTGTTATAAGCTCCGACGAGCCGGATTCGACGTTTGAATCTGCGACATTCGAGTACAAGTGAAGTACGGGTGTCGATTTTCGAAGGCCGAGTCAGGATCATTACAATATGAGTAAATGTCCAAATTAATATAATAGAGAACGAAGATTTATTCTACTAAACATATGCCATCAATAATATATTCAACTTAATTATAGCAGAATAGAGATTTATTCCACTAAACATATGTCATCAATAATATATTTCATTTAATTATAGTAGAATGGTACTTTATTCTGCTAAAAAAATGTCCAATGAGTATAAATAAATTGTCCACATTACTATGTAAGTCAACATTTTATCAGTTATCATATTTGCTTGGCTACTTAATGGCACAGACAAAGAAAATCCATTGAATTTGAACCATTCTTTGAAAAAGGAAGCTACTTTTTAAACAAACCAGCCCTTGAAAACAATTTAAAATAAAACCTTTATCAAATCTTAACTTAATTAGGAATTAACTAATGGTTAAACCATACCTAATTAATAATTAAACCATGATTAATAAAAGTTAAATAATATTTAAACCTTACTTAAATAATAATTAATTAAATAATTAACCTTACTTAAATAATAATTAATTAACCTTTACTTAATTAACTAATTATAATAACCTTACTTAATTAATAATTAAGTACCAGTTACCCTCACTTAAATAGTGATTAAGTACTAATTACTAATTATAATTATCAAAAAGTGTTTGCTTTACGAACTGCATTCATAACGACTATCACTATATGTATGTACCATAACTTCGAAACTAGTTTTTTTATATACCAAATACCCCTTTAAACCCTTACTTTTTAACTTAACTTACTTTATAAACATAGTATAGCGTTTTGGAAACTAAAAGTAAAGCTTTAAAAACTTTATAAAATATTTTGTAGAAAATACATAAGTTAAACAAGTTTAAAATCAAGGGATCTCGATGTCACAACAAAATAGCTTCAAGTGCAATTTTCTTTTAGTATACAACAGCATAGCATAAGCTCATACATTTATCACAAGCCATAACATTATACATAAAGTAAAAAATCATTAATTTCAACATCACTTAACATTTTAACTATACTTCCAAATCCACAACCAAACATTACATATAATCACACATATGTAAAGCACAACAACATTATTTTTCAACCAACAATCAACATAATTATTAGCCAACAAAATAAATTTTAAAACTTGTTTAAAAATATTAACTTTACTCGCCAAAAGCTTATGAAAACAAACCAAATCACCACCGTAACTTGTATCGACCCTTGATCTTGGATATGAGTTTTGACCTTGGGAAGTGGGTTTAGGTTCAGCCTAGGGGGAAATGGCTCAGCCTTCGGTGTGTGGGGAGCTTTTAGGCTTGTTTTTGAAAAGAGAGGATGTAGAAAAGGAAAGAAGAGTTTTAAATAAGGTTATTTTAAATGGAAAAGGATAAGATTTTTAAACTTTGAAAAAATTTGGAAGCCATTAAAAGTTTAAGAGCTTAGAAAGAAGGCAATGAAGTTTTGAAAAATAATAAAAGAAATGAAACATGAGAGAGAGAGAAATTAGGAAATTGTTTTTATGCAAAGTGGAATATGCAAATTATTAGTACCTTAGGTTTTGGTTTTGATGATAGAAACTATAGGACATTATATACAGTATAGATAATAATGTTTTATTAAGATATATATAGTATATAGTGCAGGATATTAGACAAGTGTTGATTAAGAAGACTGTACAATATCAGGAGTAGGTTCAAGATGCTGGTATCAAGAGTAAATTCAAGATGCTGATAATTGAAGACTCATAAGTATTGAAGAGTTCAAAAATTCAAAATATTTCAGATAAGTTATAGTGTCATAGAATTTTTGTTGAAATCTCGATTGCACTTTCTTGATCTCTCTCTCTCTCTCCCTCTCTATGTCAAATAAGTTTAAAGTGTTTTTCAAATATCCTGATTTTCAAAACAAGCTTTTCAAATATCTATTCAAAATATCTCTCAAAATAAGTTTTAACTTTTTACATCTACAAGGATATTATATTAAGTTTTTAAGTATTTTTTAATCTATTATATTTTTTGGTATTTTAGTTTATATCTTCCTTATATTGTTTATATTTATATTTTGATTTTAGATATTTACTTACAATTTATAATTGTATCGATTTTATATATATTTTACATTATATTGAATACTCTTATTAAATCTTTCAAAATTATTTTATAGAGTTTTGTTAAAGTTAAATTTTGATTAAAACGTGTATAACTATATTTAAATAATTCTACAAAGTATAAGATTATTTTGCAAAGCAGCAGATTTTCAAAATAATATTTTTAAAGTGTTTTTTAGTTTTGTGAAGAGTACGTTGACATACTCTACCTATGTATGTCGCTATAGTGGCTGTAATTTTCAAAATTCAAATTAGAATGGAAGTATCTTTTTGTTGTATCTCTTCGTGAATGGAGATGACCATTGTTTCCCTGTATATACCAGACTTCCAAACGAATTTTTAACATCTATTTTCTTATTCATCTCTCCTCCTTCCACCCTCTTATTGTCTAAATCAAAATATACTCAAACTCTGCTAAAATTCAACCAGAATTAAATTCAACCATTACTAATTTGATTCTCCTTCTTCTACTCTCTGATATCTCTCATCTCTCTCACCTAAACCAAGATCAAAGTGCTATTCAAGAGTTATAGGATCAATTATAATCAAGATTGAAGATCTATGTTTGTAAAACTCTATCAAATCTTACTGTTGTACTTGTAGGTATGATTATAGCTCGTAAAATCAATTTGGTGTGCTTAGTAACGCATAAATCTAGTGGGTATGCTTGTAGCTTAAAATCAAATGACTCTACCAAAAGGTTGGGATTCTCGAGGGTGTGTCTTATAGCCGTGAAATCAAGATTGTATTTGCATTTAATAGTTGAAAAGAAATCCATATAAGGAATTGTGTGGGACTGGATATTGGTAACCCCGAACCAGTAAAAAATCCTGCTGCGTTCTTTCCTTTTTATTTTTATTGCATTTAGTTTTATTTGCACCTTGATACTGTGATTGTATCTGTGACTGTTAATTACATCATTCCAAGTAGAATCTTAAAGAATTTGAAAAATATTCATATAACTAATTAAACACTATTCATCCTATCCCCCTCTAGTGTAATTTAGCCTTAAGATTCCTATTCCACTAACTCATATTTGGTGTCAGAGCATTGGTTTTCAAAGTATTCATAATCTGATTTTTGAATAGTTTCTATGGCAATTTTTGATAATACTTTTAACACTATTTTCGAAAATATTATTTGCAAAATCATCATAATATCGTTTCATAAATTTGCATTTATTCATTATTAAAAAAATCACTTGATCTTTTAAAAAGGTATGAATTGCAGGAGTAGATTGATTATATTTGGTGTACTGAGTTATCAAAAATATATAGATCGGATTTTTGATGAGAAAATAAAAAGAGAGAATTCTTAAGTAAAAATAATTTTTGAAAGTTGGATAAATTAAAAAAGTGAATTAGAAAGGATGTTGTGGAGCTCAGGAGACAAGTTGGATGGCAATACGTACTTCCATATTTGTGTTAAATATTCCGCTATGTATTCAGATTGTGAGGACAGGTTATGATTACTGTCCAGTTGCGTGTTATGTATACTCTGGTGATGTAATGTATAAACAGATTTGTTTTGTGTAAAGATCATTTATTATCTATTATATTTTATTCCTCTGCGATGGTTAGATTCTGATGTTGTTTTCTATTTTCTTCTTCTACCTTTTCTTCTTTAACTCTGATGGTTCAGTTTTCCGGCATCCAATTGCTCGGCATTCGATACAGTGGACGTATTGATGTCGATTTTCGGGCGTCGAAAAATCCGGGTCGTTACAGGTTCTAAGCTAGGTCAGGCTTTTCTACAGGGATATCCATTTGATCGAAAGCATTCTTAAAAATCACATTGACTGCACTTCTAGTATCCACCAAAATTTTAGACAATAAAGACAGTCCAATTTGAGCTATAATCAATAACGGATTGTTACGGGGATAGCTTACCCCTCTTAGCTCTTTAGGATTTATTATAGGGTCTGGGATCTGGACCACACTCTTGTACAACTTTGAAGGTGGTTCTTCTTCCACCGGATAGATTTCCTTCTTAGCTTTATGCATATACCTATTCCTTTCTCCTTTACTCATCCTTGCAATATGCGAACCTCCATAATTGATGTGGATATGATTAATTAGAGGTGGAAAATTTGATGGAGGATCATTTTCTATGAAGTTAGGATTGTTAGTCGGAGGTTTTTCATCATTATTAGATTTCAAGGATTTTGATCAATTTTGACAAATTACTTGAGTGCTCCCTGCCTTATCATGCCTTGAATGATCCAGCCAACACACTACAATCATCAGTCTTATTGTCATTCACCTTCTAAAAAGCATAGTAGTCTCCACCTCTGTTAGATTTCGGGTTCATCTTTGATTTGATTAAAGTAGGATATTCTTTCTTGTCCTTCTTTACAGCATAAATGTAAGAGACATGCTAGTTTAAGTCAACACAATTTGCTCTTAATGTTTCATCCCACTTTCTTTTTTAACTAATGTTTGGAAACTTCCTTTTTTTTCCCCATCTAGGATTTTCTCTTCCCATGAAATATTTTTTTCATTTGGGTGAATTTATTGACTTGGAAATGAAATTCATGTAGATTCTTGCACCCATGGATATATAGCTCTAGAATAGGGCATTTTCTATTAAACCAGATTTTGCAGCCATTAGCTTTTCTTGGTTGCTTACCCTCTCGGCCTTGTTTTCTTCAGTGTTGAATCTTTTCAAATATTCGCTCAATAATCTCTTGGTCTTTGCTTTATATTTTCTAAGACATTGGCATCTATGGTTTTTTCTTTAGTAGTCCAAAACTATGAAGAAAACTCATAAGAAATCTGCTCTTATGAATAAATGGTTTCTCATGATATCGATGGTATCATTTCACAGTCGTGCCAAAGAATGTAGTTGGGAACAATCTGCATCACATTTCCCCTGAAGCATTGTAAATATTCATATAGCTTTCAAAGGCCAACAAGTGATCATCTGAATCAACCGGCCCATCATATTTATTGAAGGAATTTTCATATAAATAACAGAACAACCATGATTTCTTCGGTGAATGGGACTCCCCTAAAGTTATTATTAACTTTAGGATCCAACATTGCCTTTTTTTCTTTTACATCTATCATACCTTTGATTACCGTATTTTCCAAATCTCTTAAATATGCCTCTCATCCTTATAGTCTTTCTAATCGGGTCTATACTCTTTCTTAGAAGTAGAACTAGCTGACCGCACAAGTTGATATTTTGTTTCTTTATTCCATTTTAAACTACTCGATTGTCGACATCTACTTCTTTTATAAAATTTAAATTTGACTTTATTTAGACCACCATTGCCTTATCTTTTTATCGAAGGCTTAAAGTACTTTTCTCAACATTTTTACTTCTTAGGACTGATGCTCAACGTTTCTTTGGGGTGATTCAGCTTCCTCCCTATCATCCTTTTTTGTTCTTTTAGATGTTTGATTATTTGAGAAATTAGAATTTCAATTAGCTTATACAAAGTTTGAAGTTGCTTTTACATAGCATGAAGGCTAGTTTCCGCATTTGAAATGACTGTTGGCGCAGACGCTTAACCGATTTCGGTATTCTTCGTATTAAACCAAGGAGTTATATTTTCTTCTAGGCTAGTACGATACAAGGCTTCTTGTTCTTATTGATTTTCTTTGTTTTTCTTCCCATTTTTGTAAAAGTGAAAGGTCAAATAGGCAGTTTTATCCTAAATTCAACTCTCACTAAAAGCACCGTAAAATGTTAGGTCAATTCTTGGTCTTCTTTAGTATGTGTTTTTTTCACAAGTCAATGGTACTTGGGCAAGAGGTTAGACTCTTGGACAAGTATGATAATAATTATGTTCAAGGTGGTCAAGTATGTAAATAGGTAATTGTCTAAGTATCAAGTTACAAAATCATAATTTGAACTTGACTTAAAAGGCCATTATAATCCTAAAGTCCAGCTATTTATTATGCTTAGGAAAAAATGAAAATGAATAAGAAGTGAATTTTAGAATTCACCCCTTTTTTTAGGGGATACATGCCTATTTATAAAGAAATTAGACCTTTAGACTTCTAACATATGGTATTCGTAGGAGATGAACGATTATGATTTGTTGACATGGCATATTGTCGATTTACCGTAACTCACTTTCAATTTCTTTATGGTGATGTGGCATGGCTGAACCAACTAAAGAATGCCATGTGGCTAGCTGGAGCATTGCTTCTAGGTAATTTCTTTAACATGCGATAGCTTCAAGCATCAAGTTGCAATAACCTCAATATGCAATAGCTTCAATTTATGATAATAGGCCTTTAACATGCGATAGATCTTTAATTTCAACATGCGATGGCTATGTAAATCTCAACGCATGATAGCTTCAACCATCAACTTGCAATAGTATCAATCATCAATGTGTGATAGCATTATGGTATCAACTCGTGTTAACTTCCCTCTATTTCAACCTACGGCAGCTTTTCCTTTGCCAACTTGTGATAGCTTTCCTATTCTTCAACCTGTAGTAGCTTCCCCTTCTTCAACTTTGGATAGGTTTTCCTTTATTAATTTGTGATAGCTTCTCCTTAATCAACTTGCGATAGCTTTTCCATTTATTTACTCTTGGATATTTTGGGTGTAATAGCTTACAATACAACGTGTTACTGACCAATAACTTAATCTAAGTTAAGTTTGAGTTTATATTATAATTCATTATTAGTATATATATACTTAGCTGAAATTAACAAAAATATTTCATATATATATAGTTACTTAGTAAATACAGGAAAAACACACACACACACACACACATATATAAAATATTTTTCACAATATATATAACTAAATAAGAAAACATGTTTATATTTAACTAAAAGATAATTTTTTTAGAAAAATATATATTTTCGGATGTATTTATGTTAGTCTCAAAATTTAACAATGACATGTTAATTTTATAAATCATTGTAACATACACAAATGCACATGCATGCATATATATATATATATATTTATTTATTTATATATATATCAAAACAATTTTTTATGATCACAAAAATTGTTATATAGTTCTTTAAACATAATAATATATTTATTGAATTTTATCATAATTATGCCAATTATTATGAATTATCTAGAAATAATTGTTAGAAACTGGGGTGGCTATAACACAATGTTGGATCCTAAGGCTATTCAGACACTAGAAGTGGTGAATTGTGTATTAACTACTTACTTATGAATATAAAACTGTATTTACTCAAATTGCAAATAGAAAGAAGTAATCAGAGAATAAGTAATAAAGTAAAATGCAGTAATGTAAATAGCACCCGGATTTTTATACTGGTTTAGATTAACCAATCCTACATCTAGTCATGCACTCTATCGTGCAGAATTCCACTATAATCGCTTGCTTTCCACGGATGGCAAGAACACCTTTACAATCTTGGTTTCACGGGCTACAAGACACACCTCTTGATTTTACAGGCTACAAGAACACCTTCTCTTTATCACCAACAACAAACTATGGCAAGTGGTTGTATCTTCAATACAGATTCTTATAGATTCGGTACAATGATCTTATAGACCTCCAATGGCAATAATCTTTGAATTTTTTGAGGAATAGGATGAAATCAGAGAGTGAATGATGTGAATTCAAGTACAACTCTCTGATATTGTGTGGTTTGCAAATCAGTGAAGAATTGGAGTGAAATAGTATCGATTTGCAAGGAGATTTGAAGAGTATGCAATGGATTTCTTTTGCAAATGTTTGGAGAAGAAGGAGTAAGAGAAAATAAGAATTCTTGATGTTAAAATTCGTTTTCAAAGGCCTTTATATAGTGGTTGAAGAGACGTATCTTTTGGTGAAGAGGTGGAGGGAAATGTCTCTTCATTTAAAATATAAAATCTTGAAAAACTGCTAGTATGTCGACATCCCCTTACCTAGTATGTCGACATGGGTGTGTTGCAAAATGAGCAGCAACACTAATAAGTTTTGCAAATTTTCAGCATTTCAAATTACCTTATATTTGTGGATTTTTGTGATTCGGTTGAGGTCAATGGTTGATGATCTTCAAGTATAATTGCCATGAGATCTTTAACAAGATATTCTAAGGTTCAACCAACTCCTCATCACTTCAAACACTTTTATCCTTCAGCTTTCTTCTCTAATTGGGTTTTGTTCTTCAATTGCTCTGATTAACCTTCTTTTATAATTCATTTGCTTCCACTGTATTCTTGTTTATCTCTGTAAATGTCTCCATAATATATCTGATATGACTGCATAACTCGAAGATACGCTAGTAGTAATATTTATATGGTTGTTGTCATCAAAATCAATAATCAGGGTATTAACAGTCTCCCCCTTTTTGATGATGACAACCATATAAATATTTGAGAGATAAAATATAATATTTTTATATTAGACTCCCCCTAACTCTATGCAGTCCCCCTATCATTTTGCATAGTATATTTATACCTTTCTCCCCCTTTGTCATCGACAAAAAGGACGAAAAAGAGTCGCTTAAATCACTACTAGACTATATGTAGAGTTTGTATATAAAGATAAATGCATATAAACAAAACACTTGAAGGGAAACCAAATCAATTCAAAACATGAAATAAACTTATGAAATAATAAGATAAGTTTTAGAGTTATCGACTTTTCCGATGTCAATAACAAACCCTTTTCATATTTATCCATTGTTCAGTAGATTTCTTGTCATATGCTTTGAGCATCTGCTGTCTAATATACATTGTTTGGTACTTGAAAAATTATAAAATATACACACTGGTACCCTTTTTATTTTGGGGTCCATGGGGTTAAATTTTGGGATTCCAAACCCATAAAGAGTTTGAATGTCCTCTCAAAATATAATCATTAGATGAATGAACATTATTAATAAAATTATCAATATATTTTTGTTTTTCAGTATCATCCAACCTTTTTGGAACCCATAAATTAATGAATCTATTTGGAGGTTTTAACTTTAATTTCCTAGGTTTTGGTTTGAACTTGGTAGCCTTAACAAACTTAGTATTTTGAATACTATTTTTCTTTGATTTAGCCTTAGGGGTGTATCCAAGTCCATGTTTATTCCTAGTGTGTTTAGACGCAGATAATAATTTTTCTAGATTATCCTTCCCTTTGTTAAATTTATCAATATCAGTTTTCATTTTGTCAAAATCCTTATTACGGTTAAGAATAACATTGTCCAGAGATGTTATTTTGTCATTCAGATTAGTGATCTGTGACTTCATTGAAAGATTTTCTGATTTTAATCATTTTCACTTTTTAGCTTTTCAAAACTTCCAAGTGTCAGATCCTTTTCATAATTATACCCATTAAGTCTTTCAATTTCATCTTTTAGACATTGTTTTTCTTTAGTTAACCTTTCAGTAAATATTTTTAATCTATCTACCTCTGCCAAACTATTGTTGTACTCTTTCCTAAGTTTTTATATCCCTGATTCATATCATTCAAAACATTAGTAATTTCTTTATTTAAATTCCATACCTGGTCATCCTTTGCCATGAAGCATATGTTGGCATTTTATGTTTCTGAATCACTATCACTTGATGATGTATCTGAATCATCCCATTTAGCATTGAATGCATGTTTCCTCTCCTTGTTGAAAGTGTTTGACTTTGATTTCTTCAGTTTGAGATAGTCTCTTTTCAAATGACCGAGTTTATCACATTGGAAACACTTAACAACATTTCCATTTCTAGAATTATTGTTGTTAGTTTTTCCAAGTTTGTTTGTTATCCAATAGTTCAAGAATTTCTTGAACTTCTTCGTCATAAACTTGATATCATCATCAATAGCATCATCATCTGGTTCATCTTTGTCAATCATAGCATTGAGTGCTAGTGATTTCTTCTCATTTGCCTGATTCTCTTTTCTAATCTGCAACTTTACTTCATAAGACATTAGGTTACCAATTAAATCTTCTACTTTCATAATACTAATGTCATTGACTTCTTAAATTACCAGAGTCTTCTGATCCCATTCACTAGGAAGTGAATTCAGGATCTTTCTGACTTGGTCTTCTTCAGTAATTTTCTTTCCTAATGATATTAAGGCATGTACTATATCTTGAAATCTAGAATACATATCAGAAATAGACTCATTTGGTTTCATTTGAAAGAGTTGAAATTGGTTAGTTAGCATAGATATCTTTGTTTGTTTTACTTTATTGGTGCCTTCATGTGTGACTTTCAGAGTTCTCCAAATTTCATATGCAGAATTACAAATAGACACTCGATTAAATTCATTTCTATCTAAGGAGCAAAATAAAAAGTTCATGGCCTTAGAGTTATTAAGTGCTTGTGTCTTTTGGTCTAGTGTCCATTCTGAATATTCAATTTGAGGCTCTATATACTCTATTTGGGTAATGTTCCAAATATCCAAAACATTAGACTGCAAATAACATTTCATCCTACAAGCCCAATAAGCATAACTATTGCCATCAAATAGAGGAGGTCTAGTGGTAGATTGCCCTTCTACAAAAGCGTTAAAAAATTTGTTACTAGTCTCATTAGCCATTTATACTTTTCAAAAACCAAGTTATGGATTTTTGAAAACCAATGCTCTGATACCAAATGTCAGAAACTGGGGTGGCTATAACACAATGTTGGATCTTAAGGCTATTCAGACACTAGAAATGGTGAATTGTGTATTAACTACTTACTTATGAATATAAAACTGTATTTACTCAAATTGCAAACAGAAAGAAGTAATCAGAGAATAAGTAAGTAATAAAGTAAAATGTAGTAATGTAAATAACACCCGGATTTTTATACTGGTTCGGATTAACCAATCCTACATCCAGTCCTGCACTCTATCGTGCAGAATTCCACTGTCATCGCTTGCTTTCCACGGGTGGCAAGAACACCTTTACAATCTTGGTTTCACGGGCTACAAGACACACCCTCTTGATTTTACAGGCTACAAGAACACCTTCTCTTCATCACCAACAACAAACTATGGCAAGTGGTTGTATCTTCAATACAGATTCTTACAGATTCGGTACAATGATTCTATAGACCTCCAATGGCAATATATCTTTGAATTCTTTGAGTAATATGATGAAATCAGAGAGAGAATGATGTTAATTATTACGAATTTTGAACCATGAAAATATATCAAAATCAATTTTTAAATTTTTTTCTGATAAATAAATCTATAATTTTCACATATTATAATATTATTATTGGTTTTTTAATTTTTATGTTTATTAATATAATATATATAATTAGTCAAATATATTAGTAAATTATATATGTGTGTGTGTGCATGTGTGTGTGTGTGAGAGAGAGTGTTTATGTGTGTGTTTAATTTCCATTAATATGCTGAAATACACACATACATACATACGTATGTGTGTTTGTATGTAATTTAGGTGATTTATAAATATATGTATATGTATTATATACCTCAGTGTTATTTATATACTCTTTAGGCATTACAATAATGTTGGATTAGGTACATTAGCAACAGGGTAAAAGAAGAAAATAAAAATCCTTTTTGTTATTGTAACAACCCCCATATTTATCGAGTTTATATTTAAATATTTTATTTAAATATTATATCGTTAATCGGATTTTGGTCCGAAAAGCTACTTTTTGCAAACGGTCAAATTAGGACTCGAGACCACTTCCATTTAGTTCGAAATGCCGTTTACAACTTTTTTAAGTATAAACATCGATAGGTTTGGAGTTAGTGAAATTTCACTAACTTTTCCCGCTTTGCACTTTGGGTTAGTTTAGCCTATTAAGCCCAAGTTCCAACCCCCTTCTCCTCACTCTTCATAAATTCCTAACTAACTTGAAATTTGCATTAATGGTGAAGAGAATGGGAAATTAAAACTCCAAGCTCAAATTTAATTGCTAATCCAACATTCAACTCCAAATTCAAGTAGAAGATATTGGATTCAAGCTTTGGATTGCTTCTCCATTGGCTTCAAGCTTCATCTTCATCCATTTTAGTGAAAAGGTGATATTTTTATCTCACACTCTTGCTTATAACTATCTTGGACTGTTGGGAATGGTTCCCTATCACTTTAACATGCACATTTGCATTTGGTTTGGATTGGATTGGCGAAAAACTCCACTTTTTAGTGTTTTTGGTGAATTTCCAGCCTTAGGTCATTCTGGACCCTTAGGTCGCTCGGTTCGTGGCTTGCGCGCGTGGAAAAGTCGCCTGGACGTTAGGTCGTAGGTCGCTCGCGAGTTAAGCCTTAAGCCGAAGGTTGTTCGCGAGTTAAGCCTTAGGTCGTTTGGCCTTTATAACGTTAGGTTGCTCGCGTGTTAAAACTTTAGGTCGCGCTGGCCTTAAGTCGTAGGTCGTCTCCGACCTAATATTGCTTCTGCTATTTCACTAGGTCGCGTGGGCCTTAGGTCGTAGGTCATAGGTCGTGAATCTCCTAGGTCGTAGGTCGCTCGGTCCTACTTCTATCCCTAAGTCGCGTAACCCCATCACCTTTAGGTCGTTGGGCCTTTATGTCGTTAGGTCGTTACACCTATAACCCGTTAAGTCGCGAATACCTTTAGGTCGTGAATCCCATTAGGTCGCAAACCTCTTTAGGTCGTCTGTCCCTTAAGCAGTTAGGTCGTTCGACCTGTGATGCCTTAGGTCGTTTGACCCGTGTTACGTTAGGTCGTGTAACCCCTTAGGTCGCTTGACCTTGTTTCCTGTTAGGTCGCGTGTCCTTGTTTTTCTTAGGTCGTGAACCTTGTTAGGTCGCTCATCCTTAGCTCGCATACCTTCTTAGGTCGCGCACCCCTTAGGTCGTTAGACCTCATTTTTGTTTTAGGTCGTAGGCCGCTTGTCTTCACTAGGTCGTACCGTTTTGGACGGGGCGCTGCCCCCTGGACCCCCGCGACCTGACCGGGCAGGTCGAACCCCGTAGCGGTGGCGTTACCCCCGCACCCCCACCTTGGGGGTTGCCACCCCCCCTGGACCCCCCCTCCGTATGGGATCTTATTTGAAAAACATTCAACGGAACTTGCTTTGTTGAGATGCTAAGTTGACCATTCTTCGAGACAACTTTAGAAATATTAAGGTTTCAATACTAGTAGTAAGTATCAAAACTTTTTCATCAAAATGATTTCAAGTTTATTTTCAATACCAAACTCATTTATAAAACCGTTTTCCAATCTATTAGTATATACAAACCTTTACCTCACTCGGATGAGAAATCTAATTAAACGGCCTAGTAAAACAAGTGGTATGAAACGCTTGCGTTTGCTTCGTCGGTTAATTCTTGGACTTGTTCGATTGAACCTCTTGTGACAATTTTCTAGTGAAGATTTACAGTTTGTTCATGAATATTTAAGTTAAGCAAGTGGTTATGGGACATGAAGCTAAACTTTTATATTTACTAGCTTAGTGTAATTGACATTTCTCGTTGATCATGACGATCATTCTTATGATTTAGACTAGCAATTGTGCGATGTCTCTTGTTTGCTTGGTTAGACTAGACACCACTTGTGTGGTTTCATTCACACATACCTTTTTACCTTCTTGGTTAGTCTAGACACCACTTGTGTGATTTCACTCACACATACATTTTTGTTTGCGAGGTTAGACTAGACACCACTTGTGTGATTTCACTCACACATACCTTTTTGATTTTTGGTTAGTCTAGACCTCATCTGTGTGATTTCGAATCACACATATGGGGTAGCTCCCCATAGTCTTCGGACCGTCGTGTGATAGACCTCTTTCTTTTTCATGATTTTCTGGATTTCTTGTGTTGATTTCTGGAATTTATGTCATTGACTTGTTACGAGTACAAGTTTTGTGTATGATACCCTTTTGGATCTTTGAGAAGATTCTTGTGATATTGATTAATCTCTTGTTGATTATCATTTACATACTTATAGTAGTATGATGTTATGGATATTATTCGCATATGCCATTTCTCTTATTTTATATCATGTCGTCTGATATTTATAGCTAGACTGATCCGTTTATTATTTTCTTATAAATAATACTCGGGTCAGACCGAGATGTTACAGGTGCTTCTGCTTGACTTCTCCCCCAGTGATTCACTACACAGACTTTTGGCTACTTGTTTAGATTAGCAGTTTTTGTTGTATACACTTGAGATATAGACTCATAATTGTATTCTTTTGGTATAGCACGTATTGCTATTCTTTTGTATTATTGTGGATCTTTTTGACCACTACTCTGATGTACACTTTCATGTGTTAGTTATATGTTCATATCTTCTTCCGCCTTTGTGATATGGATGTCTGTGACTAATTTGTGTCATGCTTATTTCTATGTTTGTTTCCGAAGATTATTTTTAGCCACCGTGTGATAAGTAATTACATGGATGGTCGCTCCTCATCAGCCTTATTCTCCGCGCTAGTTGACAGCACTACACCGTAGTGTTCTTGGCTAGCGTGGGTTTTGAGGTGGGGCGTCACAGCTTGGTATCGGAGCCAAACTTCAGAACAATGTAGAATAACTTAACAAGGATCATCGTCCTAAGTCTATCTTAGGAGTTATACCATAGGATTAATTCGAGTCTTCGTACCGATTCATCCTATTTCCTTTATGATTCCTTGTTTTATCTATCAAGATTGCTTGATATTCATTGGTGAATAACCTTCTTCCTTCTCTTCTTTCTTTCTTAAAGGAAGAGAATGTCTAGACCAGGCCGTCCCAGAACTGGATCATCTAGTGCTGCTCCCCAGGATGGAGTTTTTATGACTGCTCAACAGCTTCTTGATTTAGTAACAATTGCTCAAGCAGCTGGAGCTAACCCGGAACCTACTCACCCAAAGTCGGGATTTGCACGTTTGTGCAGCGATTACACCAACTTGGGTGGGAAGCCCTCCAAAGGTTCGGAAACTATCATCGAGGTCCAGGCTTGGTTAAAATCATGCGATCGAATCTTTTCTCGCATGAACCTTATCGATCTCCACTGCGTTCAGGTGGCTTCCAGCATGCTCCAGGAGAGAGCATTGGACTGGTACGAACTCCTTATTTTAGAAATTAATGAAGCGGATCTCACCTGGGAGCAATTTCAGGGACGCTTCGAGTTAAAGTTTGTACCAGAAGCTGGGAAAGTAACCTTGGCTCGACGTTTTATAGACCTTTTTCAAGGTCAATCCTCTGTGACTTATTACGTCGCAGCCTTCGAGTCGCTTTCCAAATATGGGGTTGAATACATCAACACCCCATTGAAGAAGAACCAGAGGTTCGTTTATGGCTTAAATAAGAATCTTAAGAAGCCACTACTCCTAAAACTAGAAGTCGCATTTGATCAACTCGTCGATATCGCTCTTCGTCTTGAAGAGGCTGATAGAGAGAGTGATGTTGAAGTGGAAGGCGCTAAACCAAACTTCAACAACAAGAAGAGGCCAAACAAATTCAAGGGTCCTTATCCCAACAAAAAGGGTAAGCAAGCAACTCCTACTGCAAAGGCTCCTTCTCCTAGTGGTGCGAGATGCTTCAACTGTGGATCTGGGGATCATTTTGCGAACAAGTGCTCAAAGCCCAAATCTTGTCGCTATTGTAAGAGCCCAGATCATTTCATGCATCAATGCCTTAAACTTGATGCCAAGAAGGAGGGAAAGTTAAATGTGGCTCAAGCCCCTGGCAACACATCTCGTGGCCAAGGTATTTCTCATTCCATTCTTGATGGTATTATTTTATTTCATGATAAACCTATTAGGGTTCTCTTTGATACGGGTGCATCTCATTCTTTTATATCAAAAGAACTTGTTGATACTTTTTCTTTAAATGTTGTTGATTTAATGACTTCTTTAAGAATCGCGAATCCGGTTGGTGGGTCCGCAACTCTTAGTTTGCTTTGTAAAGATGTGGAGATTATTTTCTGTGATTTTTCTTTCCTAGCCGATTTGCATGTCATGCATTACTTAGGCTTTGGAATAATTTTGGGAATGGATTGGCTTAACCGTTATCAAGCCCATATCCTATGTCCTGAGCGGACTATTCATCTCCGACATCCACTATCTGTTAATCAGATTTCTGTTAATCTTAAAGATTCAGAATCCTGTTTGGTGGCAACTTTATATTCTTTAAATCCTCGTGATGGCGACGATGATGATGAAGATGATATTATTTCTCGTATTCACGTCGTTCGTGAATTTTCCGACATATTTGAGCCCGTTTTAGGATTACCACCTAAGCGAGCAATTGAGTTCCAAATTAATCTTATCCCTGGAGCACAACCTATTACTCGTCCTCCTTATCGCATGTCCAATAAGGAGAATGAAGAGATGCGTAAACAATTATCCGAATTGGAGACGAAGCAATTTATTCGCTCTAGTTCCTCACCTTGGGGAGCTTCAGCTATTTTCGTAAAGAAATCTGACGGTACGCTTAGGCTTTGCGTTGACTATCGCAAGCTTAACGATCTTACTATTAAAAATAAATATCCTTTACCTCGGATTGATGATCTATTTGATCAGCTAAGTGGTGCTAAGGTCTTTTCACAATTAGACTTGGTTACCGGTTTTCACCAGCTTCGTATTGCAGAGGATAGCGTTCCTTTGACATCGTTCCGTACTCGGTATGGATCTTATGAATGGCTAGTTATTCCATTTGGTTTAACGAATGCTCCGGCTTATTTCGTTGACCTCATAAATCGAGTTTTCAAAGATTTCCTCGATCGGTTTGTTCTCATTTTCATTGATGATATTCTTGTGTATTCTAAAACCGAGGAGGAACATGAAAAACATCTTCGGGTTGTATTGGAAACTCTTAGGAGTAATCAGTTAAAGGCAAAATTTTCTAAATGCCACTTTTGGCAATCTTATGTGAAGTTTCTCGGTCACATTATTTCCGAATCCGGAATTTCCATGGATCCTTTAAAGATTGAAGCGATTCAAGATTGGAAAAGACCTGAGAATGTGACTGAAATCCGTAGCTTTCTCGGGTTGGCGGGCTATGACCGTCGTTTTATTAAAGACTTTTCTAAGATTGTCATGCCTCTCACTGGCTTGACTAAGAAGGGAGTTAAATACATTTGGTCGGACAAATGTGAAGCTTCTTTTCAGAAATTGAAATAACTCCTTTCCGGTGCTCATATTCTCGTTATTCCCGAAGGGAATCAAGATTTTGTTGTTTATACCGATGCTAGTCGAGTTGGTTTGGGTGCCGTTCTTATGCAAAAAGGACGTGTTATTGCTTATGCTTCTAGGCAATTGAAGCCGGCCGAGACTAGATATGCCACACATGATTTAGAACTCGCGGCTATTGTTTTCGCCCTTCGAATGTGGCGTCATTATCTATTGGGAGAGAAATTTATTCTTTACACGGATCATAAGTTTTTGAAATATTTATTTTCTCAAAAGAACTTAATTTACGTCAACATCGTTGGCTCGAGTTCCTTGCACCTTATGATCTTGATATTCTTTATACCCCCGGTAAGGGTAATCGCGTCGCCGATGCTGTTAGCCGTAAGCAACAAGCAGTTGTTTCTATGATGATATCCGAATGGAACGATCTCGAGATCTTATCCACTTGTGAGATTCGAGAGCACGTATCCGATTTATGCTCATCATTTGTTTTATGTAGCCTTGAGGCTCATCCTTCTCTCTTAGACCGCATTCTTGAAGCTCAAAGGCTAGATCCTGAATTGGTTCTTCTTGGCCAAAATATCAAGGATAGAATTGATATTGAAGGTTTGAAAGACTTTGATATTGATTCTCGTGGCGGCATTCGAAAATTTGGTAGACTTGTCGTACCAAATATTGGAAATCTTCGTAGAGATATTTTAGAAGATTCTCATCGTTCTAAATTTACCATTCATCCCGGTAGCAGTAAAATGTACGCTGATATGAAGCGACTTTATTATTGGGAGGGAATGAAGTCCGACGTCGCTAACTTTATTAAGTGTTGCATGACTTGCCAGCTTGTCAAAGCCGAACATCAAAGGCCCGGTGGGTTATTGCAACCTTTAGAAATTCCAATTTGGAAGTGGGATTAAATTTCAATGGACTTTATAGATGGCCTTCCCCGTTCTCGTTCGGGTCATGATAGCTTATGGGTGATTGTTGATAGACTTACTAAATCCGCCTATTTTATTCCAATTCGGTCTAACCGAACCGTTCCTCTTTTGGCCAAACTATTTGTCAAGGAAATTGTAAAATTGCATGGAGTTCCTACTTCTATTGTTAGCGATCGTGATCCATTGTTTACTAGTGGATTTTGGAAGAGTCTTCAAAAAACTTTAGGAACGAAGCTTAATTTTAGCACCGCTTATCACCCCCAGTCCGATGGACAAACCGAGCATGTGAACCAAACTCTTGAAGATCTTCTTCGTGCTTGTGTACTTGATTTTGGTGGAAGTTGGGAAGATCATATTTCACTTGTTGAATTTTCCTATAATAATAGATTCCAATCTAGTATTGGTATGGAACCTTTCGAGGCACTCTACGGAAGGCCCTGCCGATCTCCTTCTTGTTGGCTTGAGGCCGGTGAGAAGCTGGTTTTAGGTCCAGATTTTATTCTAGACTCCACAAAGAAAATTGACATTATTCGACATAGGATGAAAGAAGCCCAGAGTAGACAAAAGTCCTACGCCGATAACCGAAGAAGAAAATTAGAATTTTCTGTTGGAGATCTTGTTTTTATTCGTGTTTCACCTATGAAAGGTGTTGTACGTTTCAGTCATTCGGGAAAGTTAGCGCCTCGATATATTGGGCCATTTCCCATCACCGAACGTATTGATTCCATGGCTTATCGCCTTGCATTACCGGCTCAGTTTTCTGTCATGCATGACGTGTTTCGCGTTTCTCAATTACGGAAATGCCTTCGGGATTCCGATTCTATCTTTGAGCCTGCTGTTGTGGAAGAAATCGAAGTTTCGCCGAATTTAACTTATGAGCAGCATCCTATTCGAATTATTGCTTCGGAGGTTAAATGCCTTAGAAATAAAGATGTTCCGCTTGTGAAGGTTCAATGGTCCTCAAATCCTAAGGATTGCTATTGGGAATCCAGAGAATTCATCGAGCGTACACATCTGGACTTGCTTACTCCTGCTCTTTGAGGTGAACTTCTTATTTCAAATTTCTTTTGTGTTAATATGCTTTTATGGTTGTTACTTTTTATTTCCATCTTATATATATTGTGAGGACGCAATTTCTTTAAGGAGAGGAGTCTTTAACAACCCCCATATTTATCGAGTTTATATTTAAATATTTTATTTAGATATTATATCGTTAATCGGATTTTGGTCCGAAAAGCTACCATTTGCAAACGGTCAAATTAGGACTCGATACCACTTCCATTGAGTTCGAAATGCCGTTTACAACTTTTTTAAGTATAAACATCGATAGGTTTGGAGTTAGTGAAATTTCACTAACTTTTCCCGCTTTGCACTTTGGTTAGTTTAGCCTATTAAGCCCAAGTTCCAACCCCCTTCTCCTCACTCTTAGGTCATTCTGGACCCTTAGGTCGCTCGGTTCGTGGCTTGCGCGCATGGAAAAGTCGCCTGGACGTTAGGTCGTGGGTCGCTCGCGAGTTAAGCCTTAAGCCGAAGGTCGTTCGCGAGTTAAGCCTTAGGTCGTTTGGCCTTTATAACGTTAGGTCGCTCGCGTGTTAAAACTTTAGGTCGGGCTGGCCTTAAGTCGTAGGTCGTCTCTGACCTAATAATTCCTCTGCTATTTCACTAGGTCGCGCGCGCCTTAGGTTGTAGGTCGTGAGTCTCCTAGGTCGTAGGTCACTCGATCCTACTTCTGTCCCTAAGTCGCGTAACCCCATCACCTTTAGGTCATTAGGCCTTTATGTCGTTAAGTCGTTACACCTATAACCCGTTAAGTCGCGAATACCTTTAGGTCGTGAACCCCATTAGGTCGCAAACCTCTTTAGGTCATCTGGCCCTTAAGCAGTTAGGTCGTTCGACCTGTGATGCCTTAGGTCGTTTGACCCGTGTTACGTTAGGTCGCGTAACCCCTTAGGTCGCTTGACCTTGTTTCCTGTTAGGTCGCGTGACCTTGTTTTTCTTAGGTCGTGAACCTTGTTAGGTCGCTCATCCTTAGCTCGCGTACCTTCTTAGGTCGCGCACCCCCTTAGGTCGTTAGACCTCATTTTTGTTTTAGGTCTTAGGCCGCTTGTCTTCACTAGGTCGTACCGTTTTGGACGAGGCGCTGCCCCCGGACCCCCGCGACCTGACCGGGCAGGTCGAACCCCGTAGCGGTGGCGTTGCCCCCGCGCCCCCACCTTGGGGGTTGCCACCCCCCTGGACCCCCCCTCCTTAGGGGATCTTATCTGAAAAACATTCAACAGAACTTGCTTTGTTGAGATGCTGAGTTGACCATTCTTCGAGACAACTTTAGAAATATGAAAGTTTCAATACTAGTAGTAAGTATCAAAAAAAATTCATCAAAATGATTTCAACTTTATTTTCAATACCAAACTCGTTTATAAAACCGTTTTCCAATCTATTAGTATATACAAACCTTTACCTCACTCGGATGAGAAATCTAATTAAACGGCCTAGTAAAACAAGGGGTATGAAACGCTTGCGTTTGCTTCGTCGGTTAATTCTTGGACTTGTTCGATTGAACCTCTTGTGATAATTTTCTAGTGAAGATTTACAGTTTGTTTATGAATATTTAAGTTAAGCAAGTGGTTATGGGACATGAAGCTAAACTTTTATATTTACTAGCTTATTGTAATTGACACTCCTCGTTGATCATGACGATCATTCTTATGATTTAGACTAGCAATTGTGCGATGTCTCTTGTTTGCTTGGTTAGACTAGACACCACTTGTGTGACTTCATTCACACATACCTTTTTACCTTCTTGGTTAGTCTAGACACCACTTGTGTGATTTCACTCACACATACGTTTTTGTTTGCGAGGTTAGACTAGACACCACTTGTGTGATTTCACTCACACATACCTTTTTGATTTTTGGTTAGTCTAGACCTTATCTGCGTGATTTCGACTCACACATATGGGGTAGCTCCCCATGGTCTTCAGACCGTCATGTGATAGGCCTCTTTCTTTTTCATGATTTTCTGGATTTCTTGTATTGATTTCTGGAATTTATGTCATTGACTTGTTACGAGTACAAGTTTTGGGTATGATACCCATTTGGATCTTTGAGAAGATTTTTGTGATACTGATTAATCTCTTGTTGATTATCATTTACATACTTATAGTAGTATGATGTTATGGATATTATTCTCATATGCCATTTCTCTTATTTTATATCATGTCGTCTGATATTTATAGCTAGACTGATCCGTTTATTATTTTCTTATAAATAATACTCGGGTCAGACCGAGATGTTACATGTGCTTCTGCTTGACTTCTCCCCCAGTGATTCACTACACAGACTTTTGGCTACTTGTTTAGATTAGCAGTTTTTGTTGTATACACTTGAGATATAGACTCATAGTTGTATTCTTTTGGTATAGCACGTATTGCTATTCTTTTGTATTATTGTGGATCTTTTTGACCACTACTCTGATGTACACTTTCAAGTGTTAGTTATATGTTCATATCTTCTTCCGCCTTTGTGATATGGATGTATGTGACTAATTTGTGTTATGTTTATTTCTATGTTTGTTTCCGAAGATTATTTTTTGCCACCATGTGATAAGTAATTACATGGATGGTTGCTCCTCATTAGCCTTATTCTCCGCGCTAGTTGACAGCACTACACCGTAGTGTTCTTGGCTAACGTGGGTTTTGATGTGGGGCGTCACAGTTATTATAGCATATCAAGATTGTGTTATCATGAATAATATAGTCATATTAAATCATATTTAATGGATTTCATTAAAAGTTTTTTTATAAAAAAATTAGTTTTATTTTAATTTCAACTTTAATTTTTTATTAAATGAATTTAATCTCATTCTGTTTTAAAAATAACCAATTTAATATATTTTATTTGTGTTTGCTTCAATCATTAGGTGTATGATATTAGGTACGACATTCCAATGGATGGAGTAATGCTGCCTGACCCTCATCACCATGCTCATAATCCTCATATCGGTTACACGATATGTAATCAATACATGTGTTTCTTGTGTAGTACCTCCCTTTAACCCCTTTCTTAGACACATCCTTTAATCCATAAGGCTCACTCCCTCCTAACTTCATCCGAGCCTCTATGTTGTACTTTTGAGTCTGTATGATCTTTGCTAGGCACTTTGAGAGAGAGAGCCCTCCTTCAGTGAAACCTGCTATTTATACAACTTCCGACACTAACTCGACACTCTATCTC
The DNA here is from genome assembly GCA_030765085.1 of Allium cepa. Classification (NCBI taxonomy): domain Eukaryota; kingdom Viridiplantae; phylum Streptophyta; class Magnoliopsida; order Asparagales; family Amaryllidaceae; genus Allium; species Allium cepa. The sequence goes on from CM060931.1 coordinate 964,629,901, forward strand.
TGACTTTCTTTGAAGCCTTCAGAGGTGCAAGATGGTGATTAGTCTTTAAATAAGTGGAACTACTTCAAGACAAGTACTTGTTTGTTCGATGCCCTGCTAGCCTCTCACAAAAGTGGTTGTCCAGATATAAGTCCTACACTGTCTACTCCAAATATCACCTTATCCAAATATACTTCCTTTTGATTGTCAATCCCCCTCTTTTTAAAATGCAGTTTCCCTCTAAAAGTCGATGATCACAGTCTTAGACATATGGTGAGGTAGTTATAGGTCATCCCTACGAAAAAGAAAAGGACAACTTACTTAATCACCTATCTTCATCTTCGCTAACATCACCTTCTATACAATAGTTGAAGACTGCACTTCATTCTAACTCCTTTAGTGCTCTGTAGGTTGTTCCATAGGCTGACATACCTCCTTCTGGCTTAGCCCATCATGGAGTCATTAATGATGAGGAAGAATATATAGGAATCACTTTGGAAGAAAAGTAAAAAGAAAAGGAGGAGGAAGAAAAGAACGAGGGAAATGAGTTAACTGGGTAGAACACCAAGGAAGAAGGAACTTTGACTCCTACCTTAATTGAAACATCTCAGATGATGGCCCCCTAAGCAAGCTCTTAGGCCAAGCCATAGTAAGATCAGGGAGTTATCTCTAGCCCAGGTCCATGATGATATCTTCAACCTACTGCCCAAACCATGGTCCATGGACTTTCAAGGGCCAAACCTAGATGATCAAGAAACTATGGACATGATGAACAAGTAGACCAATGTGCCATTCCTTCCATTCGAGGGAATATCTGCTCCCTTATCCCCATGGGTGAGCATAGTCTTTAGGGTAAATAAGACATATCACCACGACACTTAGGACCAAATCCACATGCACTTCGCATATCAAATCTTGAGCAATAATTCAATTCTTTCTTCGTTTCGGCTAAAGCAACCAAACATCCTAATATACCATTCTAGCTCTCAACATCACTGTCATTCCGCCGGTGGATCTTAGAGGAAGAGGGATAAGAGTCGAGCAAGAGAAGATAAAGATAGAGATGAAAGAACGAGGAGAGAAGAGGAAGAGTATTAGCTTGAAATGGAGCATTGGTGTCATGAAAGAGATGATCAGGAGTGCAAATAATCTTCGATAGGCTCTGGCTTCCACTGCTCTAGACACCAATCTCACACCGAGCGCTTCAAGGGATTCTATCCTCATCAGAGCTACTCTCCATCAAGGTGATCTCCATCGCTTCCTTCTATTTCTCAAGCTCCAGCGGTGATTGCTATTCCAAAATCTTCAGCACTTGTCCCACTTTCTGGAGCAAGTCTACTTCTGCTTTTATCTTGGGCCCACTCTATCAACACTAGAATACTCAATGCGCTGCTTCTATGCCTTCTCTTACTTCACATGTTCGAAGGCTTAGGAAGGAGAAGCTCAGTGTTATCATTATACCTTCGAGGAAGTCGTTCCTTATTCTCCCTTCTACCATGCAGCCCAGACATCATGACATGGTCCTAATTACGATCCATTTTGATTATGTTCTAGAAGACATTCTAGATGCGGACATCGAAAAAGGAATGGCCGTCTATAAAGTTATAGTGGACCACTATAAAGTGTGGAGGAAATCAGCAAAAAACTTAGCCGAGATCAATGGAAAGAACAACCTCCTCCATATGACCATAGAGAAGGAAGCCGAGGATGACAAAAGAATCATAATCAATCTCTATAATCAACCAGATAAGGCTGCAAAAGTCCTAAAAGAAACAAGGAGGCCTTTGATAAAGAAATGGAGGATCACAAACTACAATCCAATTACTTAATATAAACATCTTTGTGTTTAATGGACATGTGGAGCAAGCCCACATCATAGATGTAGAGCAAGACAAAGAAGTATAACAACTCATGGATAGTATCGACACTATTGATTTACATCTTGCCACTGTTGGAACTGGGCCGGCCCGCAGCGGTAGTGGTGGGCGTATTTCATTTTTTTTCATCATATTGGATCTTTATTGGGCCTATGAAGTCTAATTCATTTAGAATAATTTTTAATTTGTTTTAAATAAAATCATGTATTTTATTTAAATTTAAGTCTTTTGTAATGTAAAGTTAATTTGAATGATTTGTTTTATATATATACATGTATCATATACATATGTGTGTGCGTGTGTAACATAATAATCCGTAAAGGGTATAACATGTCCGTATATAGATGTTGGAATTTACATCGCAACGGACACATAGCTCATTTCGTATGTATTGTATGTTGTCTAGATATGTGCATAAATCTATAATGCAAAGTATATTTATATAAATACATATACATATATTTAAAATATATTTTATTACTAAAAGTCTCAAAACTAAATATATATATATATATATATAATTTAAAAAATTTGTATATATATATACAATTAAACATATAAAATTATACATACATATATATAATAACTAAAATTATATATATATATATGAGGTAAATAAAAGAGTGCTTTTGGCGCAGCTCCTTGATATGTTTCAAAATTCACAAAATCCCCAATGGAAAAAAGAATGTAAATTAGGTCCTTAAAACGAAAATCATCAAAAAAACATGTAAAAAAACCTTCCAAAATTTAAAACCTATTTCAATAAATATTTATCTTAGTATTCATGTCAAAAAACAAGGATGCAAAAGGGGAAAAAATGACACACGGTATGTTTCAGGAATACTTGTAGACATGAATGCAATTTTATAGAATAATTGCAGACATGTGTGCACGTATTCTGGATAGCATGCCTTTGCAACTAAACATTGCAGATATGTCTACAATTTTAAAGAATAAGTGCAGAAATTTACGTAAATATCCCGATTATTAAATTAAGGTGTTGTTACTCAGTGAATAATTGCATACATATCTGCAAATATATGAAAAAATTGCAAACATGTCTGCAATTATATAGATTTTTATTCAACGCAGTTATTCAGTGAATAATTGCGTACATATCTGCAATTATATGGAATAATTGTATACATATCTACAATTATTTAAATGTTTACTGAATGTAGTTATTCAGTGAATAATTGCAGACAAATTTGCAATTATATGGAATAATTGCAGATATGTCTACAATTCTTTTTTTCCTTTCAGAAACATAGTTATAATATTTAAAAAAAATTGATTTTTTTAAGCATTGCCGTAAAAAACATGAAAAATACATGCTGCTACAGTAAAATAATTATAAAGACCCGTTTTAAAACTTTTTTTTAGGGAGGATGCCTTTTGAATTAACTTCGGTTTTAGGGTTGCGTGGCTAATATTCACTAAATAAAATGTGTATATATGAATAATCAATTACATTCAAATACCTAATATATAAATATATATATTTTAAAATTATTTCCAGATAGAAATTAGCATAACAAACATAAAATAATAATTTTATAATTTTATCATTATTGTATATATAATAAATAGTTTTAATCATAATAATTAAAAATATTTGTAATAAATACTAAAAAATAAAATTTTAAAATTTATGAAAATTTAGGATCATAAAATACAAGATCAATTTTTTTTCACGTTTGTTTGAAATAAAATATTATTTTTAATAAATAAAAGAAATGTTCATTCGAAGTAATTTAATTACTAACAATATTAAATATTAACAAATTTTGAAATTTTTTCCATGGTTACTACATAGATGTAGTAATTTAAAAGAATATAAAATAATATTTTCAGTGCAATAATTACTTTAGATATGATAAACAATTCAAATAATCAATAAAAAATAATTTAAAATTATTTTTATATATAAATAATTTATTTACGAATTTGATATTTCATATAATGTATAAATATGTGTAAGGAAAAGTTCTAAGATATTTATACATTATAAATGTACATATATGTAATTATATGTTTAAAATATACATTATTCTATATTTAAATTAATATATAAATATACATTAAATAATTAATAATGACAAAATTTAATTTTTTTACAGCAAATTAGATTTGTTTGTACATAAACTATAACACATAATAATATAACCATGCACATAACCAAACTAATTTGTGATAACTACATATAACTACGAAAATCTCACCTAACTAGATATACAACATTAATATATATATAAATTTGGGATTAATCATTATTATATCGTAAAATATGATATGATTACTGTAATATATAAATAAAATACCAATTGATGATGCATTTGAGTCCACTTGAACCAATTAATTCCCTTCTCTGGTTATGCTCGATCTGTCAGATTGCAAGTCTGGAATCGTCGACCTTTTCTATCAAATAGTGATTTTACTTAACTTAAATTAATTTGAGATTCTTAGAACTGATATGCGGATTAATTTCGGCCAGCAAACTTGATAGTTATGTTAGCCAAAAGTTGTTTTTGATTAAGGGTTTAGAGATCCATATATATAGCCTTGTATAAGAGAGATATTAGGACAATCTCATTGTCTATTCTCTCTTAATCTTAGCCATCCACCTATAGGTCTAATCCTAAGTTTTAGCCGCCTCCAATAACTTGTCAAAACTGAAATTTGCAGTTCTAATGATGGGCTTTAAACCCATTTAAGCCCAAACCAAAATGCTGTGCAATTAAATCTAATTTACTCGCTTATCGATTTCGTATATCGATTGGTACATTTATAGCTATTATAAATATATATAACATTATTTATTTCTCAAATCATATTCAAATTTTATAATTAATATTTCATAAATATTAATTAATTTAATTAATTTATAACAATTATAAACTAATTATATTGTTCGGTCTTAAGGGAATTCATCATTTCAACTGTGTAACTCTTGGGTGTAAATTTGATCAGCGATTAACATCGAACTGTTCTAATGTTAATGTCTACACATTACTTTGCATGTGGTGTGATATTATGGCCAAATTTATTGCTTATTCATTTTCGGTAAAAATCCAATTTTAGTTTAATAAGCGTTACCTAGTTGTGACATTTGTTTACGCCAATTCTCTTCGTCAAACTATATCACTTTGGACTTATGGAATTTGGTAATGGTCAAAATTCCAACCTTATCCACATTCAACTTTATAGTCCAAATACAAAGTCCTTGGTTCAATAATAAAAAGTATTATTGACCGAAATGCTCTAGCCAGAGACTTTGACTTTGAGTTGACTTGAGTTGACTGTGATACTAACCGCATATAAACGAATCCTCTCTTGAATAGCGCTTCACTTCCAATACATCCACTCGACCCAACTATAGTCACTCGATGGATGCCTGCTATGATTTGTCTATAATCAAAGATATTTTCTGTTTGACCGTAGTTATATTAACTAACATAAAACTATCGAATGAGCCGTTTTATAATTATCTAATAACTTTTAGTACGTAACCCATAGGTGTCCCAAACAGTCATGAATAATGCACTGCCCAACATTTGGAGAGCGTTACGTACTCCAGTCTCAACGGATACATCGATATTCAATCTCGATGCATCTTGACTAGGAACATTTAAAATGGTATATGTGTTTCGTTGTGATAAATTACTCGCAGTTATAACACTTTATAACTACCATCACAAAATATACCCTTTTTGGATTTTTTTCTTATTAAATATACTTTTAATTAAGTTAATTAATTAATATAAGAACATTATATCAAGTATATAATAGGAAGAAAATACCTTTTATTTTGAACAAGATTGATCAACGTGTTAGATATATGTATCAAATTACATAATTGCCCTAGGGCATACCCCTAACTCTACCAATCTCCCATTGCACTTGTGATCAATTATGGAATCTAATTCCAACTTCTCCAATCAGTTTTCTCAAAAGCAATTGGGTCAGTCCCTTAATTAATGGGTATACTATTATGTTTTAATTATCTACTTTGTCGATTAACTCTCTCTGACACTGATAAACTGCCTTTATCATGTGGAACGATTCGAAGTATATCTTTCGAATTCTAATGAGCTTTAAATTCTATCATGGCCAATTTCACGACATTGTTATCTTATAACAATATTATGGGATTCTCAACATTTGGAATAACCTTTGGCTCAATTATAAATTTGTGCATTTATATCTATATACATTGGTTTATTGTAGCGCTATTCAAGTTAATGTTCTCAATATTTCGTTGATTCGACCACAATCACTTTTATTTTGAAACATTTTCAAATTAAAGATTTTAACTTGAATTTATCATTGGCATGTTATACTCAATATCACTTATAAAAGTTTGTGTCCAAATGTTCCATCATAATGAGTTCGTTGTTTCTATAAACAATTCTCTAGTATTTCATAAATATGCGAAAACACCTCAAACAACAATTTAGTGATATCAATTTGGATTTTATATTTGCTCTATGTATCAAATACATAAACAAAAGACAATATCATACACAACATAACATGTATGATAATTCCTGTTGCTAATGCATAAGGAATCCAACTTACATGTTCTCTTTTTAATAGGGTACTCTTGCATATCGTTTTGGTACAATCCCTATATCTTTTATACTCACCATAAAAGACATCATTTACAATCCAAAATTGAGTATTAACGTAACTAAAGTTGATTTTAATATAAGCATATTGTTAAAATCAACAACGTGTTATTTGCTTATAGTTTAGAAATATCAATGTACCATTTAACGTTCTTTCTTATGAACACACGCTTTCCCTGCACTTTGATTGAAAATAAAACTATTTGATATTTCTATCAAAATACTTATTCAGTCTTGATGCTTATAAAATGATACATTTGTATCATTTCTTGGATCATATCCAAAAATTAACAAACCCAACATCGCTCCCACTGACTTCGAGGCATTTTTGGTTAATATGCGTAAACGGCTTACTCTAAATCATTATTTAGAATTTTTTGTTTCAACACATAAGTACCAAACACTAAGTCTTATTGAGCAATAATTCTGTGAGTAAATCTGAACTAACTTGAGCATGTTGAATACATAATATATTATGCTAATTTCAACAATTGAAATTTGCGATATTATTCTTATTAACACTGCTCATTTAATTCCAACCACATTAGTCTTTCCAATAAAGTCACAATCTCGACCGATGTATCACATCTCTTTGGTTACGACCACCAAAATCATAATTTGATGGCGTACTTGGAATTTTTTCAGATTTGTGCAGCATACCATATAGAATCAACAATCTTAATGGTTTAATCGAATAACCGAGGGTAATGTATATTTTAGACGTTAATAAGAAACTCGTAGTTTCTCTTTGATGCACGAGAATACTTATTAGACATTCTAGTGTTATTCGTTCATTTAGGTTAGTTAATTTCACTTCGTCTCATATAATCAGTTCTATCTATGAATCGGATCCAATTTCATTTAACTACCAAAAAAATTCTCAAAGAAATTCCTTCACAATGAAGTTGATATATCTTGAAACAACAATAGTTTCTTAGTGCAAATAGAATAGGGATTCACAAATGCTTTATGAACTATTTATTTATAAAACTAATTTTAGTTTACAAAAATTATGTTCAAAACATAAATATGTCATTTGATGACAGACCTTTCCAAAAACTTTTTGGATATTCATACAAGATCCCTCATGAACAATTATTACGTGCAATCTTTCAACTAGCACAACGTGTCAACTCCTTGGCCTAGGATATGTTGGAATTTCTCACAAAACCTTATCTTGTATGATTTTGTAAACTATTGTTTAGATGAAACAATATCAACATTGTGTACTAATCTTAAGTACACGACCTTATAGAAAGAAACTAACTCAACTTCACTCATAATTAATCGTAAATGGTCCAACAATATCCGATTACTCTTTATCGATGCATCATTATGTATCACATGGAGGATTGACTTTTGAGATTGAATATATATTTATTTTTTGGTACATTTGGAACTCTTTCCAATATACTCACTTATTCTGACCAAATCAAATCATTTTATTCTATTGCATGTTATTTTATTTACTTTTCTTTTATATTCTACGATTTTATCATAAACTTAATGCATGTGTATCTAATACACATGTTCGTGTTGGTAATAAATCATCGATGAATATAACAAAGTATGTGGAACCCTTTTGGTATTAATAGACTTGTGATTGCATACATCAATATATATTAATTCAAAGACTTCATCAACTTTTATGATGCTCCAACGGAATGGGTGCATAGCCACTAATTGTTTGAGATATAATTAACATGTATCGTATGATTCATAATCACATAGTAAAATTATTTCTCAAAACTATGGCTTAGTCTATAATTCCAAAAAAATGTAAATAATATTAGATACATATGTATTTTCGTTGCATCACTCTTGTGATGAAAACAAATTCCATAATATAGTTCTATTTCATAATGAATATTCACAGTATTCATATTGAATATAGTTATATCTATTTTTCGATCAATACTAAAAATAAATATTATTTTACAAATAACGTTCGGTACATTTTACGAAAATAATTTTCGTAATTTGATACAATCATTAGGTGCTATATGGCATGCTCCCACTAATTTCTCCATTACAATAATAGTGTACTAAATTTAGACATCCACCATTCACTTATTATTGTTAATATAGTTTACTTATTTCATATGCTGCAACTAGTTTATAGTGGAGAGTTCTTTGATCAAACATCTTGAACTCAAAGAAATAAATGTTATAGAAAAATAATTTTCTATATGAAATACATTTCAGAATAAAAGTCATAGTTCATATTCCAATATTAAGTATCAATTATTACTACAGTTCTTGTTTCCAATGTTTCTCTATGAAGCAGAAGTGACTATTCATTCCCTTCATTTCAACTTTACCTTAATTTACATCTATTCTTCTACATTCATTTTTCTTTCAAATGGTCAAACTATTTACAAGAAAACCTTACTACAATATCATAACAAACCCTTTAAAAAGCGCATTCAATTAATCTTAACATTTAAGACATCAAATATATTGCACTTTATGTAAACCAATCAAGATGACATTTCAACGATCGAGTTCTTAGATGTATCTTGTAGTTTATGGTCATGTGTTACATTAACACAATATGATCCTTTTGAAATCATTCAAGTTGAATATATGATCTTAAAATACTGTTTATTGGCTTACTTCAAATGAACTAACTTGATCGAAATATTGCACCCCACAAACTATGACTGTTAACCATATAACATTTATATGTGAAAGTACAAGGATCAAATTTCTATAGTCTTGAACCGCATTTAGAGTTCAAAAACTCATAAAATGCAATACACGGTCTAAACCAAATAAACATATAAGTGAACAACTTAAGAATGTATTAGGTAGTTGAAATTAGGCACTTGCATGGGTATAGAAACATTATATAACATGTAATTAGAATTATTAGTAAGCATGTATTATATTTCTATTTGTCAACTTTCTATTCAGTTTGTTTATATATGTCAATTGACAAACGTTTTATCAGTTGTATTAAATGCACAAATTTAACATTGTAGATAATTATAACATTATATAGCATATGTTCTTACAATATTAGAAAGGTTAAATGTTACCATTTCATTTTTCCAACAAGGCTTCTGCTAGTCTTTTATGTTTCTCTAAACCCTAAAATGAAACATAGAAGTCTTACAACTTCACTAGTGGGTGTTAGGACTCGCTTGTTTTGGTATTCTGACCTTGAGTTTGCTCAATAAATTATAACCCCACAAACGATGGATACCTCCTTATTAGTTGTATCACATACAACTCCTAACCCATTTTTCCTTGTTCTAATCTTATTTCGACCTTGAGTTTGCACAACAAATCGAAAGAGATTATTCACTCATACCTACTATATCATGATGGCCTAAGTATAGCATACATACCTTAAATTTGCTCAACAAATACATATAATTATCTTACCTCGTCCGTTCGATATATCAATAATATTACGCATAACATGCCTAGCTTAAGTTTGCTCAACAACTAAGGGGTTTGTCAGCAATTTATTAATATATATATATATATATATATATATATATCGCAGAGAACAGCATTATATTGAATATTCATATATATATATATATATATATATATATATATATTGAGTGATGTCGATTTATAGGATAATATATTTCTTATTAAATACACCAGCGATTCAAGTGTCAAACACATTAGAAATCACGATATATGTACATTTACATATGTATTTATTTCTCAAGTCTATTTAGGTTTTCTTAATGTTCCACACTTAGTTTATACACATATCATATAAGTTTTATTGTTATATAACTTTTATATTTCATATTACTTATATGATAGTCTTACGTATAATATATCATTAATTAAATCTTATTTAATTAATTTTAATCAATTAACTCTTTAATTAATTTTAAATTAGTATTCCAATATAACTTTTATATTGGGCATATCTACTATAACATTTATAGTGTATATTATAACCTTTATAATGTAACACACATATATCATATATATGTATATTTTATATTATTAATTAACCGTTAATTAATTTATTCAATCAAGATTTTTTTATTAAAATTTATTAATTTCAAAATTTATCTTGTATACATACATGTATACCTATGTTATCTTAAACATTTTATTTTAAAATAACATAGCATATATCAACATATGTAATACATGCATATATGCATTAATTAATTAACATATTTTATTTATTTATTTTATTAATCTTATTATAAATTTAAAATTTGAAATTATTATATAAATATTTTCAAACATTTCGAAATTATCATTATCCTTTCGAACATTTTGAAAACTTATGTAGTATTATAATTTTTATAATAAACATGTTTTATTTTAAATTTAACTATTTAATTTAAAAATATTTAACATTAATTTTCAAAATAATTTTGAAAATTAGCCCAAGGTCTAAATTAAGTTGGGCCTTTTCTATTAGGAGCAACCTTTGGGCTCACTTCACCTTTCGGGCAAGGCCGGTAACTAGGTAGGACAGAGTACTTGATTATCCAATCCCAATCTTAGACATTACCTTTCACACCGTACTAATGGACAAGCTTAATTAGTTAGCCCTAATATGACTAATTAGACCGCATAGGCTATTGGTCTCCGATACCAATGTTTGAACTGGGCCAGCCCAGCCCGCAGCGGTAGTGGAGGGTGTATTTCAAAAAGATTTCATCCTATTGGATCTTTATTGGGCCTATAAAGTCTAATGTATTTAGAACAATTCTAATTTTTTTAAATAAAATCATGTATTTTATTTAAATTTAAGTATTTTGTAATGTAAAGTTAATTTGAATAATTTAATATATATATATATATATATATATATACACACATACATATATCATATACATATGTGTGTGCAAGTGTAACATAATAATCCATGAAGGGTATAGCATGCCCATATATAGATGTTGGAATTTACATCGCAGCGGACACATTAGCTCATTTCGTATGTATTGTATGTTGTCTAAATATATGCATAAATCTATAATGCAAAATATATTTATATAAATATGTATACATATATTTAAAATGTATTTATAACTAAAAGTCTTAGAATTATATATATATATATATATATATATATATATATAATTTAAAACATTTGTGTAAATATATGTACATAATTAAACATATAAAATTATACATACATACATACATATATATAATAATTAAAATTATATATATAAGGTTAAATAAAATGTATATATATGAATAATTAATTACATTCAGATACCTAAAATATAAATATATATATTTAAAAATTATTTCCAGATCAAAATTAGCATAAAAAATATAAAATAATAATTTTATAATTTTCTCATTATTATATATATAAATATATAATAAATATTTTTGATAGTAATAATTAAAAATATTAGTAGTAAATATTAAAAAATCAAATTTTAAATTTTAAGAAAATATAGGATCATAAAATAAAGGTTCAAAAAAATTCAGAATTTTTTGAAATAAATATTATTTTTAATGAATAAAAGAAATGTTCAGCCGAAGTAATTTAATCAAATATCACTAACTTTTAAACCAAAAATTTATTTATGTTAATTTTAAATTAACAAAACTCAATTACCTTCCGATTGGCTTCAGCTTACTCCAAATCTACAAAAAATTCTGACCAAACCTTAACCTACCTTCGCCTTGCCAGAGACTCACGAACGCTGCCCAGCCTCTACTTTCCCTCCAGCCCCGTGCGACCCAAGCTTAGACGAAATCTGGACTCGCGACTTCTAGGCGAACACCAACCATGTACGTGACATCTTCGATCGCGAACATGCCTTGCCATCACCGCTCCAGCTCCAGCTCGCACACAACCCTCCCCACGGCCTGCACGCGAACGTCGCGCCTTCATCCAGTCCATGCACACGCTATCGCGACCAACGCCTGGTCGATTGAGACCCCAATTACTTCACTCGCGAGTCTTCCTTTTTTTACACATGAATGATTTCCATCAAGAGAAAAAACGAAGCGCGATTTCGATTTAAGAGGAAAAGCGAATAAGATGTGTTATCCCACCTTCTGGTCAAGGCCGGAATATCGATAAATTAGCTGGAAAGGATGGATATCAAGATTAAAGATCGATTGGAAGCAAGGCCATGATCGATGTCATCAAAATCTGACTGAGCTCCGGTTGAGAGAAGATCGATTAGGAATGGAGGGTAAGACTAGGAGAGGCTACGTTTCAAATTTTATGTCAATCGGAGTTCGTATGCTCGAGATATGGATGGGTTAAGGTCCGTGAAAACTGGTTCGTATCGATACTGTTCGTATCGATCAACATGCAGTGCTCGAACCGATACTGTTCGTATCGATCAACTTGGATTCAAATCGATGATGTTCGTATTGACCGGGAAGGAGATGGCGGCATACTTCGAATCGAAGGCAGAGTTTCGGTCTTATTCGTAACGATCCATAACAACAGCCTGATCGATACGAATAAGGAAGCAGCCGATGGATATGAAGAGCATGGACGCGAATAAGGGCAGCTGGTGGATACGAACAAGTGGATGACTTGGTCGAACGACACGAAAGGTGGATCTTTCTGGATCTTCATGACACATCATCGATGCGAAATATATCCTCTCGAAGAAAGAAGAGCATGGAGACGAAGTCATGGATACGAACGCGGCAGCCAACCGATGAACACGAACTTGCGTCGATCATATCTCACAATCTACAAGTCCAAATGTCACCAAATTTTCACATGAGCTTGCGTACAACCAAAAGAATGTTCATAATCGATCTCGACTCAATTGGACAAGATCTTGATCGATACGAAATTCGTTCGTATCAATCACGGATCGAGTCGAAATCACCCGGAATCGATTGTGTAGGCCCACTTACGTGCCAGAAGAGGTCTCTCGAGATCCGAGTGAGATATTTGCAGCTTACGTCTATAAATAGCATCCCAAGGCCTATAGAAAAGTGACTTTTGATTCTCCAACGTCCAAACTCTGCCGAAATCACCATTGTACTCAAACTTCACTGTTGTACTCGAAATTACTGCTGTAATCCGCTGTAACCAGCGAGCAAAATCAATAAAAGATTATCTTTTGAAGTGGACGTAGGCCGAAGATAGCCGAACCACTATAAATCTGGTGTCTCTGTCTACTTTTTTCTGTTTTAAGTTTGTTAATCTTCATTTTTATTCTCTACATTACTTAGATCTGTGATATGTGATTATATACTGCTGATCTGTGTTCATACACTGATGCTTTCACGATATTTGAGGTTTGTGACTAATTTTGGTGCAAACAAGGCGTACGAGGTCTTTTTTGATTTATTTTGAGAGGAAGCGCCATTTTTTTTTATATATATCGGTTTCACTTGATTTTCAAAAGGAAGAAAGGGGAAGTCTCGATCTTTAATTTGAACGAGGATGGCTTCACCAGAAAGATGAATACGCGACTTATAAAATAAAAGAAGGGATGAGATGTTGGCGTGTTAGAATAGGTCAACGTACTGTGAGAGGATGGAATTGCTGATGAAAAGAAGATTGACTAGACAATTTATTTATTTAAATTTCAAAACTTCTCGATTTTCGCAATTCTAAATCTCGAACTCCTATCGAGGCATGCCGCTAGGCGTTTATAATATTATACTTTTATTCCGAACACAATAAAAAAGGTTTCGAGTTCTAATTTGATCGTATGGAAAAGATAGCTTTTTGAACCCAATTATTATATTGAATTTTCGATATTAATTTCTGCGTGTTTCTATCCCGTACGACCAGATGATAACTCCAAACACTATGAAATTTGAACTACTATAATAATACACTATTACAGATCCAATGGAACTAGTTTCGTTGAATTTTGAGACTGTGCCCCTGATCGCTATTTTAACGCGTCGATTAAATCGATGATTTCGAAAATTCCGAAATCGCTTCAAATTTTTGTTTAAAAATCTTAATAAATTATAATTCAAAATCCAATATTTAAAACTATTTAAATATTCACAATTAACTGTCGAAAAATCCGAGTCATTACATTGATACACATGTACGCTATACTACATTAAATAAATTCCCTTTATTAATGAATTAAATAACATAGTGATTTTATTTAAAAATAATATAGATTAGATTTAAATAAATTTAGATTTCATAGGCCCAATAAGATCCAAAAAGAAAAATTACCCATTTAATCTGCTACGTACTAAACCAGGTTTAACAGGTTTAGAGAACACAAGGGTTAAAAAGTAAATTACATACCGATATGCAATACATTTAAAATATGGTACACCATCTTTAATAAATTAGTTTTAGCTGTAGTGCGCCTAAAACCAAATTCAGAATTCTTTTAACAATTTCTTCCCTTTAAATGAGTAGTGGCTATTGCTCGATTTTATCGCAGAAGGTGACAAGTCGACCTGCTAAGCTTTCAACGCACTCGCCCTGCATCATTTAGCCTTAACAACACTTTGTCGGTCCATTATCCATGCAGGTGCCCCATCGTAGCCCTCGAAGAACTCAAGCACCCCAACAGTTAATGAGATTGAACAATGGCCCGATCAGGTTTACACCAAACAGGTCACCTCAATCCCCACACAAATCCTCCAGCTTCCCTCACCACCAAAGTACTTACCTTTAACATGGAGTTCTCTCTCCCGCTCACCTTCCGAGCTTCGCGATTCGCACACACAAATCCTCCATCTCCCTTCGCTGCAAAAGTACCTTCCCACAACATAGAGGACTTTCTCCGGCTCCTTATAAACCCCTCAATCCTTATCACCTGCCTTCCCCTTGAAGATTTACCTGCCTTGATCGTCTTATTTTTGTCTTTATTTGATAGGATTTTGGCACAACACCTGGTTGCCCCTGTATAAAGAAGCAACGAACCTACACTGTTCAACTGAAAAGATCAGCATAAAACGATATTGTTCATCTGACAAAAGTGTCACTATGCAGCAAGCACTCCTTGTCTTTCTCTGTGTAGATGGCAACGACGTCACTGTTCAACAACAACACTCCATGTCATCTCTTTGACATAAGCACACCTCGGTACGACCCGTTAGCTGGCCATCATCCAATCCATTCAATCCATTTGGCATTCTAGTTGGCATACACCCGGACAATATAACTTCATCAACAATCGTGAGGACTTCCAAGGCTTGGAGCACCAATCTGAATCGCCCAAGCCAAATCTAATCAGCTATAAATATAGCTTTGCATGCACCTGTACAAAGATAGAATTTTCGTTCCTTATGCACATTATTATCTCTTGTAATTTAAGCTTTTGTGACCTAAATATAAGCAATAAGATTAATCACCATAGCAGACGTAGATTAACTTAATCGAAACACTCTAAATCTTGTGTCTCTTTACTTGTATTTCATTGATTGTTTCCTCGTTTTACATTTATTAAGCTTATCGTTAGCAAGCGACCGTTGCTAATATCCATTCCAGTATATAATTCTGTTATTAAATTAGTCAACATAGCATTTTTGTCTCGCATATACAACAAGAAAGGTCTTCACAAATGAAGTTGGTACACGCAGCATTTTACTGGATCTACTAGGATTGTCAGAATAGAGAAAAAGTCAAAGATCCTTACTTTTAATGTTGTCGCAGAAAAGCATATGTAGTTGTTTATGTATGTTAGACGTTTTTTTTTTTTTGAAAAATAGAGTCATGTAACTTAATCTAGATTTTTATAATCTTATAAAATTTGGCATTAGTAAAAGAACAAGATTATCCGATAAAAACATAAAGTAGCAATTATACACACTTATTAGCAAAAGCACAAGATTATTAGATAAAAACATAAAGTAGCAATTATACACAATTAGAAAGGAAAATCATTTTTTGTTTAAACTCAATGCAATGTTTAAATGCAATCCTCAAAACCCCTTGTGCATCTTCCCTTATGCTTGTGTGTTGTTTGGTAGGTTGACGAATTGTTTTGGCGCCAATTCTCCGAAGGTGGAGAAATAAAGTCTGTTTTTACTAACTAGGGTTTATGTTTCTTCAACTCAATTTCTTTTCTCTCTTACACTCAGTTCTTCTTGTCGCTTATGTTTATAAAATATATTCCTAACTTCCCGAAAGCGTTGGACATACCAAAACCCTAATTTCGAATAGTGAACAATATGAACGAAGAAATTGCATCGTCTCCTACAATCAAACCCATTAACAAATCGGTGGTCCATAGAATCTGCTCGGGTCAAGTGATTTTAGATCTTCAATCGGCAGTTAAAGAGCTGCTCGAGAATAGTTTGGATGCAGGTGCGACCTGTATCGAAATCAATTTGAAAGAGCATGGCGAAGAATATTTTAAGGTTGTCGATAATGGGTCTGGTATCTCTCCTGATAATTTTCAGGTAATTTTTGGTGAGACTTTCGGTTCATTTTCTGCTGTTTGGTTTGTGTTCAGTTATTCTGCTTTGATATCATATGCATGTATATATAAATACAAAGATGCATCTAATATTACAAGGGATGTAAAGTTTTGTTGAAACTTTTTAGGATTTCACACCGCGGATTTTAATTTTAAGAACTATTGAAATGATGGATTATGAAGGAAAGTACAACTGCTTACATAGAAGACATGAATGTGGAATGTTACTTTGTAACTTGGTCTGAAATGGCAAACGCCAGTGCTGCACATGCAGAAATACTGACTGAAAATGATAATAAAATCTAGAACTGTCTACAGCATTATGAGATCACAGTAATATCTACAATCACAAGTACATTGTCACATAAGCAAGTGCAGATCATTAATTCTAGGAACATTTGATGTCTAAATAATTGAAGAAAACATGGAATGCATTTTGGTTTCATGATAAAACTTTCCTACTATTTATGACTGTAGTATAGGTGATAATGGAAGAGTTATTAATCGTCCCTTAAACTGGACAAATGTTACATAATCTGTGAAAGCAGCTTGTAACGAACATTGATTTCACTTATAATGAAATATAAAGCAAAGTCGCATTAAATTTACATTATTGTGAAATGGTTCGTACACTCAATAACTATTGCAGTTTTCATTCATGCGATATAAATGTTTTACTCTGTTTACTATTGTTTTCATATAAGAAAAATCGTAATTATCAGTAAATGAACAGGCATAGTAGGGATACACTTTTGTGTTGTTTGTCATACATCCATCAACATACATCGGGCCTGAGATTTTAATAAACCATTAGATGAATATTTTATGACCGCTAATTTAGTAAGCACACCCTATCACTTAAGTGTGAGTGAACGTGTGGCATGTATGCTGTGTGTGATTGAGTTTGAATATTAACATTCATGTAATGCCCGCCTCTTCACAATTCCATTTTCTTAAACATACTATAATTATAATATTCTTCACATTAAAAAAAATAATACAACGATCGCTACCAGTTCTTAGATTTTTTTTTCTTGATTGCTTGAACAATCGTAAATGATTGCTGAAAAGTCTTGAAGTTTGCAAACTAATGGATGGAACATACCAAGAAAATGAAATCACATGATAATCGTTGATATAAAGAATTTCTAATATGTATGAAATTATTAAATGAATTATTCTAGAGTAGTGCAATACTATTTTGGTCTTGAGCCAACTTATGATTTAAAACATTTCATCATCATTTTAGCATGACTCTCATCATTTTTCTAAATTCTTTGATGAGAGAACGATCAACGTTTACTAAGTACTGGGTAAAATTTTGAAATAGGCTAATTTTTGAAAGTAAATGCAGATTTACGTTGTTTTTAAAACTATTTGTAAAAGCAAGTTGGTTTTTTATGAGCTCATCACTAATGTGAATCGCAGACATACAAATTCAAATATAAATTTACATAGATGCAACTGCCTAATGTGCTTATGTAACTTTTCTTCGGGAGCTAGATGCTTCCATTCCATTTTCCTTATGAAACAACCGACTGATTTTTATCAAACAACCAATTTTTGTTTTTGTTTTTTAATCAAATCAGTCAAACAAACAATAAACTATCCATCGTCAATTAATATCGTGAATTACAACAAAAAATAGTGCTTGGTGATAACCATGTAAAAAGTCGTAATGATAACGTACTTTATAATTCAATTGCATTTAAACAACCACACAACAATTTTTTTGAAAAGCATCTTTGTTCTCTTCAGATGGTTCGACTTGAGTTATTGGTAGTTGAAAAAGACCTGACTTCGTGCTCTTTTTTGGATTTCCGTCTTTGTCTAGTGTTTCTTTTCACATAAGTAATTATTGGTCACTTTGGCAGAGGATCTGATCATGCTAGTTGATTTCGATGAAGTACCGAATGTAAAATATTTTCAAATTCAAACATTATGGTTGTCTTGTGCATTTACTTGTTCATGTCCAATATGACCAAATTTTCTTGAAATCGTCTCGATCTCATCTACTGAAAATGATATAATTTAATTTATTAGAACGGTAAACACAATTGAGTTTAAAAACCGAATTGAAAGAATTATAATCAGAAATAAATTTGTACGAATCAGGTCTCACTCAAGTGACACGAGAAGTATATGCACATTCCCAATACATGCTAATAAATGTTGAGTATTTGATCATATCGACTCTTAGACTATGATATTGGTTACCGTTGATGTCCTTCACACTCAATATGAATGTGTTTGCATTTCGTTGATTTATAGCAATCTTCGGTCGTATTGCAAACTCGTATGCATCAGATATGTGTTGTTGTAGACTGCATCACTCGATATGGAGACCATAGTTGTCAAGCTGCGCGCCTAGGCACCTGCTGCGTCTTTCGTGCCGTCGAGGTGCCTTTGCTACTGGAGGCGCGCAAAAAGTGCAATAAGGTGCGATTTTTTCGAGCCGCCGAAGCGCAATAAGGCGCGCCTCGAAGGGTCGACTACAGTCGACATTCAATTTTAGGGTTCTTCAGAGTTCGAACAAAAAAGGACTGCTGCCATCCATCGTCGCCGTCACTGCTGCCACCACTATCGATGGTCTGCCGCCGCCTAGCCATTGTCGCTGCCATTGCCTCCTGTTGCTGAACCTGATTTGACGGCTTGACATGTGATGTTTTTTTACTTAAATTAATAGTTATATAAATTTGATTAATCTAGTTTAAAATTTAAATAGTTATGTTAAATATAATTATGGCTTTAAATTTAAATTTTAGTTAATTAAAAGTTAAATTTTGAATTTTAGACTTTTTAGTTGATGAATAGTTAAATTTAAATTTTACTAAATAAAGTAGTTAAATAAAATATTTAATAGTAAAATAAA
This sequence comes from Allium cepa, assembly GCA_030765085.1. Classification (NCBI taxonomy): domain Eukaryota; kingdom Viridiplantae; phylum Streptophyta; class Magnoliopsida; order Asparagales; family Amaryllidaceae; genus Allium; species Allium cepa. The sequence continues at coordinate 964,649,588 of CM060931.1, forward strand.
TTATAAAATTTAATTTAAAATTTAATCATTAGTTAATAAAATAGTTTAATAAAATATTTAAGTAGTTGAATGAATTATAAATAGTTAAAACTATAATTTTAGTTAATAAAATATTTAAAAATAGTTGAATGCATTATAATTTTAGTTAATAAAATTGTTAAACAAAATATTTAAACGATCAAATGGCTTATAAAGAGTTAAATTTGAATTATATTTAATAACATATTTAAATATTTATAAATAGTTGGATGAATTATAATTTAGTTAATAAAATAGTTAAATAAGATGGTTATCAACACTAGATTTATCATTTTTAGTAGTAATTCATAGTGCAGTTTTTTTCCCACCAAAAAACTCAGACTTGTGTAAGAGATGCATAAAAAAGGCCAAGGCGCAAGCCTTGCGCCTTAACTACTTTGATGGAGAATACATATGAACATTGTGCATGCATGTGATCAACATCTTAGATAGCCAACTCTGCATGCCGTTCACACACAATATGACTGTGTTTGCATTTTGTTGATTAATAGAAATCTCCGGCCGTGGTGCAGATTCATATGCATCAGATATGTGTTGTCGTTGATTGCATCACTCAATCTGGAGAATACATATGAACTTCGTGCATGCATGTGATCAACATCTTAGATAGCCAACTCAGCATGCCATTTAGACATATTTGGAAAACTCAATCATGTTTTGCATTTATGGATTTTCACACTTGACCATGGTCTAAAAGATCAAGGGTGTCACGATAAAAGGTGAACTGTTGCTTAGGAATCTCAATCTAACGTTTTTCGTTAAACCACTTGAGCATATAAATTAGATATTAAGATAATGGTTAAATTGTTTTAGATACGAGTTTCAAAAAATAATATGTATAGACAATGGACTATCTGGCATTGCAAGACAGTGTCCTCTCAGTTTTTGCATTTGGAGAAGTGTTCGGATGACCAAGAGGAAGATGTGTTCATAATCAAAGTTGAAAATCTAATCATGAATATTAGAACAAATTTATTAACTCATGTGCAAAAAGAATAATACACACTACACACACATGCACACACACATATATACATACACACATATATACATACACACACACATACATACACACACACATATACATACACACACATATATACATACACACACACATATATACATACACACACACATATATACATATATGAAGCAATATATATGTAAAAGCTTGGGACAACCACCTATGAATTTAGATTTCATCAGCACAACATCCGTTAATTCATTATACAAGCTAGTCAAAATTGCGCAATCCCGTAAATAAGTAGAATATACATATAAATGTCTAAGAATCAATAACAAAAAAAATGATTAAGTTGTCTCTTTGAGTGGTTACGAAAATGGCAAGAACATATATAATTAAGAATCACAACTTGTGCTTGATGTTCAAATTCTGATACATCAAATGTTGGAACATTTTTAACTTTTTTACTAAGCCATGCCAATTTAATTATTCCATCTTGTAATTTGCTTAAAGGTGATATCACACCTAAGTATTTTTCACAATGTCGGTACTTGGGTGAAACACTGTTACAATTTTTCTTTCTTTCTGATCCATGCATTGTTAAACGTGTGATCATTAGTAGATGTATCATAGCATATGCTGCCTATTAGCGTATCCTATTTTAGCCTAACAGGTTCAAGTAGCAAGTTGATGTTTTTTTATGCAATTACACCCACCTTTTGTTGGATGAGTAATGTATGAGCAGTATATAAAAGCACATATACTTGAACTCCTTGCATATTGGATGGTTTCAAAAGTGGATGCGAGAGAGTCAGAAGACATATGGTCATAGACTAGTTGACAATAACTTGATTGTTAAGGTAAACCCATCAAAATTTGGGATTTGGGGCCCAAAATGGTACGTGCACCTATCTTTATCAGATGAGTGTATATATTAGACTTATTAGTTGTTTTCATTATTAAGAATAGTAAATGTGCCTTAGCTGTTAGATTCGTTAGAACTTAGAACACAAGGCTTGCGTTTATGAAGCCCTGGTTCAAAACCGATAATATCAATTGCTTGTTTATTATCATTACACACACGTGCACGAAAGCACGCTTATCCCTTCACTCACAGTAATTAATCTTGGTGCAGAACCTTGTTCGCAAACATCATACTTCTAAAATAGCAGATTTTTCTGATCTTCATTCGTTAGCTACTTTTGGATTTAGAGGAGAGGCATTGAGCTCTCTCTGTGCAATTGGAGACTTGTCTATTGAAACAAGAACCAAATATGAGTCTGTTGGCACACATCTGATCTACGATCACTCTGGGTCAGTAAAATCTGAAAAAAAGATTGCTCGTCAAATTGGTACCACTGTTACTGTTGAGAAATTATTCTCCACCTTGCCAGTACGAAGTAAAGAATTCAACCGCAACATTCGTCGTGAATATGGAAAGCTTGTCTCTTTGTTGAATGTAAGACATATTTCCCTAGAAACCTTATACTTTAGCTATGCTCTAAATGATACGACTGTTCTTTGTGATCAAGCCATCGGGTTGTCTTTGGATGCTTAGATGTAAAAAAAGTTTGCATTTGAAAACTAAACAAGTTTTTGGTTTAAATTTCTTTTATTAGACTGTCAGTGTATATACCTCATAGCTCTATACCAGTAATATTCCTTTGTAATTCTGTTAGTGTCAATTAAGCCTAGGGATCTATTCCTTGTTTGTTTTATATGAATTAAAAGTAAAACACTAATCAGTTTTTTGTTTTGATACTTAATGGATAACTTGAAGAAACTAAAAGCTTTTCTGTCCAGCTATACTTCATGTTGAAATTCACATTAAGCAGATATATGTTGTCTTCAAAATTTGTATGATATTTACTTTACCATAGTTTCATCTATCTTATGTGTATTGACTTGAAAAAGTAAGATGTTTAGCACTGTTTATTCATTTTGGTCTTTCTTTTCTTCATGTTCTTTAGGCATATGCCATCATGGCTAAAGGGGTTCGGTTACTTTGTACAAATATTTCAGGCAAAAACGCAAAATCATTAGTTCTTAAAACTCAAGGAAGCAGCTCAATTAAAGATAATATCATCACCGTATTTGGCATAAAGACATTTAAATGTCTGGAGCCTTTTAGCTTATGCATATCAGACACCTGCAAAGTTGAAGGCTATCTTTCGAAGCCTGGCAATGGTTGTGGTCGTAATTTGGGAGACAGACAGTACTATTATGTTAATGGAAGGCCTGTTGATATGCCCAAGGTCAGCAAAGTTGTGAATGAGTTATATCGAAATTCAAATTCCAAACAATATCCTATTGCTATTATAAATTTTATTGTGCCTACTAAATCATATGATGTTAATGTAACACCTGACAAAAGAAAGGTTTTCTTTTCCGATGAAGGCACTCTTGTGCTTTCATTAAGAGAAGCTATAGAAAAGATCTACTCTCCAAATCAACGCAGTTATTCTATAAATGGGGTAAAGAAAGTCAATGAGGAAACATATGAGTGTGACATAGACGATGCCAATGAAAATTTGACACTAACTAGATATGATAGTTTATGTGAAGTAAAGAAGGTTGTTAATGGTGATGAAATGTCACCATCAAAGGATTTGTTTGTCAATGCGCCTGTGGAGCAGCACGGCAGTTTTTCTACCTGCAGATATAAAGCTTCAACTAGTTTTTATACACCAAAAAGTATTACTGATTGTAGGAGCCCTATTCAATCCCTGGACATTTTATCAAGTAAAGATAGCCCTTCAAACTCAAAATTTGTGCAATCTTCTCTTACAAAGTTTGTAACATTAAATAAGAGGAAGCATGAAAACGGTTCCGATGTTTTATCTGAAATGCCTATACTGAGATCTGAAATGCCATCTTGTAAAATTAGCAAAACTTGTAAAGAAACACATGGTTTGGTTTCGAGATCCATATCTTCTGAAATTTCAAGAGATTATGCACCTAAAGCCACCGCAGAAAGTCTACCTGGAGTATCATGTGGACAGGAAAATGCCTTTTTGGAAGGTCACCAGGTGGATAGAGAAGATATTGATAAGGTATAATAATTGTCAAGTGCACAACACTGTACATTGTTTTCACTTCTAAAAGAAACCAATCCTGATGGTACTAAATGTACTGAATAACTCTTCTTAGATTTAGATATTTGATTGCTTGCTAGCATATTATGACACCTTATTGTTTTGCATTGCCGACATGCACACTACCTAATTTGATATTTTTTTTTCAAAACATAAAATAAAATAAAAACCTTAATCTCCATTTTGGATGCAGCTCAATGATTGTATGTGGAATTTTTTAGCTAACACGTGTAGTATTTTCATATTTATATTTGGTGACTATTACATTTAGGTAGAACTCAATCCTTGTTAAGTGTCTGGATAAAACCAATAATTTATCAACCTTATTACCCTGATTTAATGCATTTCTAGCATTCCTTAGACTGATAAATGATCCTTTTTTTTTGAATTGATGAGTTGCCAGTTCTGTAGACGTCATACTTCCATTTAATTATTCTATTCTGGAGCACTTCTTTTCAAATATTTTATTCTGAATATTCTGTACTTTTCAGGGCAATTTGGAAGTACCTGAAACTTCTTTGACCGATGATACAAAATTGATAGGTCTGTCTGGAGAAGTTCATGGAACTATATCCATAGAACCACCTAGATCATGTTCTCTAATGGAACCATGTGATGTACTTGCTCTCAAACCTTGTTCTGCTAATAAAACATATTCTACTTATCAATTTAAAATCGAAGATATTAGAAAACGGAAGAAAATGATCTCTAGCTATTTACAGTTCGATTCCACATACAATGGAACAAACATTCAAAGGTAGCTTAGTAGCTTAAGTTGATTTTTTTTTAAACTAATGGTAGAATGCTATACTGCAAGGGACCTGCTAACTTTTGAGAAACCATCCTGCATGCTTGCTCTTTGGTTCTACTTTTCTGATGGATAATTGTAGCAAGGTAGAATCATGTATACTGACTACTGAGCACTGAAAAGTATTTTATGAAGGATAAATATGGAGGGAAAGTAATTTACGTGCAAAATATCATGATCTTAAGCGCGGGATGGTTTCTAATGAGCAACTAAATTGATGGGGTTGGCCTGCAATGTAGCTAAAATAGACCGCTCTGCTATTTTATGATCTGTCAATTTTGACATATTATTTCATTTTAAAGGCGCTATAATGCTGCAACCCTTGAGAATTCTCAGCCAGAAAATGATGAAGGAAAATCACAAGCTTTAGCTGCTGCTACAAGAGAGCTGGAGAGATTATTTAGAAAAGAAGATTTTGGAAGAATGCAGGTAATTATGTAATTTTTTTTATAATTCTTGTAACGCAATTGTTGCGATGAATACCCAAAATTTATTGTGTCGACCGCTGAGCATATTTAACACCCATGCACTTTTGAAGTATTTGTTATGTGGCATCTGCTTACGAAAAATAAGGAATGTACCAAATAGCTGAAAGTTCTATTAACATATGAACACATACATTTACCGAACACGGCTAGTTTCAAACTTTAAATATTTTTCTATGATTTTGGTTAAGCCTAATAGTTTCCACTTGCTTCTTTACTAATTTCTTTTTTCATGCTAGGATGCTTTATAAAAAAAATCCAAATATGCTTATTACTGTTGTTGATATTATTGATATGTTCCACTTTTATCTGTTTATTTTGGTACAACTCTCGGCCTCAAATGCTTTACAGCGTACCCATCTTATCGTTCTCATTTGTACTTGAGTGGGTTATGCCGAGGCTAGTTTTATACCAAATTTCAGCATCTTAGCCTTTTAGTCATTTTTGGAAGCTTTGTCTTTAGATTATTCTCTGCTACTGATATTATGAAAGTATGATGGAACATGCTCTCTTCTTCTTTTCGTCGTGCAACAGTTGAAACTGAAAATTGTATTTTTTTGAGAACTTAAATTTCCTTGTACTGTTTTGTCGATATAAAAGATCTGCAGATCAGAAATTCATCATTTTTTGTATGAGTAGTTTGGATGTTACTATTATGATCTTTCATCTATAAGCATCACCAGTGGATATATTATTAGTTTAAAACTCATTATATTTTGTTTGGTTAGAAGACGTACCCAGATGCTGCATCAAAAGCTTTCTGGGCAACCATATTACTTCTCTTGGTGACCTTTTGCATTTACTGGTATCAGGTTATTGGGCAGTTCAATCTTGGTTTTATCATTGGAAAACTCAGTGAAGATTTATTTGTGGTAGATCAGGTTAGTGTTTATATGTTTTTTCCCATCAGGCTGCGCTTACACATTGTTAGTAATTCATTTGTTCATCTGACAATGTTATTGTGCACACCACAGTTATTGAAGGCGCCTACAAGAGCAAATCCAAAAGATTTTCCAAAGGGTCATAGACTAAAAAAGAATCAAAATCAACTAAAGATTATCCTTATAAAGCTTGTTACAGTGATATATCAATTTCAGTTACAATTGTTTCTGTCAAAATTTCATTAATTAAAATTGTTAAATAATAGCTTATTTGTTGTCTATTTCTTTAAGCACATCTTCTTGAATATTGTAATCAAACGATAATTGAGTCAATCATATTCCACACAGTTGATTCTTGTCAATCTTCAACCAATAGGCAGTAAGACAGACTCTTAATCTTTGATTAGATCTCAACTAACCAATTTGACGATCTAACGTATAAATCCTTTAACCAATACCAATTTCAATTTTAAATGCAAGCATTTTTTTTGTGACGATGATATCAATTATCAACATACATGTATTGATTTTCTGAATCAGCGCTTAATCATATTTACACGTTTAACAAACGCAACATTACAAAGATAAATTATATTTGTCAATCAGCCATGGTTCGTAGAAAAATAAAAACAAATAAATATTACGTTTATTGACAGTTTCCCTGAATTTAAAACGGTTAAGGTTTTGACAATTTTACATCTCTTTACATCTCAACTGTTAATAAAAGGAATTAATTTCATAACGTTCAACAGCGTCTTTCTGAAACAATAAAATTACCCTTTATACTTCTATTACTTTACCATATTTTGTTTTTACAATTTTAACTTGAGTTTCAACTTCCATTAAGTTATTTGCACTTCACTCATTATTATTTACTTTTTTAATATGATATGATGTTCTATTTTTGTTTTTGTTTTTTAAAAACTATATAATGATTATTTTTTTGTATTAAAAAATATATCATTTTTTATAACAAGTCTTCTGTTTGAAATAAAAATTATATTTATGAACCAAAATTAGTTAACTAAAAATATATTAGATATTATATTTTTGTTAGTGTCTTGTTAACACATATTATGATCTAAAAAGTTGATTTTAATTGCATCCAGTAAGTGATGTAAGTTTATGCACATCATGCATGTCGATTTACTAGTATATTGAAGAATAGTGAAAAATAACCTAATAGAGAAGAAAATAAGCGCAAAGCTAGCACTACAATTTCAAGGAGCAACATAGGATGTTTCAAAATCAATTTATAGAAGGCGAAGTCATAGAGCAGTAGCTTGGGTGAGATTGATGAATAGAATAAAAAAAAAGAGTGAACGGATTTGTGTATCAATTCTTGAATTTGGCAAGAAAAATTGTGGGTTTCAATTTTTTTTAATGCTCGCTAGCGAAGAATTAGGATGAGCAAAAAAATATACTACCATAGATACCCCATACGTTGACTTCCTAACACCATTTCAAAAAATGAATTCCAAACATGTTTATTTTTTTAAGACCTAGAGGACCAAGGTTATGCTTGTGAACTCCGAGGAATTATGCAGTGTACGCACAAAACATACTCTAAGTAAATCATATAAATTAAATGTAGATAGACTGAACCTCTCCAATGAACGAACTACAAACTACACTTTCTGTGAGTAGAAAATGTATCATTTCAACCATTTATGTAATATTTTGTGATACATTAATATTTGAAGATTTCACGAATCTAATAAGTTGAATTTACGTTTGACTGCATGATTAACTTCGAGTTTGTGTATATATGCAATTTGTTTTTACCAAAACAATTTCATATTTAACCGTTCCATTTCTTGATTTGAAAAAATAATTGATCTTTGTCATGGAAAATAACCAATTGGTGTCATACCGAATGGTGGTGTGAATGGTAGCTTACACCGTGGCTGTAAGACTGAGTGGATATATAACAAAAGTAATATTTGGGTCGGCCTTTAAAAAAAAAGGTGCAAGTGGAGGGTGGATGCAAAAGGAGTTTTATTTTTCTTGTGAGTGTAGAGGTGAGCGAGTGGAGATTAAATGTGGGTGTATACAATTACACCCTAAATATATATGATGTGATGAGAAATACTCTGTTGTCTTTTTCATAATTTCAAAGGTTGACATTTTATAAATTATTAGTCCTAGCTAATTTAGAAATTTCGTAATTTTTCTCTCGTAATTTCAAAGGGTGACTTTTTATAAATTATACGTAAATTTGCTATTGAATGCAATGCATGGCACACAAATATGCAAAAAAAATTTCTGAAGCCTAGACCTGTTGCACATACCTTTTAATTGAGATTTACCATAAAAATTACTATACCACATTAATTATTCATCAAATTATCCAGATATTAACATGTTTGGAAAAAAAATATAGTTTTTTTCTTCAGAAAACAACAATAATATTCATAGTCTCATTCATCTAGATCCCATATGGTAGCTTATCTGATCTGAGATGCTAATGAGAAGTAGAAGAATTGAATCTTAGTGATGACAATTAGCTCCTTTTAATTACCAAGAGCATGCATTGTGGGTTGGTACTTGGTGCATATTTACTTAGGAGTTTACATACAATGTTCAATTTCGTTAGATACCCAATGAAAAATAATAACACCGATATAACTATTTTTCTTTACCTTTTTTTCTTTCTCTGTCTCTCTCTCTCTCTCTCTCTCTCTCTCTCTCTCTGTGTGTGTGTGTGTGTGTGTGTGTGTGTGTGTGTGTGTGTGTGTGTTACACACATGTATGTACATACATATAATAACATCCATCAAAACTACAAGAGAATTAGTTGCTTCTTGCAAATAAACTATGTCTTTAAAATATGATTATAAGAGCATATGATATGATAATCTCATTTATGTTTTTAAAATGATACAAAACCATATAATAATTAGTCAAAAAATGAAAAAGGCACACCTTTTATTGCAGTACGTCATTTTTAAGCCTAATACGGTTCAAGTTGTGCCTTGAGTGAAAATGACACGTATGCCTTGCCGTACCTTGCCGTAGCCTGTTGTTTACAACAATGGTCTACATATCCTAGATAGTTTATAAAACAAAACTGATAAAATTCAGTTCTGACACTTTTTTCATTGTTTGTTGTTGTGCAATACTAGCATGCCGCAGATGAGAAACACAACTTCGAACAACTTTCAGACTCAACAGTCCTGCATGTGCAGCCTCTACTCCAGTAAGAATTTGAATGAATTTTTCATTACTGTAACTGTAGTTTTGTTAATAATCTTTTATCAAGTGCAAGACAAAATCTGGTCATTGAACAATTTAAAGGAATGTGTAGCATGTGCCACCCCAGCATGGCAACATACATAGTTGTACCGATTATGAGTTGATTTGAATCTCTTTTGGTCTCTTATATGTCAATTTTTGCTTATGGATCGCTATTTGTTCTTTTATGAATTCTTCCAACTCCAAGTTATGTTGTATGCTAGTGATGCAGAGGCTATCCCTTAAACATGTTCGATGATTGTCATGATTGCTTATCAATAAGTTTTAGTCTTCAGTTCAATGCAAAATTTACTGGTCTTATCTTAAATAATATCTTTTGCTGTCCTTTACGTATGAGTTCATACTATTGCTTTCTACGGATGTTATATCTACCGTTTGTACGAAAACATGCAGTTTTGTTGGCTATACATGCTTATGTTACTTTTGAATTCTTAGGCCAGTTAGATTGGAATTATCACCAGAGGAAGAAGTAATGGTATCTCTGCATATGGAGATCGTTAGGTAAGGTTTGTTTATATAGTGTTCATGCAACTCAAATACTGAAATTATCCAGTGCTAGTATTTTGTATGTAGAGTTTGCAGCCAAGTTTTGTACAAGTTCAAATTGAAAAGGAAGCTCGTAGTTGTGCCAAAATTGTGATTAGAGGGGAATAATGATAGAAATTAAAGAGAAGCATTATTAGAAGGGAAACTGTAAAGTAAGGTCTAAAGGTTTGTGCGGATGAGATGAAGTACACCAATTGGGTGGTATGATATAAGAGTTAACAAAGAGACCCCACTTTTGAATATGAGAGGGTCAAAAAGTTTGGTTGTCCCCATCGGAAATAAAATAAAATTTACACTACTCACGGTGATCCCATACCGAAAAACACATCTAAATTTGGCGACTTCCCTACAGAAAACCTTCTCGTATCCAAAAGTAGAGTCTCTTTAACAATGTCCTTTTTTTATAGATCAATAAGTACACATGTAAAAGATTAATAATCCAAATAGAGTTTACAAATTACAATTCGACCGGTTATGATTATTGTAAGAAAACCTGTTTAACAATACACTAAAAAAAAAATGTATGCATGGACACATAGATTTGGGTTACAAAAATTCATAGATTAAAGAGTAATAAATACCCAAGAGGAAAATGTTTAGTCATCACTTAGGAGTTTGTGTGGATGCTAAACCCCAATACAACCATATAATTTTGTCTGCTCACACCACAGGTAACAGTAGAGATGAATTCTCTCTTTCTTTTTCTCTTTCTTGTCAACGTGAAGACTTGGGTACTGAAGTATATAAAGGCATAATCATCTCATTTACTACGACAACAATTTCTCCATGCACAACCTGTCAGATCCCAAAAAATCTATACAATATTCTTCAATTTTATCGTATCTTTGATTAAAAAAACATGTTTAAGCTAGGAAATTAGCACATTGTTTTAGGTAGCTTGCCATAGATTTTGATGCTTCTTTTTTAATTGCTTAATTCTGGACAATGATGACATTAATAAAACATATAATCTAGGCGTGTTTCTGTTATGTCAGTACCAATGTTCACATTTATAAGGATAAGGTAATATAGTTCACGTCTGTCTCCCCATACTATGATCCATATTCTTTCTTTTTACTAGACAGCAGGCGGTCCCATTTTGCATAGTAAATTCATCCTATTAGTTTCTATGCTGTGATCTCAATTATACGTACTCTCTTTCTGCAAGGAAAAATGGTTTTGCTTTAACAGAGGATATGCTTGCTCCTCCTGGTCAACGTTATCTGCTCAAAGCTGTACCATTCAGTAAAAAAATTACTTTTGGGGTTGAAGGTAAACTGTATGTTTGAATTCTGTACCTGAACCATTTTCCACCCCTGAAGCTTTTATATCACGAATCAAAGAAAAGTCAAGTGTACGCATTTCTTGCAGATTTAAAGGACCTTATTTCAACTCTCTCTGATAGTCAAGGAGAGTGTTCGATCGTTAGCAGCTACAGATCTAACACTTGTGATTCTCTCTGCCCATCAAGGGTCCGTGCTATGTTAGCTTCTCGTGCATGCCAAGCTTCTGTTATGGTTGGTGATGCGCTCGCAAAAAATGAAATGCAGAATGTAAGCACTTGTATATAAGTTTAACTGAAAACAGTTGCATGCCTGTCTCTAATCTTTTATCTATGCTTCTTTATGAGTCTTTAAATGATGCATACATGTTATACTGTTTATCTCACTGGTTGACCAATCCTGTGTATGTATAAAAGGAATCATGTTTCACAAATACTAGCTCAAATTTTGGATCCTTTGCTAATTATGTGGAGTTTATGTTGTGGAATTCTTGTATATTTACGGACAGTGCCTGGTCTAACTGGGTATCAGAGAAAACTGTTGTTCAGTATGTGCCTGATGTAGCTTTCCATATCAAGAAACACCAAATACATCAAAAACAAATGGCCACACTTCAGTATAATATGGATTCATATGTTATTTCGCTTATTCATTTACAGATTCTCAACATAATTCGCATGAAGATTATCTCATTAATATCATTGAGGTCTTTTAGAGTAAAATGCAATCTGGTGTTCAATGTTGCAGGGCTGGCTTTTACAAACACTTATCAAAAATTATGTCCCCCTTGAGTGACCACCCATATGCTCTAAAATCCATAATGTAAACTTTATGTTTCTATTTGTGAGAAATTCACTCATAATAATCGACTTTGTCCTATACAGATACTACGCAACTTGGCAGGTCTCAAGTCCCCTTGGAATTGCCCTCATGGTAGACCAACAATGCGCCACCTGGTTGATTTGAGTACTCTTAAACATCAAAGGTTCAATTTTCTTTTCAAAAGTATTTGCCCTTTTTTATTGCCCTTTTTTCTTCTAAAAAAAGATGAGCAGGTTGAATATTAAAAATAGGAAGTGTAAAAAAAAAGAGACAATTGGTTGGCCTATAATGGCCCCTCTGCTGTTTAGATAGTAAAAAGTACCAAACATAGCATTCAAGAAATATTTTACCTTCCATAAATATATGAAAACTGTTCGATGGTCAGACTGGACCATTTTGCAATTATGATTCCTTCTGCTATATGGGTTACTGAATCATATTTTATTTGGACTTGGTTTAATGCTGAAGTTTTAAAAAAGTAAATGTCGACAATAAGTATATTGAAAAAGCAAAGCTTAGACAGTCTAGCTTTGCTTATTTGGTACATAGTTGTCCCGGTTTAGGTGCAAGTTTCAAGTGTAACTTATCCAGTGGCCCATGAGTAATGTTAAATGTCATCAGATGTTATCTTCGTTTTACTATATTCTTCTCCTAAACAGTTAATGGATTAGTGATCTTTGCTTTATATTTGCAGCAACCCAGTAGACTGATTCGTCAAGCTTAGGACAGCCACTGTCACCAAGCAAAATTTTGCAACTTCCACTGTTTTTTGTTAAAAGTTTTGTCGGGTTATGAATCATGATTTAATTCCATGTAGGTAACCGGAAGGTGGATCATATTTATGTGTATATAATGTACTACTAGTTTGCCATCCTTTTCTTTTCTGTAATTTGAATGGAGTTTCGAGTTGTACATGTTGATTAAATCTAGACGATGATTCTATTTGGGTCAAATTACCTTGATAATATCTGATCATCTCCGGCATTGAGAGCAAGGGAAAAAGTTCTTCAGTAGTGGAAGTGGATCTGTAAATTAAGCGTCGGCATACTTTTTTTTCTTCTTCTTTAAAGCAGATGCTAAGCGGCATTCGAGTCTCTGTTTAATATCAAAAACGGGTATATTAAAATACAAGAGTGGTTCCGTTCTATGCACGTGACATTGTAGAATGTTGCACATTATACAATGAGTTTTTTTTGCATTAAAGACGTAAAATTGAACTTGAGTATTGATACGTTGAGATGTGATGAAATTATTAGTGATGTATTTTTGTCTTATAGTTTTACCTCTCGAGGAAGACCTCAAATTGCTTTCCTTGTTATAGGAATGAGATTAAAGTGAAGTAAAAAGCTAAAATGCCTTTTAGGGCATCGTAGAGTATGCTAAATTTTCTTCAAACTGTCTAGTCTAAATAATGCCAGGTAATTGCAACAGCTTATTTTGAACTAAAAGTTATGCGCTACATTCTATTTTTGACCCCTAGTTGTAACATATGCAGACTGTATGTTTTATAGTTTGTAAATTAAATATCATCCTAGAGTATTTGTATTCTTTTTAAAAATAAAAGGTACTTCAGTACATCCACCAGCGCGAGTGCATGAAATCCATATTTGACAAATTTTTGAAGCTGATGTAATTCCTTTCAGGATTTTACATCTTTCTTGCAAATTACGGGAAATTTTCTTTTTAACAATGTCGAACATGGTAAATTAAAAGAATTTCAAATCATTTTAATTGTAATAGAGCATTCCTAATGTATATTTTAGGAATTTCTATCTTACAATCAAGAATAATAAAGTAATGAAGATTGGCTGATAATTACTTGTACATATATGTACTCATAGATGGACGAAGTACATTTCCAAAGAATATATGAGCTAAAGGCAATGATAAATATAAAATAAAAGGAAAAGCTACAAATTATGTTCATAAATATTATTATCAATGTTATAAATCATCGATGTAGGAAGATTCCTTTATTCTTCTTTTCTTCTAGACATCGTTATTGAGTATCCCTAAAGAAATATAAAAAGGTAAGAAAATGTCAAACATCGTAAACCCTAACTAAATATAAGTAAAGGATATGTATTTATTAGTGTTAGTACTGCTGCAAAAGTCTGGATATTTTTTCTTTGATGTTTATATCGAATCCATTAGCTCTGGATATTAATATTCGTTAACTAATGAAATTTTATTTGAAGATGCACCAAAAGGAGGAAATATATCAAAATTATGAAACAATGAATAGAAAATAAATTAAAATAAACTTATAAGAGAACAGTTGTAGTCTAATTAAGAGGATGAAAAGAAATCATATGTTATTTTGATTAGGAAGATTAAAGTGAACTTCGTGTTTCTCATTTAAATAAAATAACGTAGGAGAAAAAATTATTGCAATCAGCAGAAAGATAAAAGTGGAAGAGATGATGATGGATTAATAAATGTGGATGAACTATCTCTTCATTTTTTATATATGCATTAAAATTATATTGCAATTATGTCCTCTAGAAAAGGTACGGACAAATTAACCGAGATAAAATGGTAGAAGAGTTGAAAAGAAATAAGAAGAGAATTATCAAGAAAAAACTAATCCATAAGATAAAAGGTTATTTTATGATTTTTAATTTATTTTTATGTTACTCTTACATTTAATTAAAGAAGCTTGCATTTTCAATTTATTGGAAGTTATAGTAAATAATACATACATACATACATACATACATACATACATATATAATATATGTATATGTATGTTTGTGTGTGTGTGTGTGTGTGTGTGTGTGTGTGTATATATATATATATATATATATAGTATCAAAATAGTTTATTCATATTAATATTTGAGAGTCATAAATGGGGACTAATGCTCATGTGATAAACTGAGTGAGCGCTTTATAACTTAATTATATGTTAAAGTATACGAATAAATGGTTGAATTATGAGTTAAGAAAAGTGCTTCAAATGCAAGCAACGGTTTTCAAACTAAGTGGATATAGATTTCTTAGTTATTATATTTTGGTATTAATATGTATAACTTTTATGTTATAATTTAATTATTAATTTAACCTTTTACATTCTATCGATCTTCTTGTAGTAATTGATTTTTTATATTTTTTTATCAACAATTTACAATTAAAAAAATTGAAGGAAAAAATTCATCACATTTGATTGATCGGTGGTGATCGATAACCCTAGAAACTTATCTTCTTTCTACACTTTTCTGAGTCGATCCCTTTCTGACCCGAGTGTCTTAACTCCTTGTGCAACTCATTCCCATCAATTCGACTTCAAACTCCCAAGAACCTATCGATACCCAAAAATGCACAATGATGCACTATCTCATATTCTAAGCAAACAACACGTAAAAACAACCAAATAAGCAGCATATTCATACAATCAATCATAAGCCAAACTAACATACATATAATACAACCGTGCATGGAAATTCATATCAAATCAGTATAAAACAAACTAAAAACATTTAGATTCGTCCATAAAACATTTGTAGACTTAAACCATTTAAAAGTCTCATTTTTAACTTGGAAAATATTTCAAAACCACATTTTATCATTTAAGAGCATTATAAAGTAGTGAAAGAGGATAGACCACTCATCAAATCAACAAATGCCACTAAAAACGAGGCAGATCTGATCCACACAACCAAAAATGAATCCTGAAGCACCTAATTTCGAAATTCCAAAAGCTCGTTTGTTAATCTCTGTCGTAAAAATAGCAAGGATTTAAGATGGTTTTGGCTAAGAAGTTGATTAATGGAGGTTAGAGATAATTTTTGAGAAGTGGGGAAATGATTAGGAGCTGACCCATCAGGTGTAATTAGCTCCAATTCCAAAATGGGTTAGTGGAGTAATTATAGGCTTAGTCTAATATATGCTAATCTGTCCAAAAACTATTTAACTTCAGATAACCATATCTCCTAAACCGCAAGGATAAGAATTTTTTATGATCACTATACGGAAAGAGAGACTATGGTATTTGCCATTTGAAAGTGGTTCAGATCCTAATTCAGCTGCTATCAAAAGTTATAACCCTTATAAGTTTTCAAGGTCAAAATCGTCCAAAACTAATTTTAAGGGTCAAAAATATCAATACTCAACATCCCCAAAGTTAAAAGCCCAATCCAACCTAATTTGATTTTGAAAATAATATTTTACAATCCCCGATATGTAAAAATGTGGGTCGTTACATTCTTCTCCAATTAGGAATTTCACCTCTGAAATTCCAACCAAATAAACATAACCAAACAATATAGATACCAAGCATGTCTAACAATCATACATGCAAAGTGACCATCAATCATGCACACATCCCAATAAGAAAACCTATGCAGATACTGTTGAATATGCGATTATATGATTTTTTGTTTGATGATAATAAACACACACACACACACACACACACATATATATATATATATATATTCGTTTAAATGTATTTGTTAATGTACTATTTTATTTTCATAGATTAAATAAATATTTGCTGAATAAAAATAAATAACACAGAATTTGAATTCAAACAGAAATTTTTATTCAAACAAATATTTATTACAATCTTTGAATAGTACAAATCTCAAACTCTCACTATATATATACAATTTCAATTACAGTACAATTTTGATTACATCATGATTCACATTTACATTTGACCTCACTACTATCACTCATTCACTCAACTCGTATTTTATCTTCAACTTCACTCCAAATTGAATCCAGCATATGAGCAATCTGCAAAAATAAATATTGACGCAGTAAAATTGAAAAGGAAATATTTTTACAGTATAAAATAAAATGTGGATGTTGAAAATAATATTTGCCTCGGTTATTTGGGTTGTTCGTCATCATTTAATTTTCAATTCATCATACGCGAACAGCTTGTGACATACACAGTGTATCACTGTATATGCCACAAGGCCGTGCACATCGATATATACACTTGATAGAATTACAGGGACAGGTGAGCACATGTCAAACCCAAAATGCCGGGTTCAACTCAAGTGCAATAAAAATAATGTCACAATTTTCAGCACAAGGTCAAATCCGAGCTACAAGCTAAATTCAACTCAAGTGCGCTACAAAACATCATAAAACTGTCGAGCATAAAATTCAAATACAACCAAACAGTGCAGTGATGGATATGCAACCAAATGCCACCAAGTGAATATGTATACAAACACATATCAGCCCATATGCAAACAATTCAACATGAAGGCTAGAGTGTACATGAAACAAATATGCAAACTGCCTCAAATGGTCAAGACAGCTACAACACAAAAGTTCTCAAGTCAACTACATATACAACATACATATATACATGTATAATCACACATGTATATACACACTGCAAATATAAATGCAAACATGTACAAGACTCAAGACTGCAACACTACAACAACCAAACTTGATGCAACAGAGACAAAAAGAGTTCAACATGACTTGAAGTACAAGTCTATGCAAACAAAACAAGCTACAATGAAGATCAAACTAAATGAAACAGACTACAAGTACAAGGCACAGTGCACACCTAACCTATATATGATTGACCAGAATAACCAAAGGAATAACAACAATGCATAAAGGCTACAGGTCTGAAACTCTAAGGCAAGCACAACTGGAAGTGTACATGAAGTATATAAATGACCAAATTCAATGCAGCAACACCAAGCAGAAGTTACCTCAAAGCAAAATGACATGAACAATGTGCACAGATATAGTATGCAGTTATAACACAAGTATAGATTCAACAATACATGCATACACACATACAAATGTATATATGCACATATATGAATTCACTCGGTGCTATCAGAAGTAAAGGCCGAAGATAATATTAAGTCATGGAATCGCATGAACAAGTCAAGTATGCTACAACCAGAGAATCGAGCTTCAAAAGTACAGGGTGCAGTGATGCAAAAATCATAATAAATTAAATAGGTGCCGAAGTCGGGTGATAAACAAATTGAAGCAGAAAACAAAATTCAAGTTAAAGCCGATACTGAACAAGTCAATGCCAAAATCGTCACAGCATAGTTAGAGCCGTGGAAACCAAGAAATCGAACCAAGTCAAAAATCAAAACCGTGGGTATCAAGTATCAAATTATACGAAATTGATAAAGTCAGAGAAATCATCAACATCCAAACATAATCGAATGGCCGAAGCACAGTATTGACAAAATCAAACAACTATCAGATGAATGAAAAATAAGGAGAACGAATCCATATAAAAACCCATAACCATCATCGGCTAAATCCCATCGAGTTCAATCAAGCATAACAGAAAAGCAAAATGAAATAAATCACATACCAAATCGAAGTCGAATTCAATCAAATAGAAGCAGCCGAAAGCATCTCAAGAGACGATCGATCAACAAATTATTACGCAATTAACAACCTGATTGATCGACACAATTGGCAGCTTCGAAAAATCACGAAGCCCTAATTTGGAACGAAGAAGGAACAAAGGAAAACAAGCCGCCATTATACAGAGCAAAAGAAATAGGAACGACCGATAAAAGAAATAAAGAAGGCCGAAGTTGTTTTGAAATTGGGCCGGCCTATTTCTTTATTAATTAAATTTTGAGTTAGGGTTTAGTCTCCTTTTGTTTTTAATTTTTTTTAATTAGTATTTTTCTTTTAAACCGTTGTAATTACTAGTCGTGTGACTAGGTGACAAGCTACATAGCGTAGTTTGAGAATTCGCAACTCAGTGGCTGAGTTGTGGCAGGGTTTTGAGTGTAGAGTTAGGTTAGTCAGTAGCGGGTGTCGCGAGTTTACGTGTGTAAGCATGTGATTACTTAATTTCTAGTAGAAACCTTGGGGGCAGCACGTAGGCAGGGTTTTGCCGAAGCTGTGTAAATTCTGTGTCGTTTTATTTCTGCATTTATTATTCTGCTATTATCCGTGCTGCTATAATTCTGATTTATCTGTGCTGAAATAATTTTATAAGCTTCCGCAATTAATTTTTATAATTAACAGCATCGCCCTATTCACCCCCCTCTAGGGTGAAATCGATCCTACAAGTGGTATCAGAGCTAGGAATAGAAGTCAACTTTTGTTTTAAAAATTCGTTTTTCAACAATCAGTTTTTGTTTTAAAAATTTGAATTTTTAAAATGGTTTCTTTTAATAATGCTTTTGCCGGGGGTCAGTCCATAGTTAGACCACCAATGTTCAATGGTGAATACGCCTACTGGAAAAATAGAATGAAGATTTTTCTGAAAACCATTGATGCTTGGAATATTGTTGAGACAGGTTATAGAGCACCAATTATAACTGTAGATAATCAGGAAATAGATAAACCAATGGATCAATGGACAGAACTAGAAAATAAATTACAAAATGCTAATGCTAAAGCTATGAATTCTATTATCTGTTCATTAGATCAAATTGAATTTAATCGTGTCTCACATTGTCTAACTGCGTAGGAAATATGGCACACACTAGAAGTGACTCACGAAGGAACATCTCAAGTCAAAGAATCTCGCCTTGCCATGCTAAGCAGCGAATACGAGAACTTCACAATGGCGAAGGAAGAAAATGTCAATGAGATGTATGGACGACTTTTCAATATCGTATACAATCAAAAGCTCACGGAAAATCATACACAGAATTGGAAATAGTCCGAAAAATCCTCAGAGTCCTTCCATGAAGATTTGAAGCCAAAGTGACTGCCATTCAAGAATCAAAAGATTTAAAAAAGATGAAAGTTGAAGAACTCATCGGAAATCTCACCACTTATGAGCTAGAAATGAAATTCAAAGAAGAGCGTGAAGGAGGTGACACTCGAACGAAATCAATAGCTCTCAAAGGAACAACCGAAAGTGATGATGATAACGATGATGATGGAGCAGCAGAGCTGGCACTACTAATGAAGAAATTCAAAAAGTGGAATTACAAATACGGAAATCCAACTTGAAATCAAACATTGAAAAGCAGAATAGCATAAGCACTAGACTACTCAGAAGAACAGAAGATAATCTGTCACAAGTGCAACCAACCTGGACACATCAGCCTAATTGTCCTCAAAATCGTCGCGACTTTGAAAAGAAATAAAAAAGGAGAAGTTTTGCAGCAACGTGGAATGCAAGTGATGAAGATAATCAAAATTCTAGCAGTGAGAGTGAGAAAGCAGATATGTGCCTTCAGGGAAATATAACTGATAGCGACGATGACGAGCCAAGCGAGGTATCAAAACTCACTCACTCAGAATTACTTATATATTTCAACGAAGTAAATGGCTGTTTTGAACGACTTAGGGAGAAGTATGCCAAACTTGAATCACGAAAAGATACTTTGATAGAATTAAATGAACAACTTGACCAATTAGTTAGAAACTATCAAAGTAGGATCCCTAAGTGTGATAAGTGTCCAACATTCGAAGAAGAAATTAAAAAATCAGAAATCAATATAAAATCACTTGAAAATGAAATTTTGATTTTGAAAGAGAGTGAAAATACTAGGAGAGAGAATTCTATTAAAAAGTGCACACAATTGTTAAACGAAAGTGAATCTCTCAAAACACAAGTCCAACAATTGTCAACGACTTTAGATAAATTTTCAAAAAGTGAAAAATCGTTGAATATGCAATTAGGAAAGCAAACTGTTAATACAGTTAGACAAGGACTTGGATATAATCAATCTGAAAATGTTAAAAACAAAATTAATCAAGCCAATTCTATGTGCACAATTTGTAGAAAATATGGACACAATCACAATAATTGTTGGTATAGACCCAAACACGTGAAAACTATGTCAATTTGGGTTCCAAAAGGCACAAATATAAAATCTCTCAAAGTTAAACAAATTTGGGTGCCGAAGGGAACATATGTAAATAGTTTTGGGTCTCCACAAAATTATTTTTCTAAATATTCTACGACTAACAACCATGGACCTATAAAAACAAATAGGTCACAAAAATCTTTTCCCGTGTAGGTGTGGTGGCAGGCTAAGGAACAACAACAGTGTTATTTGGATTCTGGCTGTTCCAGAAACACAACGGGCGACAAAGCAAAGTTCCTTAGCCAAGTACAAAGGTGACAGAATCACAATGGACAACAAAGACAAATATCGTAAAGGTAAAACAGGTAATGGTATATTCGAACAATATATTAAATGTGATAATCTGCACCGTAATCTGAGTCAAATCAGCCAATAATGAGATGATGAAATAATGATGATTTTTGATTCTGACTTGTTTAAAATTGTTGGCCGATTACATTCTTATACCAAAAACACTATAAAAATCTCTAGAGTCTTTGAATTACTTCATATATATTAGTTTTAATTGTGTTTTATTGGATGATAATACATTTGGTTATTTTATGGCTAACTCTATATTCACGGTTTCTGATTATTTACACGGCTTCAATTCAAATTCAAGAGAATGTCATTTAAGAAGCTGTTAAAATTGATTTTGAGATATTTTGTTGCACACTTCATGATCTGGTCTATCAAATTCAATTAGTGATAATTTTGAGTGAAAGAGAAATTCAGATGCAGATTACACTGGTAATCTAGTTGATAGAAAACTTCTAGTTGAACATGATTTTTGTTGAGACATTTAGTAACCGCATCATTTTAAAGAAAATATCTGCATATTTTTCAAATCAAATAATTTTCAAATAGAAGAAAGTTTTCTCATATAACCCCTTCGAGAAAATCATTTTTGACCATGTTTTCAGATCAGTCATTTTGAAAAATTGATTTCATAATTATTTTTGAATTTGATTTTAAATGACTATTTTGACTAATCTGACTCCCTAATAATTATCAAAAAGATAAATAGTGATTGAAAAAGTGATGAGTGTTGATATTTATCATATATTATGACTCAAGATGGTATAATTGGAAAATTTCTTTAGAACTTTAAACAAGAGTTATAAAACATTTGTTGGTAAAAATTCCATGACCATCTCTATTTCTATCATATTTCTAACGACCATCACTCATCAAAATTCTATATAGTTTGTCAATATTTGGTACTTTAAACAGGAATCATTCGTTTTTCATTTTACATTTTTTAATTAAAAAAATAATTAATTATATAGCAGATAAAATAATAATAAAATAAAATAAAATCCAAAGTATTCACTCTCATTTAAAAGTCCTTATGGTTATGCATGGGTGAATTACTTGGAATTTGTTATGTGCTTCCATGCTCATTTGAAAGTCCTCACGGTTATGCATGTATGGAACGCATATCAAAATTGATTTTTAAAATAAACAAGTTGATTCTAATGCCATTTAAAAGTCCTCACGGTTATGCGTGATTAGAAGATACTTGAATTCATTTTTAAAATAAAATTGGAATACTGCTAATCTCATTTAAAAATCCTAACGGTTATGCATGGTTGGTAGATATTCAAATTCCTGATACAAATATACCACAAATAGACACAACTGTATGGTTTTATATGATGACATCATTCCCATCATTCTAAAAGTGGAATATGCGCCTAACAAAGTATTTATGATTTTTGTTTGATTTTTTATTGAAATTTAATATTTATATTCAATTAAATTTTAATGTTGGATTAATATCGATCATTTTATCTCTATTTTCTCTAACACTATTACTCTTTTGCTGATAACAAAAGGGAGAGAGAAAAGTTAAGATTTTGTCAAATAAAATCAAGCAAAGGTCAAATATTTTCTATTTTCATCTAGGCTCATTTGTATTGTATGCATATATGTAGGGGGAGCTTTTGTAGAGAGGAAGCATTTAAATATGAGGAGCAATTAGAGTATATCAATGATCAAATACTTTTAACATATTCAAAATCTTAAATATATGTTTGTTATCATCAAAAGGGGGAGATTGTTGAATATGCGATTATATGATTTTTTGTTTGATGATAATAAACATATATATATATATATATATATTCGTTTAAATGTATTTGTTAATGTACTATTTTATTTTTCACAGATTAAATAAATATTTGCCGAATAAAAATAAATAACACAGAATTTGAATTCAAACAGAAATTTTTATTCAAACAAATATTTATTACAATCTTTGAATAGTACAAATGATCTCAAGATCTTACTATATATATACAATTTCAATTACAATACAATTTTGATTACATCACGATTCACATTTACATTTGACCTCACTACATATCACTCATTCACTCAACTCGTATTTTGTCTTCAACTTCACTCCAAATTGAATCCATCATCTGAGCAATCTACAAAAATAAATATTGATGAAGTAAAATTGAAAAGGATATATGTTTGCAGTATAAAATAAAATGTTGATGTTGAAAATAATATTTGCCTCAGTTATTTGGGTTGTTCGTCATCATTTAATTTTCAATTCATCATACATGAATAGCTTGTGATATACACAGTGTATCACTGTATATGCCACAAGGCCGTGCACACCGATATATACACTTGATAGAATTACAGGTACAGGTTAGCACAGATCAAACCCAAAACGCCGGGTTAAACTCAAGTGCAATAAAAATAATGTTACAATTTTCAGCACAAGGTCAAATCCGAGCTACAAGCTAAATTCAACTCAAGTGCGCTACAAAACATCATAAAACCGTCGAGCATAAAATTCAAATACAACCAAACAGTGCAGTGACGGATATGCAACCAAATGCCACCAAGTGAATATGTACACAAACACATATCAGCCCATATGCAAACAATTCAACATGAAGGCCAGAGTGTACATGAAACAAATATGCAAACTGCCTCAAATGGTCAAGACAGCTACAACACAAAAGTTCTCAAGTCAACTACATATACAACATACGTATATACATGTATAATCACACATGTATATACACACTGCAAATATAAATGCAAACATGTACAAGACTCAAGACTGCAACACTACAGCAACCAAACTTGATGCAACGGAGACAAACAGAGTTCAACATGACTCGAAGTACAAGTCTATGCAAACAAAACAAGCTACAATAAAGATCAAACTAAATGAAACAGACTACAAGTACAAGGCACAGTGCACACCAAACCTATATATGATTGACCAGAATAACCAAAGGAATAGCAACAATGCACAAAGGCTACAGGTCTGAAACTCCAAGGCAAGCACAACTGGAAGTATACATGAAGTACATAAATGACCAAATTCAATACAGCAACACTAAGTAGAAGTTACCTCAAAGCAAAATGACATGAACAATGTGCACAGATATAGTATGCAGTCATAACACAAGTATAGATTCAACAATACATGCATACACACATTCATATGTATATATGCACATATATGAATTCACCCAGTGCTATCAGAAGCAAAGGCCGAAGATAATATCAAGTCATGGAATCGCATGAAAAAGTCAAGTATGCTACAACCAGAGAATCGAGCTTTAAAAGTACAGGGTGTAGTGATGCAAAAATCATAATAAATTAAATAGGTGCCAAAGTCAGGTGATAAACAAATTGAAGCAGAAAACAAAATTCAAGTTAAAGCCGATACTGAACAAGTTAGTGCCAAAATCGTCACAGCATAGTCAGAGCCGTGGAAACCAAGAAATCGAACCAAGTCAAAAATCAAAACCGTGGGTATCAAGTATCAAATTATATGAAATTGATAAAGTCTGAGAAATCATCAACATCCAAACATAATCGAATGGCTGAAGCACAGTATTGACAAAATCAAACAACTATCAAATGAACGAAAAATAAGGAGATCGAATCTATATAAAAACCCATAATCATCATCGGCTAAATCCCATCGAGTTCAATCAAGCATAACGGAGAAGCAAGAAGGAATAAATCACATACCAAATCGAAGTCGAACTCAATCAAATAGAAGCAGTCGAAAGCATCTCAAGAGACGATGGATCAACAAATTCTCATGCAATTATCAACCTGATTGATGGACACAATCGGCAGCTTCGAAAAATCAAGAAGCCCTAATTTGGAACGAAGAAGGAGCAAAGGAAAACAAGCCACCATTATACAGAGCAAAAGAAATAGGAACGACCGGTAAAAGAAATAAAGAAGGCTGAAGTTGTTTTGAAATTGGGCCGGCCAATTTCTTTATTAATTAAGTTTTAAATTAGGGTTTAGTCTCTTTTTGTTTTTAAATTGTTTTTTAATTAGTATTTTGCTTTTAAACCGTTATTATTACTAGTCGTGTGACTAGGGGACAAACTACGTGGCGTAGTTTGAGAATTCGCAACTCAGTGGCTGAGTTGTGGCAGGGTTTTGAGCGTAGAGTTAGGTTAGTCAGTAGCGGGTGTCGCGAGTTTACGTGTGTAAGCACGTGACTACTTAATTTCTAGTAGAAACCTTGGGGCAACACGTAGGCAGGGTTTTGCCGAAGCTGGGTAAATTCTGTGTCGTTTTATTTCTGCATTTATTATTCTGCTATTATCTGTGCTGCTATAATTCTGATTTATCCGTGTTGAAATAATTTTATAAGCTTCCGCAATTAATTTTTATAATTAACAGCATCACCCTATTCACCCCCCTCTAGGGTGAAATCGATCCTACAGATACCCTACCTTGCATGGTACTAAACTAGCAAAAAAAATGCTAACTACAAAAGCTAACGATAAAAATGGAATCTTACGAAGTGAAGAGCTATAGATAAGCGTTCCTCATACTTTCCTCCATTTCCTAAGTGTTATCACCTTTACTTTCATCCCACTGAACCCCAACCAACTGCATTGCCTTTCTCCTAAGTTGTTCGTACTCTGCTAGACTATATGAATATGCCTATGAGGTATCGATGCTTCAGATTCAACTTCAATATCATCCAGTTTATCAGGTGTAACAGTCACACCCAAGTCATGCAAAAACTCCCTATGATGGGAAACATGGATCACGTTGTGCACACCTGCCATCTTCTAGAGTAAGTCAACTCAATATGCTAGTTTCCAATTATCTCAAGTGTCAGAAAAGGAACTACGAACCTCGGCGCTAACTTTCCTTTAGTGTTGTCAGATTGTATTCTTTAACAAAAAGATCTTGACAAATACCATATTATCGTCAGAGAACTCTAGATCACATCTTCTCTTATCAGCATAGCTCTTTTGTCTGTCCTGAGCAACTTTCGTTTATTGCTGAATAATCTCGATCTCCTTCAAAGTCCCTTTACTTATATCTAGTCCTAGTATCAAGCCCGCTTCCCGCCAACACGGAGGGTCGTTTCATGGTCGGTTATATAATACCCAAATGGCGCTTTACCAATGCTTGATTGATAGCTATTGTTGTACGCAAACTCTACCAAATGCGAATGACCATCCCACAAGCCTCCAAAATCAAGAAGCAAGCTCATAAGAGATCCTCAATTACACAATTCACTCTCTCGATCTAACCAACCGTTTGTGGGATATAAGCTATTCTCAAATGCACCTCTATTCCAACGTCTCTTATAAGCTCTTCCAAAATTCTCTCTAATGGGTTTTGACCGCTTACAATACTCTTCGACACACCATAGAATCATACTATCTACTTCACATACGATTTGGCCGACTTCGATGTCATTATACTGGACTTAATGAGTATAAATTGAGCACTCTTTTTTAATCTATCGACCATGACCCAAATGCTATTGTACTCTTTTGTAACAATCCGTACTTCAGTGGGTCCAAATTTTGACAAAAATCGAAACACAGGTCCAACAAAGCACGAATCATTAAATTTGGTACATGCGATAAATATAAGCATATCAGAGATCGATCAAATTAAACTCATAGTGGAAGAATTAATATTAGGATATAAATATTGACAGTTGCTACTACCTCGGAATTTATAGAATTCCTAGGACATCTATCGCTTTGTCAATACTGAGCATGAGAGAGAGAAGATTATGCCATCAATCGATCATATCCAGCTTCATTGACCTGTCCCTTTAATCTATCATGTGAGTTGTAATCAGGAGGGGTCAGAACAACATTATGGTGATTGGAATATCTATACACTGTCCATAACATAAATTTATACCAATAGGTTCCCATTTAATGGCTATGTCTATTATTTAAAGTAAACCCACTTTGTTTACCATGCAAATACAATATGTTATCTACTCAAAATCCACCTAACCTTTTCCAAAAATACGAATTATGCTATTTAGCCACTTAATCCTTCCTAAAATGAAGTGGACCCCTAGCATATTCAATGTTGGTTTATTGGTTCTAACTACCGAGACCTTTAACCTCTATACATGGATTTTAAATATATAATTGTCATTCTACTAATATATCTATCATCCATAAAAGTTTAACTATGTGAGAGAAAGCACCCAAGTCATTTAATACCTTTATAACAAGGACTAGGCAGACTTTTGACCATTTAATACTTTCGAGAGAGGTGGATCCTCAACCAACCACTCAATACCTTCAAAACCTCCAAAGCAGGCCTCCATCATTTAACACCCAACCTTAGGCGACTCCTCAAAGGTACAATCTAGCTGACATTGCTTGGAACCTCACTTTGTCACTTAATACTTTTGTTATAGGTTGAGGTGAACCTTATAACAGTCACTTAAGACCTCAAACCCAAAGTGGACTATTCCCGAGATATCCTCTACCGCTCTTAACCGCATATACCGGCTATTTAATACTTTTCTAATTAAGAAAAGAGACGGACCCTCAAACAACCACTTGACACCTCAAATCCTTTAAGCAGGTCCTTCATTTATTTTCACGAATTGACCATTTAATACTTCAAGAGAGGCAGGTCCTCAAATAACCACTTAACACCTTCAAACTCCTGAAGCAGGTTCTTCGCTTTATGACCTATACTCACAATGACATCTCATATTAGTTTGACTATTCGTAGGAACTGGTAGTAAGATTAGCTGGACAGATTTACTCTATACAATTTGGGACTAACCTCACGTCATCGCCAAGTACTTATCATATGAGATATCCCTATGACTTAGCCATATTTACCAATCTCTTATGTATATTCACACATCTCGCCATTTCAATTGATTAGGATATATAAGAATTCTTTTCTGTTTTGCCTTAAAAATCATTTATTCGGATTATATAGTTGGAAGTATCTCACGTCAGCAATAAGTGTGCACAATTGCTAGTAGCCTCTGAGTGAAAGGCAAACTTCTATTGTAAAAGTCTACCAACCTTGCATTTCCAACCCACTAAGTCCAAATTAATCTAAACTTATTATTATTATTATTATTTTATTTTTAGGTCGTACTATCCTAGGCTTATTATTCTTAAATTTATTTGTTTATTATTCCAAGTTGAACATTGGACTTAGCTTATTAATCCCCTTTTGTTATTTAAGGCTATAAATCTACCTTAAATATTCCATCGCTAAGCAATTCCCTTTTTAATTACATACCCATAAATGTCAACTTGTCCAAGGTAAATGAATTCTAAGGACATTTTCTAAGACATTTATATGTTTACCAATACCCAATTAGTAATCTTTTTAATATTCCGTAGCTATTAATTTAACTTCTTTTTTTATCAGTCCTTTTAGAAATGTAGCGGAGAAGAGAAACGAAAGAGCTTCGCTGTTTTTTTATAAAAAATATGAGAAGAAAGGAAAGGGCTAAGCCTGGATTTATAGATGCTAGAACGAACCACAACCGTACGATTAAATATATTGAATCTGGACCGTTGTGAGCTAGGAAAACCCTAGCCATCACAAGCCCAATGGTATATGGGTCACCGTCGACCGTTAGCGGTTGAGTGGACCCGATAATGGGTCGGTCTGTGGGCTTGGATGATTAACCATAAACGTTAATTAATTATATCGAATTATTTTCATTTTGAGTTCGTTTTTCGTCCGTAAATTCTTTGTTTTAGCTCCAATCGCGAAACTCGAAATATAAAAATTGCTAGGAATTTCACCACAAACGTAGTGGTGCAAGTTCCATGGTAAAATCCCACCGTTTGCGCAAAATCCATTTTTGGCAACAAATTTTAATAATTAACTAACGTAAAATTTGTAGGAAGTTACATTCTTCTCCATTTAAAAGAATTTCGTCTCCAAAATTTATGCCAATGAACATGTCATGGTTATTATCTACGCTTACCCCAACCAATTTGTGTACATCCGATTTTACAACCAAACGTGCACATGTGCATAGTGCATTACGGTGTCTTCACACAGAAAAAAAGTATGCATAATGATTCTAAATCGAGCCCTGCTGTATGAATGCGTTTCTTTAAAAAAAAATTGAAAACATAATGCAAACTAGCTAAATACTTGCAGTTCTACATGTATGCAAATTTTTGAAAATCCTTTTTTATCTAAAAATCCCCATACTTCTACGAATAGAAGCACGATGCATCCAATACCTATCATTCAAAAATCTAACGCATCAAAAATTCGCTTCGTAAATGTTACTTTTATGCCGAGAAAAAAAATTTAAATGGAGAATTTAACATTCTTACTACTTTGTAGGCTTTTCATTCCCATCGTACAGTGGCAATTTCCTCGCTGCCCCAGATTTACTTCAAATTTCCTACATACAAAATGCACAAAGAGACTTGTTTTCAAGCTCTAAAACAGAATTGAGTCTAAAAATAGACTCACATGCATCATCAATAAGGTATGAAAATAGAATTTCCAAGGCTAAAACAGCTTTTCCTTTGTTATCGCTTGCGCTTTAGCGTATCTCAGATCCTAATGCACCACTAAATCCGCAAATTGTAGCTCCATTTGTCTTCCCTACGTCTAACATGTGGCCTTAAAAATCAAGGATTTCACAGAAATCTTTTATCACTTTTCAAATTTGTACATCATTTGATAAATAAATTCAAAAATATTTAGACATACATTTTCCATTGAATCAAATTTTGGACAAAAACTCTAAAAGTTATTTAAGTACCAAAAATAACTCAAACCCAATTTTTTTTTCAAAAGAGACTTCTTAAATCTATGGAAACTTTTAAAAATATTTTTCTCCTAAAAACTTTTGATAAACCAAGCCACAATTCAGCATAAAGAAGTCAATTATGCGCGAAACGCTTAAACCAAATTCTAAAACCCCATAACTACCCTTAACCCACAAAACCTGACATTTTATATTAAAAAGTCAACACATCTACTACTTAAAAATTTAGCTTTATTGAACAGTAGCAATGACCCCTAATACTAAAGCAACTTTACCTTGTCCTTTGCTAAAAAAAGTCAACCATTCTAAACTTCCATTTTTATATTGTATTTATTGTTAATTAAGTTTCTTTATGAGATTCTCATATTTATATTGTTTTTTCTCTGTGCATGTATAAGAGCGGCTTACATATCCATAAATAGTGGGTCCAATAAACAAATAGTAATATTCTCATAATATCATATGCGCCTTTTCACAAGAGATAACTAACAGTTACAACCCAATCAACCTAAAAGAAAAGAACAAATGCCGGAAGAGAAAAGACAACTGCCCCATAAATCCTAAAACATCGCTTACAAACTTCGAGACATCTTGCTCTGTAGTTAGAGCTCGAGCCATTGTCGTGGCTTTTGAACGTCGTAACATGGCGGCTGTACACCAATCCCATGCCGTTGGTGCTACTGGCGACTACGGAATTGCCGTCTTCCTAAGAGAGCATCTATCGATGGCAGAAGGAACCTTCTTCTAAACTTCCTTTCCATGGAGATTCACCTGTTTTGCCTATAGATGAGAGTGAATAGGTGACAATATAGAAGGTAACTCCGTGGAGTGCCGACTCCTTGACCGAAAAAATGAATCACGAGGGTGCAGGCCTAATTGACGTCTATGCCACCAATAACTGTATAGCTGGCCTTCCCCACCATATGATAAATCTGGTCGTAACTTCCCGTCCTTAGGATGACATTATGCTGAATGATATGCATAATCAAAGAGGCAGTCAAATGTAGATTATTTTTCAAAACACCAACATCTTACGAAATTATCCACTGCAAAATCTCTAGGTCGATCATCCTTAAACCATCCAAGTTCGCGTCCTCCATGGAAACCTTCAAAACCTCAATGAGATCATCATTAGTCATTCCAATTTGGACACCCTTCACCTTCGGAAGAATCAAATTGTTTCCTTCATCAAAACTCTATGCCAACATGGCATTGAAAAGGTGGATGCAACATGTGTAACATTTCCGCTCAAAGGTCTCGAAGCGGAGGATCAGTGCAAGTCCTATCTTGACAAATAACTCCTCTAGCCCAAAAAGCAGTGAAATCTTCTGCTCATTTCGGTCCAGCCAAGTGACCACTTGAGTGGTGAAACCAAGATGGCACGAGGAAGAACCAGCTGTGAGGGAAGGGCCATGGGCTAAGAAGTGGTCAGAGGGAAGAAATAGAGTTTAGATCTGAAGTGGTGGTGGGGCGAGATCTAATGTGCAAAATCTAGCGCAAGGGGGAGGCGAGGCTGTTGTTCGTAGGAGAGGGTGAAAAACGATGTCGCCTGATGGTGGAATGGAGAAGAGTGGCTTCTACTTTGGAGGAGGAGGATAGAGATTGGGTTCGGTTGGTTGAGGTAGGAGGAACAAAAGAATGCAACCGGGGCAATTAGGATATGACTTTTATAGTCGTATTCCAGGTTTAGACTATGTCAAAACACGTTGACTGGTAGACCGCTCTAGATTTTCCAGTAGGTGGTCAACGGTAGACTGGCTTTGGACGTTGGTTGAACCTTGACCCACTTAGGGTTGGATTAAATAATAGTAATCGTTTCACACCATCTACTTTGAATCGACACGATCCGAAATTTTTTTATCCTTATCACGGTGTTATCAATTCCAACTGCCTAGTTCTGAATCATTTTCCAGCAATTCACAATTATACAAATAAAAACAGTTGCGACTGACTACACTGCCAAAAACCTAAAAATATTCCAACTATTATTCTGCATTATATGGAAATATTCCTTCTAATGGCTGTCGGCTAGAACAACACTTCAATAAAATAGCCCAATAGAATTAAATATCATTTCTATTTTGACCATCCCTTGGAAGAGAGAAAACTTCTAAAACCTTCAATTTTATAAACTGAAAAATCATCGAGCTAAATATTTGCTCTTTTATACTTGTTTCTAAATAATAGAAACTATTTCGTGCCTAAACTTATTAAAAATAAAACTTTTATTATATATATATATATATTTTAGGGTTTCAAAAACCTTTTTTTTAATACAAACTTCCTAAATAGACCTAGAAGCAAAATCCTTTGTAATCCTTTGTCAACATTATAAAGCATTTCTAATATATATATATATATATATATATATATATATATATATATATATATTAAAAAGTTTCTCATAGGGTTGGTCAAAGGAATTGACTAAATTTCTCCTGATTAAAAGATCCGGTTTGCCATCAAAGAGGTGATCAATGAATGCACCCTTGCAAGATCTTGCTTTCATATAGTTGCGACATACAGACTCCAATTTCTCGCCTCTCTAGAGCAAATGCGTATCTTCGACTGGAACTCATCGTCAAAATCCAAGATCACAAGGTAGCTAGATCTCAACCATCAAGTCAAACACCAAACACCTCCAGTTTTCGGAATTCTACCATATGTCGTACTCATGCTCTTTTAAACAATCGTCTAGCATGCCGAGGGGAAATTCAGGGTTGGCATGAGAATCTTGAACTCTAAAGTATTTCCAACTCATGTTTGCTTTGCCTATTCCTACGAGGTAGGACTACAACTATGATATAGTCAGAATTCTTAGATTCAAGTGAAAATATGACAATGATAGATAGAAAATATAAATATGTTCTCTCAATTTATCCTAATTCCTCTGATCAACTAACCTAAGCTCTAATACCAAATGTAACAAATCATACTTCAATAGACCCAATATTCGACAAAAATAAAAATTCAATCATGAATCATTGAATTTGGTACCTACGATAAATATAAGCACATCAAAGATCGATCAAACTAAACTCACAGCGAAAGAATTAATATTAGGATATAAATATTGACAGGTAGTACTACCTCAGAATTTATAGAATTCCTAGGACATCAATCGCTTTGTCAATATTGAGCATGAGAGAGAGAGAAGACTACATCACAACCGATCATATCCAGCTTCGTTGACCTATCCCTCTAATCTATCCTATGGGTTGTAATGAGGAAGGGATCAGAACAACATTGTGGTGACCGGAAAATCTATACACTGTCCATAAAATAACTTTATACTGATAAGTTTCCATTTAATTACTATATATATTATTTAAGGTAAATCTAATTTGTTTACCATGCACGTACGATAGGTTATCTACTCAAAATCTACCTAACCTTTTCTAAAGGTACGACTTATGCTATTTAGCCACTTAATCGTTCTTAGAACGAAGCGGACCCCCTAGCATAGTCAACGTTGGTGTATTGGTCCCAGCTACCGAGACCTTCAACCTCTATACATGGCTTTTCAATATATAATTGCCATTCTACCAACGCATCTATCGCCCATAAAAGTTTAGTTATGTGAGAGACGGTACCCAAGCCACTTAATACCTTTATAACATGGACTAAGCAGAATTTTGACCATTTAATACCTCAAGAGAGGCGGGTCCTCAAACAACCACTTAATACCTTCAAAACCTCTAAAGCAGGCCCCCATCATTTAACACCTAACCTCAAGCAGACTCCTCAAAGGTACAATCTAGCTAACATTGCTTGCGATCTCACTTTGTCACTTAATACTTTTTTTCTAGGGAAAGGCGAACCTTATAACAGTCACTTGAGACCTCAAACCAGAAGTGTACTATTCCCAAGATATCCTCTACTACCCTTAACCGCATGTACCGGCCATTTAATACTTTTCTAATTAAGGAAAAAAGTGGGCCCTCAAATAACCACTTAATACCTCAAATCCTTCAAGCAGATTCTTTATTTATTTTCACAGGTCGACGATTTAATACTTCGAGAGAGGCGGGTCCTCAAATAACTACTTAATACTTTCAAACTCCTGAAGCAGTTTCTTTGCTTTATGACCTATACTCGCATTGGCATCTCACATTAGTTCGACTATTCGTGGGAACCAGTAGTCAGATTAGCTGGATAGATTTACTCTACAGAATTTGGGACTAGCCTCGTGTCACCGCCAAGTACTTATCATAGGAGATATCCCTATGACTTAGCCATATTTACTATACTCTTATATATATTCACACATCTCTTTGTGTCAATTGATTGGGCTATATAAAAATTCCTTTCTATTATGCCTTAACAATCATTTATTCGGATATTATAGATGGAAATATCTCACATCCGTAATTAGTGTGCACAACTACTAGAAGCCTCTAAGTGAAGGGCAGACTTCTATTGTAAAACTCTACCGACCTTGCATTTCCAACCCACTAAGTCCAAAAGTTTATTATTATTTTATTTTTAAGCCATACTATCCTAGGCTTATTATTCTTAAATTTATATATTTATTATTCTAGGTTGAACATTGGACTTATCCCACTAATCCCCTTTTGTTATTTTAGGCTATATATCTACGTTAGATATTCCATTGCTAACCAATTCCCTTTTTAATTACATATCCTTAAATGTCAAATTGTCCAAGATAAATGAATATAATCCTAAGGACATTTCCTAAGACATATGTTTACTAATATTAAACTAGTAATTTTTTTAACTATTCCATAGTTATTAGTTCAACTTCTTTATTTATTAGTCTCATTACTCCATTTGCCGTATCAAATTATTGTAACTCCTATATTTGTTTCCGTTTATTTCCCATTTACATGAGTTGCAACCTTTTAAATTACTTTATGATTAATTAGTTATATACTAAACGTGAATATTACACGTAAGCGTTGTTATTAGTTAGATTTTGTTTTAATTATTGCAAGCAAAGTAAACTACGTACAAATATCTACTTTTATCGAATATACTATGTTTATACATCTTCACTAGAATATTATTTTCCATGTTCAATTGTGGAAATCATATCTAAAAAGATTATCTGCTATAGTTTTCAAAAATTAGTCTAAAACAAATAATTTAACTTTAAAATATAAAAGGTTACACCGCTTGAAATTACAAGGAATAATCCTTTCTTTTTGTTATTGAAATAGACAGTTTAAACCACAATGAATTCATACTTTACAAATCTCTTCCTCTTTTTATTTACATCTATTCCTTGTTAGATTAAACGCCGTATTTTTCTAAAACGGAAAGAAATCAATTTAATTTACAAATATTAAACAGATCTAAATGCTAACATTCCAAACGTAGAAAAGTTTACTTTCCAATAAGATTAGGGCAATGATCCAAATTCATAACATTATTATACAACCTATTCTCGAATTTGAGATAAATTTAATTCAAATCAACATTCTAAATTCATACTTTTGGGACTGATTTTAAGATCCCGTTGTAAACAATTCAAATCAATTTATAAAGAAGAATATGTAGACGATATTTATTATATTTGGACTATATTCAATTTGTTTCCTATAACTCATATACAAATATCTAGTTGGACATAATAATCAAATAAACATCAATGTGATAATTTTCATATTATAACAATCTATAAAATTTCCCACTGAACTTTAAAAAGTGCTCCAAATCTTTAGATTTGATGTAGAACCTTTCATTCAACTCCATTTTCTTTTAAATCCATGAAATATGTATAAAAAGGGAATATGCATACATTAGGATTTCAAATCTAAGAAGATATTTAGGTTGGAAGGGAATAAAAATATAATATGAAAATACGAATATAGATTTACCTTGGGTACACGTATTGTAGGTTGATTCTCTTCCTTTACTTTTTAATTTCTGTTCTTCTCCAAGTTGTATACGTATCTATAAATATTTTAATTTTGGAAAAGTACTTGAGAAGAGAAATGGTAGAGCTTTGCTGCTTTTTCTAAAAAAAAGCATGAGAATAAAGGAGAGGGCCATGCCTGAATATATAGGCGCTAGAATGAACCACAACCATATGATTAAATATATTACATCCGGACCGTTGTGACCTAGGCAAACCCTAGCCGCCCATGCCAAACGGTCAATCACCTATGGTCACCAGTCGATCACTAGTAGTCGATCGGCCCCTTGGTCGGTCAATGGGCTTGGGTGATTAATTATAAACGTTAATTAATTACATCGAATCCGTTTTTCGTCCGTAACTTCTTCGTTTTAGCTCCGATTGGGAAACTCCAAATATGAAAATTGCTCAGAATTTCGCCATGAACGCAATGATGCAAGTTACACGATCAAATTCCGTAGTTTGCACAAATTTCATTTTTGAAAACTAACTAACTTTAATAATTAACTAACGTAAAATTTGAGGGGGGTTACATTCTTCCCTCCTTTAAAGAATTTCGTACCCAAAATTTATACCAATGACTACATCATGATTATTATCTACGTTTATCCTAAACTACACAACCAATATATATACATCCAATTTGCTACCAAACGTGCACAAGTACACAGTGCGTTGCTGCATTATTATAAAGAAAACATGTATGCATAATGATTCTAAATTAGGCCATACTATTTGAATGCATTTATTTTAAAAACCTATTTGAAAACATGACGCAAAAACCTAAATATACTTGCAGCTCTATATGTATGCAAATTTTGAAAATAATTTTTCATCCAAAAATTCTCATTCTTCTACGAATAGAAGCATGGTGCAATCAATTTTTCATCCGATACCTATCATCCAAAAATCTAACGCATCGAAAAATCTCTTTCTAAACTTTGCTCCTATGCCAAAAAAAGGAATTTAAGTGGAGAATTTAACATTCTTACCATTCTATAAGCTTTCCATTCCCGTGGTACAGTGGCAATTTCCACACTCCTCCAAATTTTTCATGTACAAAATGTATAAAGAGGCTTGTTTTCAAGCTCTAAAACGGAATTGAGTCTTAAAATAGAATCGCATGAAATGTGAACAAGTTATGAAAATAGAAATTCCAAGGCTAAAACAGCTTTTTTCCTTATTACCACTTGCGTTTTATCATATCGTTAATCTTAATGCACTACTAAATCCGCAAATTCTAGCTCTATTTGTCTTTCCTACGCCTAAAAAGTGGCCTTCAAAATCAAAGAGTTCACAGAAATCTATCTCACTTTCTTAATTTGTATGTCATTTGAAATATAAATTCAATAATATTTAGACGTACTTTTTTCTTGAAATCAAATTTGGGCTAGAATTCTAAAAATTATTTAAATGCCAAAAAATAACTCAAACCAATTTTTTATTTTTCAAAAGAGGAACATTTTAAATCAAGGGAAAGTTTTTGAAATATTTTTCTCCTCAAAATTTTTGATAAATCAAGCCATAATTCAGCACAAACCAAGTTTTAAAATCCCACAACTAACCTTAACCCACAAACTTGACATTTTATATTAAAAAAGTCAACATATCTATTATATTCAAAAAATTTAGCTTTTAAGGAGTAGGAGCAATGACCTGTAATACCAAAACAACTTTTCCCTGTCCTTTGCTAAAATTTTCCAACCATTCCAAACTCTCAGTCTTGTATTGCATTTACTGTTAGTTAAGTCACTTTATGAGATTCCCATATTTATATTATTTCTTCGCTATGCATGTACAAAAGCGACTGACATATCCAGAAACAATAATATAGTAAATAAATAGGAACTTTCTCATAATATTGTACGTGCCTTTTTACAAGAGACAACTAACAATTACAACCCAATCTGTTAGTCCGTGAGATGATGGTTTTGATGACAAAAACCTTAGAATAGATTATAAAATACAAATACTGACATTATAAGTTTAGATATATATGTATATGCAGGATTTAACCATGCAGGTACCAAGAATGAAGACTGTACAGTATAGAGATTCAAGATATCGAGATAGAAGACTCATGAGTATCAAAATTATCAAGAGTTCAAGATTTCAAGCATAATTATTTTTATTAGGATTTTTTGTTAAAACTCGTAGAAAAGCACTGACATCTTAAAATCCAATTTATTCGTGGAATGGAATCCACTTCGAGCCTGTTAAAGAGATGGAACCCTAAGTAGGATGGAACCTACGAAAATCTAGTGGAACATTGTTTTGTATCCACTAATTTTAATTCAAATGATTTTACAAAATTATCTTATTTTCAAAATGATTACAAAACTTTCCTTTTAAAAACATCAAAACTCTCTATCCTGATTTTAAATAATTTTAGCCTCAAAATTATCTTTAATTTCAAAGTCAAATTACTCCTGATTTTAAACTATCTTTTTAAATTATATATTTAACTTTTATACTTAGATTTAATATAAAATTATAATTAAAATCTATATATATTATTCTCTATATTTACTTATGAATTTTAACTATAGTCAATTATATTTGTAAAGTTTAAAATGGTTTTAATATAAGATAAGGTTATTTTCAAAGAAAATCAAATCACCAAAAATTGCTTTGGGATGTCGGCATGCCCAGGGTAACCATGTCGACATGGTGTCAGTTGAATTCAAAATTTAAATTTCAAAAGAAGTGTCTATTCGCCATAACTCTTCATGAATGGACATGGCTGTTGTTCTTCTATAAATAGGGGTTAGTTTCAACGAATTTTATATCAGATTTTCTGGTTTTTCACTCCTCTTCTTCTTCCACATTTCTTAGTACATATTCTTACCATTACTCTGCCGAAATCAACATTGAATCAAACTCGATTACTTCTAGTTTGATTCTCTATCACTATCTCTACAAGGTTCTCAGTGCTATTTAGATTTATAGACTTCTTTGTAATCTATTAAGTGAGAAAAGGTGTGATTGTAGCCTTGGTAAATCAATTCGGCAAACTTGTGGCCCAAAAATCAAGTATCTCTACCCAGAGGATAGAAATTCTGGAGGGTGTACCTCGTAGCCTTGAAACCAAGGGTGTAATTGTATAATTGCTTTTGAAAGAAAATCCGTACTTGTGTTGCAGGACTGGATGTAGGGTAAATCCGAACCAGTATAAAATCCGGTATGTTCTTTCCTTTACTGCTTTTATTTTATTTCTGCTTCTGTGCTTGTCTCTATGATTATATCTGTGTCTGTATATTGCATACATCGGTGTCTAAATTAACATAAACTCAAAAATATTTAGTAATTCTTTATTAACACTATTCACCCCCCTCTAGTGTTAATCCTAGCCCTGTGCAGTTAATGCGCTCGGCAGATTCAAAGCGGTGGAGGTGCAAAAAGTCATAGCGGGGATACAACAAGGATATAGAAGGATATAGCGGATGGCTCTAAAATAGCATATAAAACTCGTACTTAATATTTTTACAAATATATAAATGGTAATTAAATGAAAAATTATCATTCAATTGAATTATAATTAATACATAAATAGTTTTAAATAAAAACATGTGCGAATATACTTTAAATAAACGTAAAACTGTTATATATAACATAACTGAATTTAGTAGAATATTAGAGTATTTTCATTTCTGAAAATGTATTAAAAATTAAATCAAGTAAATTAGTTTCATAACTTTTATAGTGTATAAATTCAAATTTTTAATTCATTTTATTAAAGAAGATATAGCGGAAATAGCGGGAATAACGGGATATAACGGAAATAGCGGGGCTTAAAGTGAAAAGGCCATATTTTGGAGCTACATGGAAAAATCGTAGCGGTAGAAATCCGCTACGAGATATAGCGGGGTTATAGTGGAGTAATAGCAGGGCATTAACTACACAGTCCTAGCCTAAAGATCCGTAATCCGCATTTCTCACAATTGGTATCAGAGTAAGGTTTTCAAAGTTTCATAATCTGATTTTTGAAAAAGTTTTTAAAATGGCTATATTTGTTAATACTAATTTAGAAGTATTCAAACCATCATTGTTTCTTGAGTCTGCATATAATCAATATTCAAATTCAAGTTGTCTACCAAGATTGTTTGATGTGCAGGAATCATGCTTTATAGGTGTCGAGGAATCAATCCACAACGGAAAAATTTTGCAGATCAGAAAGAAAAAATGGGTACTTGATAGTGGACGTTCTAGACACATGACTGGCAATCCAAATATACTGAATGATATAATGTACAAAGACGGAGGACTAGTTAACTTTGGAGACAATTCGAAAGGATATGTGATTGGCATCAGCAAAGTCGGTAATTCTGAAACTCCTACTATTACTAATGTTTTACTTGTTAAGAATCTGAAACATAAATCCGCAAGTATAAGTCAACTATGTGATAAAGGATATAAAATTAAATTTGAAAAAGATAAGTGTCATATAGAGGATAATAATTCAACCATTATATTTGAGGGAGTCAGGAGAAAGAATATTTATATTCTTAGTATGGAAGTTTCAAATGATAACCTGTGTCTGTTGGCAAATACAAGTGACCCTTGGATCTGGCATAAGAGATTTGGGCATTTGAATTGCAAACTCTTATCTAGTCTGTCAAAACATAATCTAGTAAGAGGTCTCC
This sequence comes from Allium cepa, assembly GCA_030765085.1. Classification (NCBI taxonomy): domain Eukaryota; kingdom Viridiplantae; phylum Streptophyta; class Magnoliopsida; order Asparagales; family Amaryllidaceae; genus Allium; species Allium cepa. Next base: position 964,690,103 of record CM060931.1, read on the forward strand.
CTAAAATGAATTTTAAAGTAGATAGTTTATGTGATGCTTGTCAATTAGGAAAACTTAGAAAAAGTTCCTTTAAGTTAAAAGACATGATTTCAACTTCAAAATCTCTTGAATTACTTCATCTTGATTTATTTGGTCCATCTCAAATTCTATCAATAAATCATAGTAAATGTCTTTGTAATTGTAGATGGTTATTAGATTTACATGGACAATATTTTTGAAACATAAAAGTGATACTTTTGAATGTTTTAAGACATTTCAAAAAGAATTCAAAATCAATTTTCTCTAATTATAACTATTCGAAGTGATCACGGTGGTGAATTTGAAAATGAAAAGTTTGAGGAATTCTGCAATAAAAAGGGAATAACTCACAATTTGTCATTTTCGAGAACTCCACAACAAAACGGAGTAGTAGAACGTAAATAGGATGATTCAAGAGTATGCAAAAACTATGCTTACAGATTGTAATTTACCAAAGAATTTTTGGGCCGAAGAAGTTGCTACCGCCTATTATATTTTAAATAGAATTTTAATTAGACCTTTAACTGATAAGACATCTTATGAACTTCTTTATTCAAAGAAACCTAAGGTATATTATTTCAGAATTTTTGGAAGTAAATGCTTTATTTTAAATACAAAAGATTTGCAGTGGTAGTGGGGCGAGATCTAACGGGCAAAAACCAACACGAGGAGGAGGCGAGGTTGTTGCTCCTATGAGAGGGAGAAAAACGACGTCGCTTGATGATCGAATAGAGAAGAGAGGCTGCTACTTTGGAGGAGGAGGATGAAGATTGGGTTCGGCTGATTGGGGAAGGAGGAACGAAAGAATGCAATCCGGGGAATTCAAATGCAACCAGAGAACTTCGAGCAGTTAAAATAACTCCTCGGCTTCTTTTGCTTAGCCTTCACCAACCTACATTCAAATGCTTTGAAATGAATGTCTCCAAGCCCTTTTTCACCCTTTCCCAATAAAATGTTTGCTTCATATCTTGATACATTTATTTCTATTAGGACACATAGTCAATCTCGAATAATGGCACTCACACAACATCTTATCCTTCAATCCATCAACATCGGGTACAAACAATCTACTATCTTTAGGCAATCAACCTTCTTGGTCGAGTCTGTACTACTTGATATCTTCAAACTCTACTCCTATCTCTACCTTAGCGATGATCTCCAATAGTGTAGCATCCCATATCTGACAAGTATCGATCCGCTCAATCGGAGTAGGTCTAATAGTCAAGGTTGACAACACTTCCAACTCTAGCTCGTATCTTGGTCAAAAATCATAACCAACAATATATTCTAACTACGTCTACTCTAGGAACATAGCTCCCAAGAAAGTATGTCACATACTTAAAGCATCAATGAATGTATTTCCCTTGTTAGGAGTATAAGAAATGTTAAAGTCGTAGGAGGTCAAGAACTATAAACATCGTCGTTGGTAAAGGTTAAGGACCTTCTATGAAAAAAGGCACTTTGATGATTTACGGTTACTTAATAATTCAGACCTTTCTCTAAGTAAGTGATGCTTCCATATCTTTAATATGAATACTCTTGCTGCTCACTCTAAATTGTGGGTTGGTATTTCTTATCATGTGGTTTCGGCTTCCAACTAGCATAGGCGACAACCTTACCCTTCTATAGAAATGCCATACCCAATCTAATGCCACGACGTCTATGTATATTGTCAACTCCTCATTCCCACTACGAATGACTAACGCTGGTGCACTCAGTAACCTCCCCTTCAGACTCATGAATGCATGCTTGTACCTTGTGTCCTAAGAAAATGTCTGATTCTTCTACGTCTAGTTGATTAACGGTGCTGCTACCTTCGAGATGTCTTTTATTAATCGTCTATAATATTGTGCTAATCCAAGGAAACTCCTCATGTCTATAGAAATGTTAGGCTATCCCAATCTTCGACTGTTGATACCTTGGCAAGATCCAGTGCAATATCCTACTTCGAGACAACATGACCCAAGAATCAAACTTCCCTCCTCTAAAGTGACACTTTGAAAAATTAGACTGTGATCAGTTCTTCCCCAACACCGCTTACATAACCCTCAAGTGCATCTTCTGTTCCTCTTCCATTTGTGAGTGGATGAGAATATTATCAACGAACTTTAGAAATAACTTATTTAAATGATCTTTGGATATACGATTCATAAGATCAACAAAGTATGTTGGTGCATTGGTTAGCCCGAAGGGCATAATCAACCACTCAAAAATTTTCAATGGGGTACAGAATATGGTAATCGACACACTCTCCTTCATCACTTTCAATTGGTGGAACCCCATTACCAAATCCAACCAAGAAAAAATCTTTGCACCGTAGAACTGATTAAATTAGTCATCAATACATTAGAGTACAAACTTGTTCTTCCTTGTCACTTTATTCAGCACACGATAATCCACACAAAGTATATAAGATCCGTCTACTTTACGGTGAACAATACAGGTGCTCCCTGCTTAGATGTACTCCTATGAATGAACCCCTTACTCAATAGGTCATTTACTTGCATCTCAAGTTCACTTTTATCTTTGGGTGTTATACGCGTCAATCACATAACTACTGGCTTAGGGTCCTTCACTAAATCAATACAAAACTCAATCTTCCTATATGGTGGTAATCCAGTCACTTCCTTAAATATGCCTGGATATCCCTTGCTATGGAGATGATGAAAACAAGTCGTGTAGGATCTTGAGTAGATACATAAATCCAACTATCACTACATTACCGACTATGCAACTCAACTCTAGCATATGCTTATCATTTTTCCCCATCATCACCATAAACCTCTGACAATCAATCACAACTTTGTATCTCTATAGCTAGTCTATCCCCAATATGATAATTGACCTAACAAAACTAATCATAAAGTAATCGTAAAAAAATACACATTTATGACTCGACAATAGAATGTCATGACAAATTATGCACAAAATGGTTGAACCACCTGCAGGGTTCATCATAAACAGGGGTCTGTCCACTAAGTCAGGTTTCAATTCTAGTCTATCTACTAGGTCACTAAATGAAAAGGAATGTGATGCACTAATATCAGATAAAACACGAATAGGTATACTAAAACATGCCTTGAATAGTAATGCCCTTTTCCTTTCCCTTCTCCTTCGTCGATAGAGCACTCCATGTAGTTCGGATGACAATCAAAGCATAAGCAAGCACAACATGCTTGTCCTTCAACAGCTTAAGACAGTCCCTTTTCATTTGCCCTGGTTTATTGCAATTGACACATCCCTTCTTCTGACTTTTGATGCCTATACCAAAATGTCCTTTCTCTCTATGATTGAAGCAGGCAGGCTTGTATTTTACCTTGTTTTTTACCACCTTTGACTTGGATTTGATTCTTTCCTTTGTTGTTTTTCCACTTCCTTTTGCCACCCTTGCTCACTTGCAGTTTGGGCTCTTTTTAGTAATATCAACAACTTCGGACTTAAGATACAGACTCTCATGTCGTAGAACCTTCTCAACTAGCTTCTCGAAGCTTTCATCAATGTGTCCTACGAACATTTCTCCAAGACATTCATTCAAGCCCATATCCTTTTCATTCTTATATGGAGTGTCAAAGAAAGACATCCTATATTTCGACAACATATCGAGTTTAGAAACATGCTCTGAAACAGATATCTCTCCCTATTTCAAGTCAGCAAACATTCTAATCAACACTGATTTTTGAGCTGTTAGGATAAGATTTTCCAAAAATTGAGTCTTGAATTGCTCCTAAGTAAACTAGTCTTCGAAAGTAGCAATCTCTAGGGCATTCCACTAGCTCGTGGTTCTTCCTTGAAGTTGCCTAGAAGCCAACTTCCTCTTCATCACATCCTTCAACTCTTGGTCCTCGAAAATGTATTTTTTCAAGTTTCAAGCCACTTCCGCACTTCAATAGCTGATTCCATTTCAAGAAACGGTTTTCCTCCAAGACTAGAGTTGTATTTATTCAACTTGGCAAAGTTAGTCCTAGGCGCTTGCACTTGGAGCACCTCCTTGGGAATTAAGCAGCATGTTTCTAATCGTAGTACTAAACATGGTCTACAAGTCGAGATTAGCTACGACACCTAAGCCCGCTCCTTCTTTGACTCCAGAAATCGAGTTCCTTACCGTGTTACTAGTTTGGTTGCTCATTCTTACAATATGTAATACAAATGATTGATCTCTCACAAAGGAAAACTACATAAGTGATACTCGTGTATGCAATGCGACTTACTACTGCATATACTACTATATAGTTCTAAAAACAAGAATATATAACAAGTGTGCTCTTTCATATATCACTAGATCCATTCTAAGGTAATAACCCCCCCTTATCTGTAATGGATCCCAGTATGAACTTAGGTCATACCTAAACCTAAACTCTGATACCAAATATGGTGAACAACCTACATCTCTGATACCCAAATACCATAGATGGTGCATTGCTATGATATTCGATTGATGTATAGTGGCAGTCAGGGTAAATTAATAGCATCCAAAGTAGAACTTTTCGTATATTTCACAGCACATAAGATAAAGTATAATAACTAACATATATATAAAATACGTGAGATATATAAAACTTAATGAATTAGAATAAATCAAAGCTCATTGGTTCATCTTAGATATACAAAGAAAATAGAAATAGAGTTTATACTTCAAATAATAAAACCCAAATGTATGTCTTTGATAATAACATATAAGTGTTGAAATAGCTCCATAGCACCACACAACAGAAATAGCAATAAGTCCTCCAGAAGTATAAATATATGGAAGCGCTAGCCACCTTCTCGTACCTATTATCTTTAACCTTCCCATTTAAGACTACCCAAGATCGTAATAAGTACTGAAAACAACCTTGGGTTAGAGAATAGTTTGATATGAGTGATCTATAATCTTAAAATATTATAAAGGATAATATGGTAAATAAGAACACATGGTATGGAGAATCGTACCTGACCTATTTCTGCATCCAACAAGTTAGCATATAACAGAGTATATGATATACTATCAGCATATGGATATACTACACTAAGTATAATACAGTGCGTCTGGGTATTTAACACAATAATTCCTACATCACTTGACATCCATCACAATCACACAACAATCATAGCACACATATCAATCATTGTCAGCACTTTACATCACCATCTATGATGCCTCTAGATAACAACTCATATAACCCACACAAATGGTAAGCGACTACTCGAAGTTGTATATACTCAATGCTCGAACTCGTTCCACACACAGTCTGACTAGGAACCAGACATGCACATATGTCCTGTCACTGGTACATACAGACTACTAGGGTATACACATACTACCATTAGTGAGGTCCTCACATGTTCCTATTTATGAGCACACTTCATCCATACAGTTATGCAACGATACATTGATGTACACACATAAAGTTAAACATATTATACATTCCACCCATGTAGCTCACATCACCACCTGTGCCACATTGAATCATCACTAAGTCTTACGAACACTCTTAACATGAAGCCTTGATCAAACATTTCCCGCTATCGATTCATTGAAACTCGAAACTCCACACATAGTTCCTAGAGTTCCCTATGTAAGACCTGATGTAATGCATCAATTTCCCTAGGCTATACCCGAAGTAAAACTCCACTTCACACATATCATTTCCACATGATAAAGGCACTAAAAACAACCAAACAACTATCATATCCATACAATACAAGCTTTATATCAATCATAAGCCAATCTGACATACATATGGTATAACCAGACATGGAAATTCATGTCAAATCAATATAGAATGAATTTAAGACACTTATATTCATCCATAAAACATCTGTAAGCTCAAACCATTTAAAAATCTCATTTTTAACTTGGAAAATATTTCAAAAACATCATTTTATCATTTAAGAGCATTTTAAAATAGTGAAAGATGATAAATTACTCACCAAATCTACAAATAACACTGAAAACAAGGTAGATCTAGTCTACATAGCCAAGCACGAATCCAAAAGCATCTAATTCAAAATCCTAAAAGCTCATTTTCTAACTCTATGATAATCACCCTTTAGTTGTTTGATTAAGCTCTAAAAGTAAAGATTTAGGATAGCTTTGGATAAGAAGTTGATTAATGGGGGTTGGAGATAGTTTTTGGGAAGTGGGGAAATGATTAGGAGTTGCCCCATCAGGTACAATTAGCTCTAATCCTGAAATGAACTAGTGGACTAATTATGGACTTATTCTAATTACCCGCTAAACTGTCCAAAAAATTTCTAAATTCAGATGTCAATATCTCCTTATCCGTAAGGCAAAAAATACGTTATTACCACTCGACTTTAAAGAGAAACCACAATACCTTTTCTTTTGAAAAGTGAAATCTAACGACTACTCTACTTCAAGTGGTTTCATACTCTAATTCGGATGTTATTAAGAGGTGCAACTTTAACAATTTTTCATAGTTAAAACCACCTAAAATTAATTCTAAGGTTCAAAAATGTTAATACTCAACATTCCTCAAAGTTATAACTTAATACGACCCATTTTGGTTATGAAAATACTATTTTTATGGTTCACGATATGTAAAAAAGCGGATCACTACAGCTGTTAACCCAAGCTAAAGGAACTCGGTATCTATTTTTTAAATAACATTACATGATATATATATATATATATATATATATATATATATATATCAATTAATAAACTAAGGGCCGAATTAATTTTTTTTATTGTTAGTTCAAATTAATGTGGATATAAATATAAATATGTATGTGTGTGTGCGTGTGTATAGATATATACGACATCATCATCAACCTATGATATTAAACCTATTTATTAACCATAAATCACAATGATTAATGACGTACATGTAAAATGTATATTTTTACTCTCATACTTAATCTTCTTCTATTAAAATAAAGGATACATTAAGGTATTTTTACATATTTTGACTAAAATATACAAGTGTTTTAAAATCATCATTCACTCATCTATATTGGGACAAAATGGTTACTTTGTGTATGCATTAATTTTGAAAAAATTTGTTTGCACATTTTAATTTTATTTTGTAGAAAAATGAGTGTAAATTGGAAGAAACATATGGATTTATGCATGCACGCTTTTTGGAAGCAAAAAAAAAAAAGAAAAAAAATTAGCATTCCATGGAGGAGCCTACCTACTCACTTGCAAATGGACCATAATTAAAACAAAAGCACATGTTGGTGGAGATTACTTAATCATTAAAGATTACTTAAAGGCCATACAAAAAGAAGGGTAGTTTTGGCAGCACCCTAAAAGATATTATGATTTTAGACTTGTATAAATATCCTCTTATGATTCATAAAACATATGCATAGTTGTACCCACAAAATAGAAATAAATTTTTTCTTTAATGGTTTCTTAGCCTTGTATTTTGTGCAATTTTATTTCATGCTTCTCATTTTATGTTATTTTATTTCATGCTCCACTTTTTATTTCATGCAAGTAGATTATATTTATTTTATGCAAATTAGTGTAGATTTGCTTATACAATTAAGTAGCTCTTTTTCTCTTTAATTATCATTTCCTTTCATTTTGTTAATGTTGAAATCCACTTTTATTGAAATGAATTCAAGAATGAGAGGGTAAAACCCTTAAATTAGAGGTGATAAAGCTATCAAAATTCATGTAAAATCGACATTATGGTTTAATTTATGATGTTTTGTTTTTGGGCTTTATGTAAATGCAGATATGGATGGAAGTTTTATGTTTATATATGAATTTGATAGCTTATGTTGTTAATCACAAAAAGGCTATACTTAGTCAAATATAGACTCAAGTTACATCTTCATTTATCTATTTTATTTTGATAATGAAGTTAAAAGTACAATTAAAATTCGATTTTCTATGCTACTTGATCTAAGATGGTAAATAGATCATGCTTAAAACAGTTTTTACTTCGAAGTTTTTCATAAGATTTAATAAGTAGGTTTGGTTGATGTATTAAAATTTTATGTTTATGTTGTTTTAGTTAACATCACAAATAGACTATACTTATGATAAATGCACCAACAAAATCACCCGTGTTAAAAAGAGAGATTTTAAATTTATTATGTGCTGATTTAGATAAACGTGAGAGTAGATTTATCTCTGAATTTTCTTTTAACCTTATTACTTTTATTCTATTTTTACTCTTGTTTTTCTACAATTTTCAGTTAAGTTTTCTCAATACATTTGGGATAGTTTGATCGAGTAAGTTGAAAATTTTACTTTTCTTGTAGTACTTGCCAACATACTTCAATTGTACACCGTGCACTTACTGTATTTTATTTTATAAAATTCGACAGATTTGTAATCGATAGAATATCCGAATCCGAGTCAATTTTTTGGCGCCGTTGTTGGGGACGGCAATTTAATTTTACTTTACTCTTCAAAATTTTATTTTATATTATGTTATTGTTCATTAAAAAAAAACATAAACACTATGCATTTCAAAACCATTCCTCTGTTTATTTCTACACTGCATTTTTACATTGCAGTTTATGTTGTCTTTGCATTACTATCATTTCTACACTACATTACGTTGCATTGTTGTTTTCTATTTTCATTATATTACATTTCATTGCAAATTGAAATAACTGCACAAACCACCGCAAATAAAAGCTTTTGCAACTGCTGCTCCTTATTCCGACACCAAATTCGATTACTCATTGCGACCTCTTCATTGTGAGTATTTTATTTTGACTTGTATGAGTGTTTAGTATAAATTTTTTAGTTTTCTTTTGTTAACTTTCATTCCTCTCTCCTCTATAAATAAAAATAATTTGTTTTTCATTCTATATTTATATATAAAAACATCATTTTCAACACTTTTTACATATTGCGAATTGCAGAAAATTAAAGAAGAAGAATTGTTTGCTAAAAAATTTGCTTTTCTTTGCTTGCTAAACTGTTTTTAAATAAATTTACAAATAATTCTATATGCTCTGATGTCATGTTTTTATCTCTTGTTTTTATTTTTCTTGCATTGTTGGTTTCTTGCACTTAAAAAAAGGAAATAAAATAAAAATTCATTTGTAATTGCAATGTTAATGCACGATTAATTACTGTTTTGAATCATTTCATATTTTGTTTTTATTTTCTAAGGGCGCCACCCAAATCTACATACGGTGGGGATTTCATCACCTTACCTTAGCCCACAAGCTGCAGTTCATTGTATAAAACTGAATTAAATAATAAAGATTGGACATTTGACTTAAAGATGTCACGGGCTCGTCTATGGCAAAATTTTATTTTGATAGGTTAATTTCTTTTAAATACTTTCTCTTAGTATCTAAGGCAACGACAAAGTCTCAATCATTTATAATTATTACAGTGATTTGTAAGATACTATATTGATTGTTTCCTCGATGGTACTAAATCTTCTGCTGCATTGCTAGATGATTCGTGGTACAATGATAAATCCTATCTCTTACCTGATTAAGAGTTGCATCGTTAAATTAAGTCAAAATGTCACTCTACTATTTTGGATTAGAAGCTACCAAGGATGGAATTTTTTTGATTAAATCCTTGCATTTATTTAACTACATTAGTTTCATGCATATATAAAAAACAAGAACAAGATAAAAGAAAATATAAAAAAAACAAAAAAAACTCACTTCTGTTTTATTCTCTCTCCCTCTAATCTTCTCCCATACGCATGAGTGTTTGGACTCATGACACTTGGATGAATCGTTTAGTTCGAATAATCATGGCAAACGAAAATCCTCCTCATGCTCTCCTAGATAGAATTTTCCTCGATTGAGTTTGTCATTTCTTGTATTACCTTACCCGCCCTAACGTGTAACAGTTTGAAATCCATTCAAGTCATTTTAAGACACTTCCCAAATTTGGCTATTTTGAAAATGACGATCCTTGTATCTTTTTAATGAAATTTGAACAAGTTTGTGAAATTATAAAACTTCAACGATTAGGCGATGATGGAATACAACTTCGATTAATCCCATTCCTACTTACTGACTATGTCGAGAAATGGTTGTATAGCTTGCCTTCAAAATCGATTAAAATGCAGGATGAATTTTTAAAGGTTTTCTTAAAGAAATTTACTCTTTAGAAAAATCAACCAAAACATGAAATGAAATTGTAAACTTTCATCATTTCGGGGGTGAATCTTATGAAAAATATTTTGAAAGATTCAAGGAACTTTTAATAAAATGCCCACATCACAATTTTGAAAAATGGACTCTTTGCCAAGTACATGAAGGACTTGAAAATAGCTTTAGAACAATGCTTGAATAAGCGTGTCTAGGAAACTTTTCACAACATCACGATGCGCTTGGTAATTCTTGAAAACTTAGTTGAAAAATCAACTCAGTAGGAACAATCCAACGAGAAACCAATCTATTCAAGATCAAGTGCATATTTGGCAGGATCATCATTGGCCCTAGAAACGAAATCAATGCAATGGTAAATAAATTTTATAATGTTTTTTCAACTAATCAAATGAACCAATCTTCTTAAGTCTTGTGTTATAAATATAATGATCCAAACCACATTGTCGACCAATGTCCTCACTCATTAGAATAAATCAACGCTTTTAACAAACTTAAGAATGATCCATTTTCTCCAACATACAATCTTAGTTGGAGAAATCATCCTAATTTTGTTTAGAACCAAAAAAATTTGAACATGAATTCGGTTTAACCATCTTTTGAAGAATTTCTAAACAATGCTTCAAACCCTCATTTTCAACCAACAAACTTTACGCCACCTTTTCAAAACCAAGAGCTGCAATCTTTTGTTCATCAAGATGACAAATGAATGACATCACTTGAGAAAAGTTTTGAAACTTTGGCTAAATGAACCACTCAAAATCTTATTGAACAACAATTTTCCAAAACCTACTAACCTTGTATATGCAAAATATGAGTCAATCGATCAATAAACTCGAAATGCAAATGTGCCAAATAGCTACCATTGTGAGTGAACGGGAACGAGGTATGTTTTCGAGTCAACCTATTCCAAACCATAGGAATCAAAACACAAGTTCAAACTAAGCTCAGGTCATTCAAGATAGCCATGTGGATCAAACGAACGCCATCACCACTTTGCAATAAGGGAAACAAATTGATAACCATGTTGTCAATCAAATGACATATTAAAAATTCCCTTCAATAATTTGGAAACCACAATTGATTTCGATCAAAACATCGAATGGAACATCAAACCAAATTCCTGATATAATTCTTTTCCAATTTAGGTAGACCATCCTACCGGTTTCCAAGTTCCATTTCCACATTGACTTCGACCTAAGAAACATTTCGATCAAATAGAAAATATTTTAGAGATTTTCAAACAAGTCAAAGTGAACATTCCTCTGTTGGATATCATCCAACAAGTCACAACTTACGCTAAGTCTTTAATGGACTTGTTCACTCAAAAGGGACACACTCAAATGTCAAAAAAATCTTTTAGCGGTTGTCGAAGTGGAGCCTTGTCTCAATTTATTCTTGTGAAATACAAAGATCCTGGTTGCTCAATAATTTTTAGTATGATAGGAGATAATAAAATTGATAAATGCTTATTAGACTTAGGTGCGAGTGTAAATTTGGTTTCATACCCTATGTATCAACAACCGATATCAGGTGAGATTAAACTGACCAGAGTCATGCTATAATTAGCCGATCATTCTATAAATAAATCCATAAATAAGATTGAGGATGTGTTGTGTAGGAGAATCCATATTCCTTGTCGATTTCATTATCTTAGAAACACAACCTATAAATAATCTCACTAGCCAAATTCTTTTATTTTAGGATGATCCTTCTTAGCCACCTCGAATGGCTTAATCAACTTTCGAAATGGTTTAATGAAAATTTCATTTGGTAGCATGACCATAGATCTTAACATCTTCAATTTAGAAAATCAATCAAATGAACCATTCGATCACACTTTAGAATTTAGTGTTATTCATGAAAACTTCGAAAAGAAACTATTGACTTTAATAACGAACACGAGGTAGAGTGAAAATTATTGTTTCAAAACATTCCAAATGAGATCGAAGATACGCTTCCCTTTGAACCTCTCATGATTGAGTTTGAAACTCAGTTGATTTCTATGATCGTGCAACCTCCTAGGTTTGAGCTCAAACCTCTTCCTTGTCACCTTAGGTACGCATACTTAAGTTCTAATAAAAAAAATTCCATCATTATTTCTGCCGATCTTTCTCTTGACACAGAAACATCTCTTCTTTCAATTCTTTCAAAAAAAAAGCGATTGGGTGGTCCATTACCGCTATTAAGGGAATCAGCTCTGCAATTTTTCAATATCGCATTCACTTAGTTGATAAAGCCTAGCCTACTCATGATGCACAAAGAAGGTTTAACCCCAGAATCGAAAGATATGGTTCGAAAAGAAATTCTTAAGCTCCTTGATAGTGCTAACACATATTCCATATCCGACAGCTCTTGGGTCACTTCAATTCACGTCTTACCAAAAAATCTAGGCTCACCGCTATCCCAAATGATGTTAACGAATTCATTCCCGCATGTACTCAAATGGGTTGGTGTGTTTTTATTGATTATTGAAAATTAAATGCTGCAGCTCGTAAAGATCATTTTTCTCTTGCTCTCACCAACCAAATGCTTGAACAATTCCCCGGCCAGGAATTATATTGTTTTTTTATGGTTATTCAGGTTATAACCAAATTCCAGTCACTCCCAAAGATCAAGAAAAAATGACTTTCACGTGGCCTTTCAACACCTTTTCTTATCAACGTATGCCATTTGGATTTTGTAATTCCCCTGCGACTTTCCAAAGATGCATGGTTATCATCTTTTCTAACATAAACGAATTCTTTTTTAGACGTCATTATGGATGATTTCTCTATCTTTGGAGATTCTTTTTCTGAATACTTACATCATCTCGAATTGGTTCTAAATCAATTACTTAACTTTAAATTGGGAAAAACGCCACTTTACAGTCAAACGGAGCATAGTCCTCAGAAATGTCATTTTAAATAAGGGTGTTGAGGTCGATAAAGCAAAAGTTGATGTTATTTCAAATCTACCCATTCCTAAATCTGTTAAGGACATTCGTTCATTCCTAGAGCATGTTGTTTTTATTAATGCTTTGTAAAAGACTTCTTAGGAAAACACGTTCCTTTCGATTTTATCTTCTTTTAAACATCTTTAAAATGAACTCATTTCTTCTTCAACCATTTTCTCACCTCATTGGGATCTTCCTTTCAAGATTATGTGTGATGCTTCTAAGTTTTTGGTTGGTGTTGTCCTGGGACAATGCATCAACAAAATCCTTCACGTCATCTACTTTGCTAGTATGACTTTGAACGACGCTCAACTTAACTACAAGGCCACCAAAAAAGAGCTTTTAGTCGTAGTTTTTGTACTCAAAATTTTAGACCTTATTTGATAGGCTCATACATTATAGTCTACACTGACCATTTCGCTCTTAGTTACCTTTTTGCCAAAAAGGATGCTAAGTCTCGTTGGATTTGTTGGATCCTTTTTCTTCAAGAATTTGATCTTACGATCAGAGACAAAAAAGGATTCAACAATGTCATAGCCCATCACTTGTCTCATCTCCCAAACTCACCTTCTTTTTTACCTGTAAATGAGGACTTTCTCGATGAACAACTTTTTCAGTTTCCTTTGGTCCATGGTTTGTCGATATAGCGAACTATTTAGTCTCAAAGGGAACTCATGTGTTTTGGTCCAAACAAGATGAATAGAAATTTCTATCATAAGTGAAATATTTCTATTGGGACGGTCCATACTTATTTAAGTATTGTTCTGACCAAATCATTCGACGTTGTGCCCTAAAAGCGAAATTAAGAGCATTCTTTTGTTTTTCCATTACCAAGCTTGCAATGGACATCTTGGTCCTAAGAAAACTACAGAAAGGTTCTCCAACATGGCTTTTATTGGCCTATATTTTTAAAGACACGTTAGAGTTTTGTAAAACATGTGATCATTGTCAAATGTTAGGAAAAATCATAAAAAGAAACATAATGACATTGGCCCTAATCCTAACAATCGAAATCTCCGACTTTTGGGGAATTGATTTTAGGAGACCATTTTCTAACTCATTTGGAAAACTTTATATTCTTCTTGTCGTTAATTACATTTCTAAATGGGTTGAATCTGTTCAGCGTAAAATAAATGACCATAAAATTGTTGTGAAGTTTTTGAAAGAAAACGTCTTTTCTAGGTTTGACACAACTCGCGCAACTATAAGTGATAACGAAACCCTTTTTTTGTAATCAATCTTCAAAGCTTTAATGAGGAAATACTCGATAACCCACAAGTTATTCACTCCTTATCATCCTCAAGCTTGTGGTCAAGTTGTAGTTTTAAATTGGCAAATCAAACATATTTTAGAGAAAACTATTAATAAAAAAAGAAAGAATGGTTTCAAAAATTGATGGATGGCTTTGGGCTTAAGAATTTGCTTTTAAAACTAATATTGGGGTGTCCCCTGTTAGATTAATATATGGTAATGTGTGTCACTTACCAGTCGAGCTTAAACGTAAAGGGATATAGGCAATAAGGAACATAAAATTTGACCTTGAAAAGGCTGGCAAAAATAGATATTGCAACTCAATGAATTAGTAGAGGTTAGGAATGACGTGTATGAAAATGCAAAAATTTACAAGCAAAAACTAAAAAATTTCATAACAAATCAATCCTTAGGAAAACATTTTCTCCAAATCAAAAAATTCTTTTTTATGACTCTCGATTTAATTTATTCTCTGGTAAATTAGAATCGATATGGGCAGAACTATATGTGGTACGTACTGTTTTTCCACATGGTGTCATAGAAATAGAAAACCTTATTTTTAAGGTCAATGGTCTTCATTTAAAGTCTTACTTGGAATTGGCAAGTGACCAAGAGAAGGAGCTCATGGTTCTTTATGAGCCACATTACATGTAATAAGGAATTTAACCATTTCTTGTAAATATGTATATATTTTCTCCTTTACACTCATTGTATCATGCATTGACTGTGAGGGCACAGTCAAAATAAAATGTAGGAGGGGGGTTTTATGTTTATTTTGATTTTTCATGGTTTGAATTTTGTATTTTATTTTCCTTTATTTCAAAAAAATTGCGTATAATTTACTTTTAAATAGGCAAGATATAGTCATCATATAGTTTTGGCCATTGGATTGAAATTTTTGAGAAATTACTTCTTTCAACGAATAATAAAAGAAAAGTTTAAATTACAAGCAACTATGGTGTAACTAGTATATTAGGTGATTCATAGGCAAAGGTTATGAAGTGTATTCTAAATTGTAGTCTTTGTTTAAAAAGTGATTGATTTAAAGTACGTGTGTTAACATTTCTAATTTTAAAGTTAAGGGTGCTAAGATGATTTTGCATAATTCTCTCTCCATAAGAACAAGTTATAATATAATGATAAAACCCTAGAGCTAGGTGTCTACACATAAGTGTGTACACTTACCGCACTCTATACTCTTCTCACATAAGTCTATAAGGCAGTGCATCAATGGTATATCTGGCCTCGGTATTCTGAGTTAGGTTTATGTGTAAAAATAAATAAAAAATAAACACCTAGAGTCAGGTGTCCACACATAAGTGTTGTACACTCTCCGCACTCTACAATTTTCTCATGTAAACCCGCATTGCAGTGCATGAATGATATATCTGACCTTAGTATTCCAAATTAGGTGTATATAAATAATATTAATATTAATAAATTTTTATTTTACAAATAGAGATTAAGCAATTGAAATCCAAGCATTGTCTTGACTTCATTGATTTGACTTATTATACAAAAAATAAAGACACCACTTTGCAAACTTTGATAATCAATTGAATAATTTATTTCACAGTTGCACTACGTTATCAAACGAAACAATTAGCCAAACTAGAGTCCAAAAGTAATGATAACTTAATTTTTGTTGGAAGTTTTAATTAGTAAAGGACTGAAGTTTCCTAACGATGTACGAGACTTGAATATGACTATATCATGTCAATTAAAAGTAAATTCTTTATTTTGTAAATAAAACTTGCATTAATATCTTTCGCATTAGGAACTTTGAATATTACATTTGGATTTTGTGGGTAATTTCCGTTGAAAACTCCCATGAGACAACAGTCTTTCTATTAGGGACCTACAGGTTTAACAGCTTATTGCATACGCTCAATGCAATCGTGTTTTCTACGAAAGTGCACTTATCCAAGTTTTACTTTGTTTGAGGAAATATAAGAAGGTAAGTTTGAAAGTATTTGATGTACATGTAAAAATGTTTATTTTTACTCTCATATAACTAATCTTCTTATATTAAAATAAAGGACATATTAGGATAATTTTACATGTTCTGATCAAATATAAAAGTGTTTTCAAATCATCATTCACCTATCTACATTTGAGAAAAATTATAATATTGTATATGCATTAACTTTGAGAAAATTTATTTGTACATTTTAATTTTATTTTATGGGAGACTGAGTGCAAATTGAATAAAGCACATGGATTTATGCGTGTACACATTTAAGAAGCCAAAAGAAAAAATTAACTCTTTATGGAGGAGCCCACCCACCCATTTGCACATGAACCACAATTAAAAGAAAAAATACATGTTAATGGAGATTAATTAATCATTAATAGTTACTTGGAGGTCATACAAAGTGAAGAGTACTTTTGCAAGCACCCTAAAAGATATTAGGATTTTAGACTTGTATAAATACTCTCTTGTGATTCATGAAACATATGCATAGTTGTAGCCACAAAATAGAAATAAAAGTTCTATTCTCTTAAATGGCTTCTCGGCCTTTTGTTTTATGAAATTTTATTTCATTCTTCTCTTTTTATCATATTTTATTCCATGGCTCTCTTTTTATTTCCTACAAGCATATTAGATTTCTTTTATGCAAATTAGTGTAGATTCACTTTATGCAATTAATTATCTCTCTTTAATTTGCATTTTCTTTAATTTCATTAATACTAAAATATACTTCTATTGAAATGATTTCAAGGATAAATGGCTAAACCTTTTCAATTTAGGGGTATTGAAGCTCTCAAAATTTATGTAAAATCAACAAAATGGTTTCATCTATGATATGCTATTTTTGGGCTTAATGTAAATATAGATGTAGATGGTAGTTTGTTGTTTATAAATCAATTTGTTAGCCTATGTTATTAATCATGAATAGTCTATACTTAGTCAAACATAGACTCAACTTACATCTTCATTCAACTATTTGATTTTGATATGAAGTTAAAAGTAGAATTAAAATTTGATGTTCTATGTTACTCGTTCTAAGATGGTGAATATATCATGCTTAAAATAGATTTTACTTCTAAGTTCATAATCATTTTCAAGATTTTATAACTGAGTTTGGTTGATGTATTAAAATTTGATGTTTATATTTTTTCAGTTAAATCACAAATAGACCATAGTTAAAGTAAATGCATCAACTAATTCTACTTGAGCTAAAAAGAGAGATTAAAATTTTATTATATGTTGATTTAGATGAATGTGAGAGTAGATTTATCTCTAAATGCCTTTTAACCTCATTACTTATATTCTAATTTTACTATAGTTTTCCTTAAAATTTTAGGTAAAAGTATTTTGAAAACATTTAGGATAGTTTGATCGAGTAAGTTGAAATTTTTGCTTTCCTTATGGTTGGGTATGTACTTGCCGACGCACTACAATTATACACCGTATGCTTATGATGTTTTATTTTATAAAATTCGTTGGGTTTCTAATCAATAGAAAATCCAAATCCAAACTAGTTAATTACACACCTATGACATATATTCACCATGTTACCTCTAGTTACATAACTATATTTAACACAGTTATAATGTTTGTATTGTGATCACGAACATATTATAATATATCAATAGAAATTAAATTAGATTAAATTAATAATAATTGTTTATCACTAAATCATAACAACCAAACGCGAAATTTTAATATACAAATTAATTAAATTAAAATTATATCCAAACTCTTTTATTTGTCAAAATTAAATATGATTTAATATAAAATTTTATTCATACAAACACAAAATCTTGTGTAAATTTGAAAAAGATTTTTTTTTTGAAATTCCTCCTTTACCTCGCTATCATTGACCTGATCCAATATGGTACCTGAGCCTGCATTGTATTTATGACTAATTAACCAATACGTAGAGCAATCTCTTGAAAAAACCAATTATATGAGTGCCCAAGGAAAATGTGCTCATACTAAGGAGAATGTTACTCTAATTAAGGAACATTTTTATAAATGGAAAACCTTTTCACCTCATGGCCTTTATCTACCTCGTCGAAGTGGTTTGTTTCAAGGGTATATCTTAGTGGAAGCCTCAAAAGTGCTTCGTGACTTAGGTTGATTCAAATAAGCGTACATGAATATGATAAATTTTTATAAAGAGTTACAAAATATGAAATTTAAATTTGGTTTTGATTCATATTAATTTTTTAAAGGTTACAATTAATTAATTTAAAACTGTTTTAAATTTAAATGAAATATAACAATATTTTATAAAGAATTATAAAATGTAAAATTGTAAATATAAATGTTATATTTATAATTAATTAAAAGGTTTCATCAATTAAAAGATACATATGAATGTGTATGTGTAATTTAATGAACTATAAGATATAAAACGTCATTAGTATATACTCATCTCCCTTATAATATCGATAAACTTAGTTAATATTATTTTAAATTATGAATCTAAAATTACTACTCTCAATCAATAATAATATAAATTGAGTGCTTTGGATATCGATGGTTGTTGAGCACCCACAAGATAGAGAATATATAAAGTGGTGTTTATATTATCTCTTGACATGTTAAAATATTATATAACTTTGTTGAGCACTCTTAAGGGTTACATAATTACCCTTAGGCTATC
This sequence comes from Allium cepa, assembly GCA_030765085.1. Lineage (NCBI taxonomy): Eukaryota > Viridiplantae > Streptophyta > Magnoliopsida > Asparagales > Amaryllidaceae > Allium > Allium cepa. The sequence goes on from CM060931.1 coordinate 964,708,973, forward strand.
GACAAATGACGGTTCTAAAGTATCTAATATACTTTATGATTTGTTGAGAACCATCAAGGTCATAAAAATGATTAGGAGCAAGCAACAGTATGGTTAGGAATTGTATACGAGAATAGTTCAGAAAGAGTTACTTACTGTTTATAGGACTACAATTTATTGAGCACCATTAAGATTGTGTAGCAAGATAAATGGGTCCTAACCACCGTTGTAAGAATTTACGAAATTCCCATATCTATTTTAGGGTTTTGAGAGATGCAAAATTTAGTGGGATCCTTGTTACATAAATATAAAAAAAACCAGTCTAATAAGTATAAGAACATATGTGATATTGTAATAATATATTTTAATTAATTTGAGCAACTAATATAATTGATAAAATTGTTTATCGATTAATATATACAAAATGAACCGAATTAAATATTGAAAAAGAAATGTAAAATATACTCACCAAAAAGTCTCTTGGCATGTTATCGCTTCAAAACCTATGCAAGAGCCATGCTATATAACTATTAAAAACATTCATGCATTGGCCATTTAAGTGTTAATTTGTCTAAGACCATGTATTGTTCTATATGAGTTTTGAGGTATAAAGTAATATAAGAGCATGGATAGTTGAACCATATTCAATCATATATAAAAGTTGTATGATGAACAGTCGCATTCGTATTATACAAAATCTCAATGGAAATGTTTCACTTGAAATGAGAAAAAACAGAGTGCGACATCATGTGTTTAATATGATTTAATACAATAAGGATTATATTGTGTAAGATGTAGTGCTCAACCAAGAACTATAGATAAACCTAGGATCATTAAAATGTTTGCTTTTATATGTTTACTTAGGTGCTACTTATCCAATATCCATAAAATGTTAAGGGTTACCGAATTTAATTTTTATATAGAAATCTGGTGCAATCTTAATTTAAAGGGTTTCTCTTTTGAACAATTTTACCTTTTAAAGGATAAAGCAAAAGTTTAAGTATGGTAATATTGTTGGCACAGTTAGGATAAAGAGAGTGAATGGTCACTTCTACTCCATGAAGAGGTATCGTAAACATAACTATTTACAATGTTTACAGATGCTTAATAAGAAATATGAATTCTATTCCAAACTTAATTTTTGTTATTAGATATTGTTTTCAATAAGAACTATTTCTTTAAGTGTGAGATATATGATTTGAAAATCTAACTGTAAATTAGTTATAGTAAAAGAAATGAATAGACAGGCACCATTGTTCCAATGGTTAAGTGATTCGACTTTGGTGTGAGAGGTCACAAGTTTGAAACTTACGTAGCATGATTCGAACATATATTGACAAATGATTTGTGATATGCTATCCCAGTGACATGTTGTATCTAAGTACCATTTCAAAAAAAATGAATAGCCCACGATAAGTGATTGAATGAGGCTTCGTATTTCAATCATTTTTATTGTAATAGCAGAAATATTGGGAGCGTACTATATGACACTTACCAGTGGACACAAAATTTTAAAATATTACCTTTATGTATGGCAAATATTATTTATGAAATAATAACTTACCAAGCATAGATGAAGTTTTGTTTGAATGTGAATATTATGAATATTCATTTTAAAATAAATCTATTTTTAGCATATATGATCAACAAAGTTAGGGGTATGCCTTAGGGACAATTATGTAATTTTTTGTAATATAAATCTACAATAATGATATTCATAACAAAAGTGAGGCATTAGAAAATGAAAAAGTACATGAATTTTTTTACAATTATGGATTTAGCCATAGTTTTGAGAAATAATTCGACAATCATATGGTTATGAATCATATGGTAATAATGAGGTGTATCTTAAAAGATCAAGGGAAAAGAACATATTCAGTAGGAGTGACAGAAGGGTTAATGAACTTTTCGAATTGATGCATATAGATGTATGCAGTTCAAAGTCTAATGATACCAGAATGGATCCACTTACTTCATTAAATTCTCGATGAATCATCATTGAAATGAACATGTGTACTTGACATACAAGTAATGTGTTTATAATAATTTCATTGAATATAAAGTGAAAGTAGAAAAATAATATGCAAAGAAAATAATATTCAATTTGATCGAATAGGCGAGTGTATCAAAAAAGGTTCCAAAAGTACCTAAAAACGAATAATGAGGTATAGATAAGGAGTAATCGGACTTTGTTGAACAAAAACTAAGTTGAGTTAATTTCTTTTTGTTAGGATATGTAATTAAGAGTGAGTACATAGGTTAAAATTAATTTCATTCAAAGCATAGTTTACAAATTCATACAAGATAAATTTTTATAAGAAACTCCTACACATCCTAAGTTAAAGAGTTGATGGGTTGTGTAAATCGAGATGCTACATATAACATTTGTTCATAAGGGTTATTGAGTGATCTCCCCAAAGCAGCTGGGGCATACCAATATTGATGAGAAGCTTATGTTATGAGCATAAATTTTTGTTAACTCGAAACTGAATTGTTTTTCTATACATACAAAGGAAGTTCATAAAATGTTTATGAATGCTTGTTCAGTTATACTAAGTACTGACCCATGCAGTTAAAACTCTTAGTGGTTCCTTAGCGGTGAAGGTGCAAAAGGGTAATAGCGGGGATATAACGTAAAATAGCAGAGGTGAAAAAGCTTCATCGAATATAAAATCTAATATTTAAAGTTAATTTATACTCAATCTTACATCATTTGTGTAAGAAAAAGAAATATTGTTTAACCTTATATTACAAAACCAGATAATATCATGAATTGTGCTATATAAATTTGGTGACTACAATAGATTTCTAACTTATATTGAGCATTTATGCCTTAAAATTAGGTCTTTACCCTAACATTGTTGATTTATTTTAAAAGAGAACTGGTCAAATCAACCTTTTTGTACAAATGTTACTATAGTAGATGCTAAAAAGTCTTGATTTAGCGGGCGAAGAGGAAAATAGTGGGGTTTCAAGCAAATGTACTGTTTAATAGCGCTATATTACAAAAGCATAGCAGTCAAAGAGTGCAATGCGCGATAACGGGGATTTTGCATGGCTTTAACGGGGCTTTAATTGCACAGGTAATTATCATTCTTTCAAGAATCGCTAACTTCATGATGAATCAGGTAATTATCATTCCATCTCTTGCAAGGAATAGGTCTGGATCTTGAAGATCAAAGGAAAAATCTCAAATCAGGTCATGAATGATACAGTCAGGGGATGTGTACGGGGAAATTATGATATTTGTTACATATATCTAACTCAAAAACCAATCACGTTCAAAATAAAAGGTGTTTTCTTTCTACTATATACTAGTTATATGGTGATATAATTAATTAAGTAATTATTCAATAGTATAATAAATAAAAAATCCTTGAATGATTTGTTACGTGATAGTAGCTACAATGCATTGTAATCATGAGAAATTTATCACATTGAAAATAGCATATTATTTAAAATATTCCAAATCAAGATGTTTCGAGATGGGATATAGATACATCTACTGAGACTTGAGTACATAACTCCCTCTCGATATGTTGGGCAGTGTATTACTCATGATTGTTAGAGGTGCTAAGGATTATATACTGATAGTTAATGCATAATTATGGAATGACTCACTCGAGAGTTTCTGTTGGTTACTATCACTAAGGTCAAACAAAGAACAGAAGTAACGATATTCCATGGTTCTCTTGACTTGAGGATATTATTGAACCTCAACATGGACATTTCACTTTGATTATAGTTACTCATGGTTTGGCGTCCATTGAATTGGTATAGTTGGATCTAAGTCAAAGCATTTGAAGTGAAACACTATTCAATAAAGAATTCATCTCCTCGTTATATGAGGTTAGTATCATGGTGAACTATAGTCAACTTAAAATCAAAATCTCCGATCAGAGCATGTAACACCTCGTAAAGTTAACCATAAATAAATAGATTAAATTGAATTAAATGTGATAGGATAGAAAATGGAAATCTTATAAAAGTCGAAATTTAAATATAAAAGTTATTCCGTTGAGTCCGTGGGGAAATTCCGATCTGTTTCCATATATAATATGCTAAAAACAGAGCTCAAATGAAGAAGTTGTGAGCCTTTGGAGTTTTCAAATTTGAATTATTTTAGCTTGAATTCAAATTCAAATGGGTATTTGAATTTAGGGTTTGAATTTCAAAAATTAATTGTAGGTTTAATTAGGGGGTAAGTAAATGTTTAATTAATAGTTAACATTAAAAGTTAATTAGGGAATAAAATAAATCGTGCAATGGAAAAATCAAACATTCCCCGAGTTAACCGGAGAGGTTGACCCCTTGACCTTTATTCGTCGACCTCTAGCAGTCGACCAGTGCTATAGCGACGATCGACCACTCCTAGAAATGGAGGATAGGGTTTTGCCATGTGGTGATGAGTTGTACGTTCTAGATTTTACCCATTTTTCTCCCTATTTGATCCTATGGTTCTATTGCGTTCCAACCCGTATAAATAGAACCCTATCCTCTTTACTTTATATATATTATTTGAGAAACTCTGCAAAATTTTGGCAATGTTATCTCTCTAAATTAGATCTAGAAACTCCTTAGAGAATTCAAGTAAGAATCCAATCTATTTTCTATTTATTTCTTCTCTCTCCAACATATTCTTATTCTATTCTTCTTCGACTATTTCAAATCTAATAAATACATATACCTCTCCCTTATTGTGTGTGTATATATCTAAAGAGAGAGATTCTAGAAGAGATTGTGAGTTATGCAAATCCAAAGAAGGCAAAGCTATGGCTATTCCATAGTGGAAACCTTAGCATTTCTTTTTCAGCAATTGTTTAGTATACCATTATGAATCGAATATGCCTTAGGGATTTTGGGATTGCAAAAGTACGATAGTCCTCTTAAATTCCTTTTTATTTCTAAACGTCAATTCTAGATGGAGATTCTCAATTATTTATGTTAATTTGATGGGATTTATATTGTTCTACAATTTTTGATAATTCATAGTCTATTCCACTTCTCCTCCTTCCTTGATTCAAATTGTGAGTTTTCACTAATAAAATAAGGGTTTACGGTACAAATTATACTTGTAGTTTACACCACTTATTCCATATAAAATTCCTTCATTTATTTCTATGTAAAAGAGGAGTTGAATAGAGTATGAATTTAAGATTGCAATTCCTATCATTTAGAATATTCCATTGAATTGATGTAATAAATTGGGTTTCTATTTTTTTTACATGACTATGTATTACAGTTTTGGATATGAATATTTAAGTCCCTAGGTATAGATATTCTAATCTTGGGAATTTGAAGGAAAATGACTTGTATTAGTATTATGGATAAAAGCACTGACATTTAACGCTAGTTTAGAATGTATAAACCGCATACTAGAATTGATTAGGCATGAATATATATATATATATATATATATATATAGCGTAATAAACATTTAATTGTGGCGTATAATCACATAGATAATTAGATTGTAATTATCATTAATTCCCCATTTTGGAAGGTAATTAATATTTTAAGATACAATAAGGAAGATTCCTCATAAGGCCTTGTTTATGAAAGGTGAGTGAGTATTATATATGGAGAGTATTTAAATTATGGCTAAGTCATAAGGATGCGAGGTAAGTAGAGTTGCAAGAAAGAAGTTTGCCCTTCACTTTGAGACTGCCGGCAGTTGTGTATACTTCCTACGGATATGCGACATCTCCTATGATAAATATTTGTGATGACACGAGTTTAGTCACAAATTCTGCAGGGTAAATCTGCCTAGATAACCTGACTAATAGTTCCTACGAATAGTTAGACTAATGTGAGACATCATTATGAATATGGTTCATAATATATGGGGCCTACTTCGGTGTCTTGAGGTATTAAGTGGTTGTTTAAGGGCCCGTCTCTTTTCACCAAATGAAGTATTAAATGACCAAGGGGTTAGTTATTAGGCACAATAGGTGGTATGTCGATAGGGGTTTGCTTTGGGATAAGATATTAAGTGACTGATTTAGGGTCTGCCTTTCCATAAAGAAGTATTAAGGCTTAAAAGATTCTATATGATGTCAGCTAGATAGTTACTATTGAGGGATCTGCCTTTGGAATAGGTATTAAATGATGGGGTCTGACTCAATTGAGGTCTTAAATAGTCAGGATCTACTTATTTTTGAATAAAAGGTATTAAGTGGCTAGGATATTATCTCTCGCGTTGTTAGACATTTACGACATGGGACTTAGGTTATGAGATTTAGAAACCCACTTCGAGAATGGAAGGTATTGAGTGGTTGGTTACAGACTTGCCACTTTTCCTTATAAGAAGTATTAATTAGTTTTATGTGCGTAGACATATTCTTATTTTGAATTATACCGCCCAAGTACTAAAATAGTAAGACTCGAGATTTTTAGTCACCTGACCTTGTTGGCACGTTTATGCTTGCCTGATAGGGGGTTCTTGCATTGTAAACGGTGGCGAAGATTTGTCTCTTGCCCCTACACGTCCCGATAATGTAGGTTGGCAGGCTAGTAGCCTAGGCAGTCGAGAGGCTGGCCATAAGACAAGGATTTCTAAGGTTACCATATGTAGCCATGCCCTCTAAGGGGTAACCATTCGGGTTGTTACATTTGGTATCAGAGTTTAGGTTATCCAATCAACGGGAAAACTATGCATATGAGTGGCCTACTTATTATTTTTGAAAAGGTTTTTCAAAAAGGATTTTCAAATTCTTAATATACACATCCTCATTTCTCTGAACACACACGCGCATGTTTGGTATCTTTCTTCTTCTTTTAGCATAATACTATCTTAGGAAATCGTCACTAAAGATTTAACCTACAGATAGTTGATATGGCTGATAATCAATCATCTTCCATAAATGGGATCCCTGCTAATGGAAGACCTCCCATTCATGTAATGCCTGAATGGTTTAGTCAATATCTTAGGAATGTTGATCAACTTCCTTTTCCTCCAACTACACCGGTGGCCACTGCAGCCCCACATGCCAATGGAACACCCCGTCTTATTGACTTTCCTAAATTGTTTATGGACTTTCTTAATATGGGAGGAAAGACATACTCTGAAACTGAAGCTACCTGGAAGCTAAAGCATAGGTTAAAGACCGTGAGAGGATATTTAGAGAGCTTCGTTGGGAAGATCGGCTAAAGAGGAGGATGGAAGCTTGGCACCTTAAAGGAAGCTTTAGATTAGTAGAATATGGTGATTAAGGAAATGCTAAAAGGATTTTCTCGTGGGAGGAATTCAAGAATAGATTTGAGATAAGGTTTATGACTATGGCAAAAGTGAGTTTATAACTGGAAAAATTCATTCAGCTTAGGCAAGCAGACCCCACTCTTAAGGAGTACATAGCTAAGTTCGCAGAGTTGGCTAAATTTGGGATGAGCTTAATATATACACATACGAAAAAGACCATGAAGTTCGTATAGGGGCTAAATTCCCCGTTGAGAGGAATGTTATTGACCTAAGTACCCATTAGTGCGTCGTATTAGATGTTGATGGAGATGGCAATGCTATACATGGCTATTGTGGATGATAAGGAGGCGGAAAAGGAAAAGGCTGCACCTGCCTAAAATCAAGGAGGATCAAAGAAGGGAAGCTTTTGAGCTAACAAGAAGTCGAAGGGAAAATTTAAGAAGGATGCTAAGTTGTGCAAGCGGTGTAAAGAGTTGTAGCGAGGATAAAGCAGGGATATAACAAAAAATATCGAAGGTATAAAAGGCTTCATTAGATATTAAACCAAATATTTATAGTTAATTTATTCCCAATTCTCACATTATTTGTATTTGAAAATGAAATGCTATTTAATCTTGTATAACAAACGGAAGAATATCATGATTTATGCAGTCTTGATTTAGTGACTACAGTAGATTTCTAACTTGAGCATTTGTGCCTTAAAATATGGTAATTACCCTTACTTTGTTAATTTGATTCAAAAGAGAATTAGTCAAATCAACCTTTTTATATTAATATTGCTAAAGCGGTTAGTAAAAATACTGGATTTAGCGGGTGTAGTGGAAAATAGCAGGGCTTTAAAGCGGATCTACTGTTTAATAGTGCTAAAGTATAACAGTGTAGCGGTCGAAGAGTGCTACACGTTATAGAAGGGATTTAGCGAGGCTTTAACTACACAGCACACGAGGAACGGGGGCCATGCCCACACTTAGTTTCTTGGCCAACTCCACTTCCAACATCCCCCTTTCCTTCATATTGCTTATCAGCTTGAAGAGACATGTTTTCTATAGTAATTTTCCAATCGTTAGTCTCCACTTCATAGATGATCCTATAGAGCACCTCACCTTTCTTCAATGATTGATGTAGTTCAACCACCTTTTAATTTGTGGTCTCAAGTTCAGTGTGCAATTTAACATTATGTTAGTACCAGCTCTTAAGGGCATCTTTAGCTTCCTTAAGCTTGGAAAGGGCATTCCTCAAATCTCTATCAAGCCCTTCATTAGTGAGTGTTAAATGGAGATTCTCTTAGTCCATGGCCTCGACAAAATTAGTAGCTGCAACGTCAAACTTAAAATCACCAACATCACTCAGGATATAAATGATGGGGACCAAATGTTCGTCGGACTCAAAGGCTCCGACAAACTCAAAATAAGGCCCATGAGGATTAACTTAGTTGATAGTATTTAAAGTTTGATTCAAAAGAAATCAAAGATACACAACGTTAGAATTAGAAAAAACATATCACATGAGGAACAATTTTATATAGAGAACCTAACAAATTCGCATACAAAAATAATAATAAGACATAGCGCTCACTCTCTATTTAGATTTCTAAGCCTAACCCACTCCATGTAAGGACTATTAAGTGGGAAGGAACCCTTGTGTTTTCTTTCTAAGTTGCATGAATGACTCATCTAGCTACTTCTCACGCTTACAAATCGCCGTCTTACTAAGACCAAAACGATTTACAGTTTGGGTTTGGAGTTTGTCCATGCTTTCCTCCAGGAATTTAGTAAATATTACTTTCGTAGAAGTTAGAAGACTACAAAGAATAAAGGAACGAAGATGACACGGTCATTCATATTGCAGTAACAAAATAGTATGACGATTAAAGAAATTGATCGCAACAAAATTAAGCAACAAATTCATTTTATAGCTTGTCGAGAAGTTTAAAAAGAACAAAAAAGTAGCGAAAATCATTTACAAAGGTTAATTATTACATTATCTTGGGAGGTCAAGGTGGCCTTAGTCCCATTAGACGGCGTAGTCTTGTCATCATGCTCGAAAGAGGTGTCCTGGGTGGCAGAAAGTGAGGCTTTCTCTATGGCTTCCTCCTTAGCCCACTCAACCCGGCAATAAGAAAGAGCATCTTTAACTTTCTCAAGGTCTAACAGGAAAATAAGGTCAGCCTCGACAGAAGTATCATCCAAGCGACCAGCGAAAAATTGTCGCTTAACCACGATGTACAACTTGTAAAGCACTCAGTAGATGATTCACGAAAGCCTGTCCTTAGGTTCCAAAAATGCCTTCTCTTTCTCCCCCAACTCACGACCCTTCAACGCCAAGGCCTCTTCCACTACCTTTTTTGCTCTCTCTTGTTAAGCTCTGAGTTTTTCACCAAGTTTATTTTCTCAAAAGCTGCAGCAATAGGATCTGCCTCAAGCTTAGCATTGTAGGCAGTGAATAAAATATGGTTGTCTTCTTCCCACTTTGGAGCCTCGACCGCCAAGGCACTCGATTCTTACAAAGCAAAAATAGATAAGACAAAAATTGGTAAAGTAGACCACCATGGAATAAAGAAGGAGAAAGAAATACACACATATGTCGTAGTCATTCCAAGCTTAGTAAAAATCTCGAGAAAGTATGGGATGCAGAAGAGCGATGGGATAAGAATGAAGGATGGAGGCTATGTGGGATAGGTTTTCCAAAGTGACATGCCCTGCCCTTTCAGGAAGATCAGTAATAGTACTCGGGAAAGGGCAGGAAGCGGATGTTTTAGGTCACGAAAAGATTGGAGAGGCAAGATGGGTAGCGCCTCTAAAGAAAGTAGAGGAGGAGACATGGTAGGCTTCTTGAGAGGTTGGCTTAAAGGCTCACCTCCATCGGCCATCCTCTTTTTCCTCTTCTTCTTTCCTGATGGTAATTTTTGCAGCATAAACCTATCCTCAAAAAAATGCATCAGCAAGATCATAAGCCATTTCAACTATATGTAAGAAAAACTCAAAAGAACAGCAAACATTCTTGCAAGGATTAAGAACAGGAAGTAAAATTTCTTTATACATTTGGTCAAGTTATACCCCTAGGTTCATTTAAAACCGAGGAGAACTTAAAACAGAGCGGGAAAATTTATGTTTAATGTGCAGGAAATTATACTTTTGTAGCTGTGATTTGGTAAAAGTAATTTCGTTTTCCTCTCTCTTCACCTAAACCTAGGATGCGATTCCTGCGAGATTCATATGAATTGGTGGCCCAATCGTAAAAACTAGGGCGGTTAGGGTGTGGTTTGATGGAAGAAGGGAAGTTGTTGAGATTCGAAATAAAAAAGTATTGATTGATCCATTTTTGGGTCTTACGAGGAGCAAATGTAAATTTTTTCGCTTGGGCGTAGTAGATCCAAAATCACCCTTAGAAAGGCACTTATGGATGTCAAACAAAAATTAAAGTTCTTCATATGAAGGAGGCGTGCACTTCTTAGCATAAAGAATAAAAATAGCAATTGTAAGGGAATAAGAAAGGGGAGAAATTTGGATGGGAACGATATCGATAGCAGTTAGCCATTCGCGAAGAATTTGATTAGGAGGAAGTTAAACTCCACATCAAGTATGCTTGGAAGTAATAGAAATAAAACTAATGGGAGAAGTATGGATGCTTTCATGAGACTTTGGAACTCCACCCAAGTAACCCTCGGACCTGCAATGATCTAGAATGCTCTCTATTTCCCTTAGTTTGGTTATCTTATATGACAAAGATAAAGGAGAGGAAGAAGTGGATGCCATATCGAAACTATTGGATTAATTATCGGTTGTTGTTAAAATGCAAGAAAAAGGAAACTACAAAAGAAAGAAGGTCGTTACTTTAGCTCGGAAAAAGGACGATTAAGGGAGAAGATGAGATTAGCAACTAGGATTTTCTCTTTTCAAAAGCATGTAAAATAATGGAGAAGAAGAGGAAAGAAATATACTTATCTCAATCAAAACTTCTACCACACAATCAGAATGATGAAAAATCCTTAAAATATCAGTTGATTAGTGTGAAGGAAGATTAGCGCAATAATTAATACAGAGTTTCTTAGGAGATGAAAAGACTAAAGGTATGGATTTTCAAAAGATCAACCAGTAAAGGAGGGAACGTGTGCTTGAGTATTAAACACGAAAAGACAATAAGGACTTTTTCGTTCCTTTTTATAGAAAAGCAAGAAGTGATGGGTTGACGAGAAAATATAGAAGTAGAGACAAGTTCACAACGATCTAGCAATCGGTGCAGACTTGAGGGGTGTAAGTGTTATACCTATATTTTCTAAACATTGTCAGAGTAAAATTAATACAAGCACTGAGCCCGAAAGAACTACTCCCATGATAGGAGTCTAAATATGGAAAGGAAGTAAGAACAAAATCCAATAAGTACTGCGCCAAAATTCTGAGTCAGTGGCAATAGATAAAGATTGCATCCTTCTATTACTTATAGCTTCGGCACTATAACAATGTGCCAAAAACTTAAGATGGCTACAAAGTGTAGAAACTAATTTACAACCTTAATACCTACTCTGATAGGTAGAACTACGATATAGATTCCCAATATCAAAATATGAAGACTGCACTACAGTTAATAAAAAGTAAGATTTAGAAAGTTGGAAATGCGGCATAGTCTTTAAGTAATAGCGAGAAGTAGAAATGATGGTGCGGCCCTGAAAGCCACACCGACAATACATAACTATGGCACAACTCCATAAGCAACTATACGCAAGCAGAAATGCGCCACAATCTTAAACTAATATTTAAAGTGGTAGGTATGCGCTGTAAGCTTACACCAACATAAATAAGCTATAGGGATGCACCATCATCCTGATGTGACACTGTAGTAACAAAACAACACTGAAATCCTAGAAACATTACCTACAAACATAGAAACTTGAAGAATGAGGCGATGGGAAAAGACAGCTTTATGACTAAGAGCCAAGCATCATTCCTCAAGGGAAAACTAAGTGATCCTGATTCCATCCCCAAGATCGTTAAACCCAGCTAAAAGACAAGGGCGGTGGCGTGGTTCCCTATCAATGAAATTGGCTCAAACAATCAAGCAAATTGGTCGTTCTCCAAAGTAGCGTTGCCAGTCTCGTCTACAAAGCCATACAGCTCAACTCCAACACTACGCTTTGCTGATATTTTAGAATGAACAGTGTACTATAGCTTTGGTAGTGGTGATGTAGTATGAATACTAAGCGATATCACTACCCCAAACATAATGAAGGCACAACTCCCAGTAGACTAAAGCGAAGTCCTGAATGCTAATAATGGTGTATTTCTTCCCAAAATAGGAGGCAGTTTCTCATTGCAGCTTCATCTACACATATATGCAGCCCACAAGCCTATTGGTTTACAAAATTGGGAATTCATAATCAATTCAAATTTGGGTTTTACCACTTCAATTTCAAACTTCCCGCCTAAGTTTAAACTTTAATGGCTCAAATTATTGTTTCCCATCGAAGACCACGTTATTGATCCATGCACATCAAATAAGCGAGATGGATGGTCGACACATGTAATGATCCAAAGGCAGAAATCAAGAGAGCGGAGGAGTAATATTAGCAATTCACGTGAATCTCTATGTTCTATAAATAGATATAGTACTATAGCAGAAGGGGAATTTTTTTGTTTACTCTTTTTGGACACACAAATCAAAAAATTGTACTCTCGGTCGTTTATGTTTGTGCTAAGAATCAAGGGAAAAGGAATAAGCATTTTATTCATGGATGTAGAACTCATTAATATCCAAACCACGTGAATCCTCTATGTCTTTATTTTTGCTTTCAGTACTTTAATTTTTAAATTTGTTAATGCTTAAATTGAGGCAGATTGATTTAACGAACCGATTCTTACTATTTTCGAACATTCCCCTCATAATTGTGTAAGCATTAAAACAACATAATTACTCCTTTTAAAGGTAATTTTAGCACTACTTAATTTGTTGATTCATTGTCACGAAAGCATTCAGCGTCGTGATTACTTCATAAAAAATAACAGAGTGTTTTCTAAGATGGAAAATCTCATTAACAGCAATAAATGTTGCTATACAGTTCGTAAAAGAATATAATGCTCGTTATAAGTAAAAATCCATACCCCAAAAGGTAAAGGTGCAAGAAGTCAAAAGTCTAATGATACCAAAACGACTTTGTTAGTCGTGGAGCAACCTAAATGTTGATCGCTTTCACGAGTTCAAATCAATAGATTTAAGCTGTGTTAAATCTTCCTTTGGGAAGTAACTATATCGCTGGGCAATTACATAGCCTAGTGGTCGCACTCCAACTGTTTTTCAAAATGTCAAAATGGTTCTTGTAAGAGAAGTACTGTTCTCGAACAAGTATCATACAAGCCAATAAGAATAAAAGCAAGTAAAGAACATAGAAATTTTTACATGGTTCGGATTATCATTATCCTACGTTCATAGAATAATCCACTATATCTTTGTTGTCTTGATACAAATGATTACAATTGCCCAGCGACATACATTATTTGTTTATTTGATCTTTCTGTTTTTTAGGGAGGGAGAAGATGATCAATTCTCCCCATCCTTTAATGTCTCCTTTTATAGTATGAAAGTGCATTATTGGTTATTGCGATCGCCCTTTATTCTTTGCTTCAATCTCCACCCTTAGATCTCGCCATTTATCATCCATCTACAATGCATGTTTGTTGTGCCTAAATTGATGATGGGTCTTTGGTAGGATACCATGAAATTGGTGGGATTCTTAGAAATTTAAAGCAAGGTTCCTTAAAAATAAGTGGGAAGCTTTAGCCTCTACGGGTCAGCCTCTTCTCTCCTGGAATGGCAAACGTCTTAGGAGGAATGATAAGGAACCGCCTTGAGGCTCTAGTAAGTTTTTGATGCATACAAAGAGGTGCAGTGGTGAATAATTCTTGGTGCCTAGGTCGTACTAACCTGCTAATACCTTTTCCATCTTTTCTTGACTTGATATCATGTCGAGTCAGAATGGGGCAGCACTTCCCCATTTTGCTCCATGATTTGACTTGGCATATACCTCGGATGTGCTTGACGCTATTTGTGATTTGAGCTGGGTGCAGTTTAAGTTACCCTCTTTTCAAGTATTCTTGGATTACTAATGTAAGAGAAAAGGAGCTTCACATTTGTCGTTTACCTACAAGCATGGTTTTGCATTGAAGTGTATCCTGAGTGGCCCTGTATACAACACCTTTGGAGTGCTTTCTGACCCCGTGCAGTGCTGCCTAGGTTGCCCCTAGTATATGCTTATGCAAACTTGTTCATGTAGGTATTGACTAAGTGTGTGATTATAAAGGTACAGTCAACTTAGTCTATCATGTATAGCTTCCAATGCCTTGGCTCGGTATTTCACTTTTCTCTTTTATTTTAGATACAACCACTGGAAATTCATTCAGTGTTTGTCTCTTACCATGGTTCTCTTGGTTGCAGGGCTCGGGTTGGGTTAGGTGTTGTTACTTCAAGTTGGTTCCATGTTCAATATGAATTTGATTGATTCACTTCCTTCTTCTTTTCCCTCAATCTTCTTGACACAAGGGTAACTTTGCCGACTTCAAGTTGTGGCCTATTTTCCTTCACCGTAGTTCATGGTAAGAATGGGTGTAACACTTAGCCCCAAGTTTGTAGTGATCATAGGTTGGGGTAGACTTGTTGTATTAAGCACCTAGTCTGCACGTCTAGTAAGTTCTGTCTAGTCTATCTTTTCGATGCTGGGAGAAAGTCTTTTCAGTTATATTCGCTTTTAATGCTCTTGTACATGTGCCATTCGCTTAATAGCTCATTTTTAAACAACCGTTCAATCTTGCTTTTCATTTTTCTAGACAGATTTTTATCAATCTTTGCACTCATTATTTTAGCAGCAAATCCAAGTTCCATAAAAATCTCATCACTTTGATCGTGTGGCCGTTATTTAAATTGAGGTGTGTATATTCTTTCCTTATCTTCCCTAAATTTCCTTTAATCCTTTGGTTTGAAAAGAACTGCTATTAGGTTAATTTCTAAATATGGGGGTATTACAATAGATTGACAAAGGAGAAATTGTTTTGATCCTCGTTGGTCCCTTCTTAGAAGTAATCTTTAGAATTTTGACATGGATTTCGCTTCGGCATCCTCTATGCTTCTCCTTTTAAGATCACCCAACTGAATGATGCTATTGGTTCTCAGGAAATTTGGGTTTTCTAGTTATGGGATTAAGGTTCCGAAACTTTATAAATGTATTAATACATCGTTGGAGCGATATCTCTCCATCACTCTCAAACATATCCAGTGTAGCCTTTATCTTTATACGCATTTGACTATTCGTCAGTGGCTTGCTTCCCTTTATCTTGCTCTAGTCCAACTTTCACCTTATTCATATACTCTTGCCCTAACTACTTTGTTTTTATGTCGAAAATGGCATAAATCTCACTAGTGAGGAACTTCGATTTCTTTTTGAAATTAGAAAGAGTACTGTAAAGGGGAGCAATGGTTTCTTTTACATCCAAGCCACTGAATAGGTTTTTCCTGATCTCCCAAGTAAAACTAAACATTGGTCCAAGTTCTATTTCTTTATTTTAAATTTGGACAATTTTCCCTATTTCTCCTGCCGCTATTCTGTCTATACCATCTCTTTAGAGGAAAATAAACAATTATACACTTCTCGCAGATGATGGATTTTAGACTTGGTGGAAGAGGACAAGAAGATAAATAAGTTGTTTAATGTACCAAAATATATTGAGTACCGTCCACTGCGTCCTTATCGTGTATTTTCTCAAGACCAATTTAAGCCCGCTTCTTCCCTAACTAAATCTAGGAGTATAAGTTGCCTGCAGTGGATTTTGGGAATTATCATGCGTATGATTTTAATATTAGTTATTTCTCTTCTATTGTAGGTACAATGAATGTTGAATCTACAAATAAGCTTCATGATTCTTTGAAGGAGAAGGGCTTGAAGAGGAAGCCTAAAAGATCCATGATTCTCCTCTTGCTCCGAAAAGATTAAAATTTTCTCATCCTCCATTAGATATTCCGCCTCTGTCCAATGTATACCATTCCTCTTCCTCCTATTTCCATACCAAATGGGTTGACTGGTCCTTCCTTGTGGGGTGAGCTTGCTTACGGTACGGGCGGATTGACAATGCCTAAAGTTGCTATATCTGCTTTAATAGAGAAAGTATAGAGACCGTAAAAGTTCCTTCTTTCCTTTCTACTCTAGCTCCTGAGATGTCTTCCTCCGTAGTTTTGTCTACATTTGAGAAGCTCCAATCTTATATGAGTGTTCTTCTTTCTTCCCCTTTTCTTCTTCTAGTTGCCAGTCTGTTACTTATAGTACTTAGACTTCGCTTTCTTATAGTCTGCAGCCTTGATGATGAAGGTACATGAGATGGAAAGTGCACAAGCCTCCCTTTCGAGTCGAGTGGTCTAACTTGAACTTGACCTTACCTTATCTAAATTTGAGAAAGCTAAGTTGGTTTCTGCTAATGTTAATGCTGTGGAAAATGTTAGGATGCTCTAAGAGAGGGTTAAGAGGGAAGCTAAGGTTGTAAAGGAAGCTGGGTTTCAAAAGAGCATGAGCTATAGGAGATGGATGAGGCACTAGCCAAGGTTGAGAAGAAGTTGAAAGCGGTGAAGGAGGAGCTGTCCCAATCGAAGAAAGATCTTGATGGCGTTACTTCTATTGTAACATATGGTTTTTATTTCTTCGGCAAAGCGTAATTTTAGGATAGAAGTCAAGCCTGGATTTTTGGAGGACCAGTCTTTAGTTGCTTCAATTTTTAAGTATTTCCAAGGTAGGTGAAATGAGAAAGAGGTTGAAGAGAAAAATGTTGACCCTAGCTGTTCTGAGCATCCTACTAAGGAGGATATGGCTGGGGTTGGTGGAGATCGGAAGAACCTTCAATCTAAGGGAAGAGACAAAACATCTGCAAACTTTGAAGTTATTTCAGTGTATGTAGAAAAATATAATGCTTGTTATGTTTTTTTGGCAAATGATCATGTCTTCCTTGTTGTTTCGTTTAGTATTTTGGAAAGAGTGTGTTCATAAAACCGTTGAGGGAGAGTGATGCTAGGCTCGAAAAAAACACTCTAGATCGCTTTGGTTTAAGCGTCGTGGCTATATGCAGGCATGAAAACGGGTTAGACGTATCTTTTATAGAGCTTAAGGATAAGACTCAAGGATTGTTATTCTAGATAGATTAGGTAGCTTAAGAGAAAGAGGCTCTTAGCGATTTCATGCTACGCCGATGGCGATACATGTTAGAGAATGGTTCATTTCCATATGATAGTCCCCACTTAGAGTGGTTTTGGCTTAGGCTTAGAATCTTGAACAATAATTGAGCTTGCTGTACTCTTATTGTTTTATGCATGATCTTTAAGTACATGGACAAGTAGAGATAACATAACTAGTGATGGATGTATAACATTACGACTTAATCTGTTATGTCTTGATTATGTGAACAAGTTTTGTTTCATTAGTGGTTAAGTTGGCTCTCTATAAGCTCTACCCCACTCTAACTGTTATTGTCGCTAGGATGCTTCTGCCTCCACTACCATTCCTGACCTTAAAGGATCTGATGTGGTCGAGGTAGAGAATGCTCCTGACGATGAAGTTTCCCAACTCAGGTATGAGAATGAGAGGTTTGAGAAAAAGCTGAAGTTTACTTGTGACAAGCTTGAAAAGGCCAAAAACGCGCTTAAACGTCAGTATGTTTATAATAATAAACTACATGCATGGTCAAGGGGTGTTGCGTAAAAGTTGGAAGGAATAGAGAAGACCTTAAAAGAGGGTGAAAAGCTATGTCGTATTGTGTATATAGATAAGATAGCACAATATAAGAAACAAGTAGAGGAGATGTCTGTAGAAATTGCAAGATTGCTTAGCGAGAAATAAGTCACTGAATATGGGAGGTCGATCTCTCTGCTCCACTCAGATATCATTCCTAATTTTCCAATAGGTTATGGGACTTCTCACCCTTATAATGACGGATGAAAAAAATTTGGCAAAACCTATTTGGTGACATTTCTAGTCAAACCAGAAAGACAAGGTCTCAACTAATTGAGGCTCTAAACGATACAAGGAGGAGGATAGTGTTGAAGATATATGAGCTTTAGGATTCATTAGAGAATCCTTGAGGCAGGATTGCTTCTTACCATGATAAGCTTAAGTAGGCAGAGGTTAAAAGTAAGAGGGCAGAGGTGTTGCTATAACAATCCCAAGATGACTTAGAATTTTTCAGTACTTCGTTGGACCAGAATTTTCTGTATGACAAAGAGGACTTCGAACTGACAACTGATTTTCCCATGGATCATTGGGCAGGAGCACGTTATATCCCTCGCAAGACCTTTCTTGCTACTATGGCTCCATTTGCCTAATGTTCCTTAGACTCATTTGAGTGTTTTACTGTTAAGACCTTAGATAAGAAAATATTTTTTGTAATTTGACAATGCTTGCTATAATTTAGAAGTTTGTTTATTGCCTACCTTTTCTCTATACAACTTGTGAACTTCTAGCATTCTTATTTAGCTAATTTATACCACTTCTTACTTCTAATATACGTGGGCTCATTCAATTGTTTTGACCGGCTCCTCTTGATTAGGGCTTGGAAGCGGCCATTCTCCAATAGAAGTTAGATTTTGCCCTACTCAAAGTAGCAGAGTTAAAAGATTTATTAAAGAATGTTGAGTGTGTATATGAGGCCATATATAAGGATGAAATCAAAGGGTTGAGGAAAATGATTGTGGAGATGGACAAAGCGATGGCACTGCACATGAGCATGAAAGAAAGTCCTCGGATGGCTCCAACTTCGCACGCTTCCCTCGGGTCAGATGCAATTCACATGCCCCTGTCTGGAGCTGACACGGACAAGGTCCTCAAATGGAACAACGATTTGAAGAGTTATGATGAGGCCAAAATTAAAGAGTTAGAGAATAATTGTAAGGGAGGGTTGGGGATGCCCAACACACGAGTTTCACTTTCCAAGTCATTCGATGAGTTTTTTGGCCCCTTCTCCAGGAACATCGAAAAGACAAAAGGAGCATCTCTTGGGTGAGATTGAGAGAATTAGGAAGTTGGCTATGTAGTGGGTTAAGGCCTTACAAAACAAGGTATTCAATTTGGAATGTGAGACTCGACTAGATTCCATTGTAGTTTCTCAAGGTGGGATGGATATGGCATCTTTATTGGAGGAGCTTTATAAAGAGAAAGCGAAGACGAAAATAGCATTAATTGGCAGGCAACGTGCAATTAACGATTTTAAATGTTTCTGGCTTGGACTCAGTTTGTCCTTCCTGTATAATCAGGTTGTTTATAAGTATGGACCTCGGGATTACAAGAATGTCTGGGGTGGTGCTAATTATGATCCCTGTGTTTCTTACCGCGACTCTATTCACAATGGGGTCACCAATACCTGATCAAAATTTATGATTGTTAAACTAGAAAACTAATTTTTAGCTTTTTATTTAGCAGACGACTCATCTTAGCTTATAACATTGTTGAAACATCCCCCATTTTGAGGCCCAAAAATAAGCGCCATTAATGCTGTAGTTATCAATAGTATTTTTATGACCCAGAATTTGACCACTTTAAATATATTATTTAAAGTGATTTTAAATATAAAATAGGCAAGGTTATATGATTCAAACAATATTAGATAGGATTTGGAAAGAGTGGTAGTAATATTTGCCTATATCGACAAAAGTGATAAATTGCTGATTTCAGAAAAGTGTGTTTCAATGGTTAAATAGATTATTTTAATTTATTTATAAGTGTTTATATTTTTAAATTAAATTATACAAATTTATTTTTAAATTAAATTATACATAAATAAATATTTTAACTAAAACGTCAAAATATGACCGTAAAACATTTTGTCGAAAATCAATATTTTGTCGATTAAAAGTTGTCGCACCTTTATTTTCTTATATAGAAACATATATTCAAATAGTATAAGTATTAATTAATTCTCTAATCAAGTTCAATTTCACTAAATAATATTAGGAAATTCTAGAATGTCATTAAGAAAAGTAAGTAAGTTTAAGAAAAGTCAAAAGTAAACATCAAATCCAAATCACATCAATATCCAACAAAATAATTACTTTTATTTACTTAATCTTTAATTAACTAGACATAAAGTAAGAAGTGAAAGGATAATTTTAAGTTTTGAAAAAATAGAGTTTGTTTTAGGTTGAAATAAGGTTGGTTTGGTAATTTGGTAAGAGGTTATTTTGGTAAATTACCACTTCTTTCTTTTTCTATAAATATCTACCTCCTTCTTCACCTTCATTCACATTTCTTCTTCTTCTTCTACTAAGATTCTTCACCTTCTTCCTCTCCTCTTTAACGGCTTCCAAGCCATAGGAAAAAAAATTAAAAAGAAATAATGTCAAAATATTTACAAAATATTCAAAAGAAATCAATGTTCATTCTCTTCAAATCAAACTCATATTTTCCCCATATTTTACCTCTTTTTCTCTCCATCATAATTTCTACAAAACTAAACCAAAATACAAAATTATTCTTTTTAAATCATGTATTTTTCCAATGGCTACAACTTTTATGTTGACCACTTTGTCATATTCTTAAATTAATCATGTCAAAAATCCACTTCTATTCAGTGCATTCTCTAGCCTAGTCTTGAAGACAAAAATAGTGCATTTTATTATGATCATAACTTGATCATAGTAGATCCAAATTAGGAAACTATTTTTTCAATTCATATGAAATTCTAGTGGCTACAACTTTTATGTCGATCGCTTCTTCCAGTTTTGAGGTTTGCTATACCTGAAACTCAATTCTTTGAAGTGTTCATTCTATCATATCTCACTCAAAAAACTTAGATTCAAATGATTCTTTTTTCTAATTCAAGAGAAAAGAATTTTTAACGACTATTTAGTTAAAAACTTTTCAAATTGATATTTAGAGGGCCTAAAATTAGATACAAGAAACCAATTTTTCGGATTTAAATCTTGGGAATTCAAGTTCAAAGCTCCACCGCTTCTTCTCTATCCTTTCGGCCAACCTCCATCTCAAGCCTTGTCCAAGCTACTGAAAGGGAGTGGGTGTTTCTTGCTAGTGTTTAATGGAGTAGTAAGTAGTTAGTGATATGTTGGTTGATTAGAAGGTTGGTAGGAAGTTTATCGCTTTGGTTTATGGCGAGAAACTCTATTTAATACACACACACATGTTTGATGATGTGTTATGATTGCTATGGATGCTTATATTTTCTTTGATCATCAAATATTGATTGTTTGATATGATTGGTAAAATGTTTTAAATAACGTTAATACACATCGATAAGGACAAAGGAAATCGCTTTTCTTTTGAAATTGAAATAGTGTATATGGAATGCTTAAACCTTTTGAAAGTAGTTTTAAACAAGTTAGAAATGTTTTATAAACATTTAAATATGTTTGAATAATAAATAAATTAAATCAAGATTTCATCTTTTATATTTCAAATAGGTCCAAAACAATTTTCCAGAAAAATCGTGCTTTTGCAGTGAAGTGACCAAAGTTTAAAATTGGTATTTTGAAATGATTAAAAATATGAAATAAACTTGATAAATCTATTAAATGGTTTAAAAGAGATTTGAAATGGAAAATATGAATTTTCAGATATTAAAAAGTTATTTAAATTAAATAAGCTTATATAGCACTTTTCGTAGCACTTTTATGCTGTGAATTCTATAACCTTTTAAATATGAGTTTAAACGTAACGATATTTCCTAAAATTAATTATGAGTGTTTTTAAAAAGAAAAATTAAGAGTTTAAAAGATAATTTGGAACCTTATAATCAATTTCAAAATAATACTACTAAATGAGTATGCGGAAATGACTAGTACATTTGTCCCCCTGTAAGATCTGGGAAGATAAAACAAAGTGTTTAACTAAGGTTAGGGATGGAGAAACCAGTACTCTGAACTTACCTGGCATATGTTTTCTATTTTTAGGCGAGGGGTGGAACAGATCGAAAATAAAGCCCGGATGCTCTAAAGCGATCATATTTAAGAAGAAACAAATTCTTAGAACGTTATTTAACCACTTAATACCTTTAATTCAATGATTGGTACGAAGGAACCGTGATCAGATTTGGGTGATTCCTATTTGAAAAATCGGGAATGGATTTGGATGATTCCTATTCGAAAACCTCTTCAAAATAATTTTTGAAATAAAACATATTGAAGACAAAGATCTTCATGGTGTAGGATTACTTGCCATTAGTCCCATGAGGGTGAAATTTACCATATCCAAGAGGTAGTAGTGCTCTGTTATGAAAATCATTGATTTGCAATAATATGATTTGAAGTTAAGAGGGAAATCTTTGATTAAGATTTAATAAATGATTTGGGAATATTTTCCCTAAGTTAATAGTTATGTAAGAAATCTTTGTTTAAGATTTAATGAATGATTTGGAAAGGTTTCCTAAGTAAAAGAGAGAATGATTTGGAATTATTCCAGGTTTTAAGAAAGGTTTAAGAAATCAAATGATTTAATAAATGAGGCTTAATGATTCCATATACTTTGTAAAGAAAATGGAATAAATTAAAAAGAATATATCTAAGAAAGATATTTGATTAAAATAGAAGATGAAGTAATTGATTGATGATTAATATCCGCATATGAACTAAACATATTTTATTGATAATTGGTTTTGAAGCAACCGGGTCGGATTTAGGTGATTCCTATCTGAAAACCACTTCAAACTAATGCATAGGTTTGAAAGTGAAGATATGTTGAAGACGATGATTATTGAAGACCGAGAATATTATAGCATGAGGACTGCGTGTTGACATGCTCTAGGTCGCCCCTATTATAGAGTTATATATAGCAGCGGTCTCCACATTATGGAGATTTTTTCGGATTGCAAGGGCTTATCGCTTAGCAATGACCGAGGAAAGTGCCTTTGGTTTCGTTCAGTCACAGAACGAATTTATATGGATATTTATCTGACATTGTATTCTAAATCACATTTGAGTGGTTCTATAAATGTATATCAGTTGATGGCAGAGAAGGCAACTTCTTTTAGCTTGACACCCTTCCCGAGACATACGAGCTCTGGAAGTTATACTTTTCTAGAAATCAGTCATGTGACGTGGAATGGCAGTGTGGCATTCAAAGCAGAACCTGTTATGATCAAAGTGTGGTTTTGTATGAAAGGCATGGATTTGAAGAAATTGAGCGTAGCCTCACTAGTCTCACATCTTGGAAGATGATATGGGATACTATGTGGTGTGACAGACACTAATTCGGAATAAGTGAGTATGTATGGTGGTGTCCAATATGTTGGGCCCATTGGGGGAAAATGTCCCTCAAGACATTTCTTGCCCCATTTTTATAAAGTGGTTAGCCTGAGAAAAGCGGGGAACTACCGGTTATCAGTGGTAGTATAGCAAGTACAGTTTCAAGTGACTAGCTTGAGAAAGGCGATTAAGGCACCGTGGAAACTATGTTTGCTATGCATGGATCGGAGAAAAGGCAACTAGTTCGCTATCATGTTGGAAATCCAATCCCAATATGAGATTTATGGTTTTGATTGTAGTCCCAAAATAGCAGTAATAACTTGCAAACATTTCAGCTACCCCTTTTGGTGTCATATATTTGGTTCGTATATTTCGTTGACCCGGTCTGGATATATTACCTTAGACTTAGTCTGGGTATTGAGACCTTATTTGAATAAGTTTATTTGAAAGATGTTCTCCAAAAGAATGTCATTAAAGATAATATCAAATTATTTTGGTATAAAAGTGTCTTGGTTATCATAAGGTAAAAACCCGTCTGTATTTATTTGTAGGCGTGGTCCTATACGACACCCTTCTTTTCAAAGGTTTTGATAACATCATCATGATTGTCATTTTAAATTTCAAGTATCTCACGCTGGTTTATCAAGCCTGATCCGGGTATTTTCAATACTCAGGTAAGATCTGAGTAGTTTCAGATTTAGTTGAAGATAGTTGAAGTTTCTAGAGGAGAGCAGGAGATCTTCATCGTCATATGGACGTATTCTATTATCCGCTACATTTATTGCATTTGTTTTGTTGTTTTCAGCATTTGTAAGGACAAAATTTTATAACTGTCCAGGCTGAATCTAGGTTAGACTCTGATATTGTATTTTAAAATTTTCCGCTGTAAAGATTATTATTAAAATAATAAATGTTATTCCATTCGTGTGAGATTCCATTATGTTTTCTTTTCTTTATGCCCTTAATGATCAGTCTTTTCGTGCAATTTGAGTTAGACATGTATGGTTTACTGTCGATTCAAAGGGTATGAATAAACAGACCGTTACAAGTGTTATTCTTTTGTGACAAAATGCGGTTATGTTAATCATATCAATAACATCAGAAGCACGTGAATATGAAAAAATTTCAAACATTTTTCATTAATCAAACTTTCATTACATTTCAAAATAATATCTTCACACTCATTACATAATCTCATTCGTTTCCCACATTTAACGAAAATATAGTAATTACAAAATACTCCAGCAGCGATATATGAAGATGCCCTCTTGTTTGAGTCTAATACTTGACAGTTATAAATTATGTCATTACATCCACTCAAACACAACATAAGCATTAGAAAACACAACAGAGATAAGAGCCTAACATTAGCAATTTTCCCTCATTCACGTCTCCGGAGGCTTATTCGTCTAACTTGAAAATCCATACTCTCGACTTACTAAAACGAGTACCTGAGAGTTAAGGGAAAAAACAAAAACTTCAGATTAAAAAAAAGTCTATCATAAGTAATAATATTCCATCTCGAACCAAATATGTGAACTATAATCATGCACCTTCAACCACAATGATTAGGACAAAGATAACATGATCATACGTATGCATGCAATATGGGTAAGGCTTACCAGTCTGTCATCCTAGAGTTATGCACACCCAAAATTTACCCTTTTCAAAAATAGACTATATGTCTTGAATCATAGTTTTCTAGGGTCACCATAAATCTAATGGTTTTGTAGACCAACCAATAACCTATCAGGCTGACTCGGGACAAAACTTTTAACTAGATGTTCCAAAATCTCTAAATATTGTTAGGGGTAAAACAACTTAAATAATCCCGTGAGCTTATTGAGCCACGAGTTCCTTTCTATGTACAAACACCCTTTAGTCCCACTACTGAAAAAACCCTACGCGTTGGAATCGCGAACCTTTACCAACCGGGGGCTAATGGCTGAAGAATAGGGCGCGATCCTACACTAGTCTCACCTACAATCTTGTTTGGTTTTAAATTCATGGGTCGTATCTTTTGACCAGTTCAGGGCATCCTTACACAATTGATCCATCTGATCTTATGGATGCAATTCTACTCACTCAGGAGTTTAGTCTAGCCATACTCACTACTAGGCAACCTAATTGGTAATTCCACCCCCAAAATCCTAAGATGCAATGTTGGGTCATGAATTATGAGTATGACAATGATAAAATATGTTAATTTAACAGATCAATTAATAACAAGAACATATAACATTATTCAGTAAAACATGTTCAATCAATAGTGACATACATAATAAAATTACTTAAAGTGAAGTAGTATTTTCCATTAGCAAACTTCACACAAAATTAGGTCAAAACACCATTTATTACCTTGAAACCATTTATTATTAAAATTGACAAACCACTTAAAAAATTTGTTTAAAAATAAGGAAAACTTTGCCCATTGCTTAGCCAAAATTTTGTGCCAAAGCACTAACAACTTTAAATAGCATTTATAACACAAGTCTAAACTGATGGCATAAACCGGTCGTCATAAGTCTAGACTGATAGCATAAAACTGATCATCATAAGTCTAAAATGATGGTATAAAACTGGTCATCGTAGGTCTAAAAGGATTGCATAAAACTAGTCGTCGTAGGTCTAAACGGATGGCATCAAACTTGATGTCGTAGCTATAAAATGATAGCATCAAACTTAATGCGCAGGTCTAAAAGGATGGCATAAAATTTGATGCCGTGGGTCTAAAATGATGACATAAAACTTGATGTTGTAGGTCTGAAATGATAGTCAGCCAAAGGATATAGATTTTTATCAACCAAAGGAATAACATTTATGTAAATAACTTGAAAACTAAATTATTTTCTTTTAAAGATAATACTTTCCACCAACTCTTACCTCTTGTCAAATAATCATTGGATAATAAATTCTCTTTTCATTTTATTTTTAGAACTAGTTGGAAGATCACATTTTACTTTCCCAATTCGCAAACCTTTATAATTAACATCATTAATTATTAGCTATTAAGTGCTTTTCTATCATCAAAAATTCATAGAAAAACATAAACATATGGGAAAATTTTCTAAATATCACCAAAATTTTAATTTTCCATCTTTTTCATATATAAAAATTTTAAGACCAAAATATAAATTCTATTATTTTTAATAATTAAAATATGAAATAAACACTTTTTTCATTTTTGGGAATTCACAAAATATTCATATGAACTTGGAAAATTATGAAATTAAAAATCCATTTTCAAAATAATATTTTACAAAACATATTCAAATTTCAAGTCAATTGGAGATCAAAAACTAAGTTTTTTCCTTTAAACCCTTAAGAATGATTCCATAAAAAATCCAATAAATTAGTATTCAATCAAATAATGATATAAACTGTCCAAACATGACATATCATCACAACATCGAAAGTCATGCATATATCTGAAAATAACCATAATAAAAGAGGTGGATACTATTATTCACCTTAAATTTGATAGGAGAGATTGAGATTTATTTGAAGATTGATTTCCCTAAACTTTTCTCTTGAATCACTTGGTTTTCCTCTTCCTTCTTCTTCTTGTAATGACCGACCTCTTTAGGTTAGGTTTTGATTGTCCGAGAATGAAAATGAGAATGAAATAAGAATGCAATGAGAGAGGAAGAGCTAAGGGAATGAAACAAGGAATTATTCCTCTTTTGCCCTTCTCATTTATTCTCTCTATATTATGTTAAAATCATCCTTGTTAATTGCTTACTTAAGGCACAACTCAAATTAATTAAAAATCTACTTCTCCTTATCAACCATACACACAAATTTTTCTATTTAGTTTATCTAATTAAATCTCCTAAAAAATGTTAATAAAAATCAGAGGAGTTATAGGCTCTCCTACTTAAAGAATTCTGTCCTCGAAATTACCATAAGGAACTCAACAAGCATATCAATAATACAAACATATTACAACAATGCTAGCATATCCTACTAGATAAATGTCTATATGACAAAATAGGCCATACGATCAAAAAAGCTTAGGATAAGTATATCTAATCCTATTCTCTATCTCCCAAGTACGGTCTTTCTCATTGTCACTCCACTATAATTTCACTAGCTTGACTTTCTTGTTCCTTAGCCTCTTCTCATCTCTTGCTATAACACGAACTGGTTATCTCACAAAAGTCATAGCCCGTTCCACTAGTAAATCTTTCAATGCAATTGGTGCAATAGTAGTCTCTGGATCATGCACACTTTCTAAGATGAGAAACATGAAAAACATTATGGACCCCTGCCAAACTATCCCGTAACTCTATATGATAAGCGAGTTTTTCGACCCTTTCTATGATAGGAAACATACCAACATATCTTGGTGTCAATTTCCTTGACTTTCCAAATCATACCACACCCTTCATTGGTAGTATTTTAATAAAAACACTGTCTCCAACTGATAACTCAAAAACCTTACGCCTCTTATTTGCGTAACACTTCTGTCTAAATGGAGCTTCCTTCATCCTTTCTCAAATCAACTTAATCTTTTCTGTGGCTTCTATCACCATATTTGGACCAAGAATCAAACCGAGTTCCCACTTTAAGTCCAATACTCCTTTTAAGTAGTAATAAATCGTCTTTCTTCTTAGAAGCAATCCTTTCGATCATTATCGGCCGAAGTTCCAAACATGATAGCATTGCGGTATTACGACTAAAACTTGCCATCGAGCTTAACCTTACACCACAAGTAGTCAATGCCTCCAAATTTTTCCATTCTGCTAACATAGCTAACACCACACTCTGATGTTTTCTGCTAAGTGCATCAGTAGCTTTATTTCCTTTCCCTTCCATATACTCAATATCAAAACCATAAGTCGCCAAAAACTCTAGCCACCTTTGTTGTCTAATATTCAACTCCTTCTGAGAGAATAGTACTTCAAAGACTTATGATCCATAAATAACTCGAATCGTTCTCCCAAAAGATATTATCCCCATACTTTCAAAGCAAAGATCATCCCTTCCAACTCTAGATCATGAGTCGAATATCTAACTTCATATGGTTGAAGCTGTCGAGAAGCATAGACTATCAATTTACCTCTTTGCATTAACACAGCTCCTAACCCTACCCCACATTCATTAGTATACACTACTATATCCTGATTCCCATCTGTAACAACTAACACAGGCACACTGGTTAATAAATGTTGTTAGGAACGCTTCTTAACATTTAACGGTCCAAACATACTCTACACCCTACCTTGTCAGTTTAGTCATAGGTGCCATTATATCAGAGAAATCTTTGATGAATCTCTGATAATAGCCAGCCAACCAAAGAAAACTTCTTATCTAGGTCATAGTGTCGGGTCTTTTCCAGTTATTAACAGCTTCAATCTTTATTGAATCTACGGATAACCCATTTTATGAAACTACATGACTAAGAAACTTCACTTCTTTCTTCCAAAACTGACATTTTAGAAACTTCGTTTTTCGTTAATGCTGCCTCAATGTTTCATTCTAAAATGAATCATGATCTCTTTCATTCTTAGAATAATCAATACCTATCATCCAGAAACACTGACATGAATCTGTCCCAATGCTCTTGAAAGACCCGGTTCATCAAATCCACAAAGTAAGCAGGCGCATTGGTCAGTCCAAAGGGCATGACTAACCATTCATGCAAACCGTATCTTGTTCGAAACACCGTTAATCGAAAGCAATCCTCCACCATTCTTAATTGATGGAACTATGTTGTTATACCTGGCTCCACTCAGCTAATTAATAAATCATCTATGCTTAGCAAAGAATACGGATTCTTTATCGTCTTCTTATTTAACTTACGATAATCAATACACATCCTCAACGACCCACCGGTTTCTTTATGAACATTGTGATTGCTTCCCAAAGAAAACTCCTTAGCGTAATAAAATTATTTCCTTCTAAGTCCACCGGTTGCACTTTTAACTCTTTCATCTCAGTAGGTGTCATTCTTCTTGGCAGTCTACTTACGAGTTCAGCTCCAGTTACAAGATCTATTGAAACTCAATAGCTTGTTTCGGTAGTAGTCCTATAGTTGGCTCAAAAACATATACATATTCTCTTACGACAAAACCTAATTCACTTCATCATCCAATTCCACTGCACCTAATAAAGCACAAATATCTAAATTTGAATATTCTACCGAGCATATAATTCGGTCACGGCTATTGGTGTCACTTAGCGATATCTTCCTATCCTATAGAATATCCTAGCATCATATCTGCTTAACCAATCCATACCCAGAATAATCTCCAAACCCACAAAGTCAAACACATACAGATTGCAGGTAAATGCATGACCTAAAATCTCAAATTCTAAATAGTTGCATCTAATCCCAAGAGTTGCACAACCTCCTATCAGTTACGCAACCTTTAAGGAAGTTATAGGGTATGATGGTTCTAGCTTTAACTTATTTACAAACATTGTAAGATAAAAGAATATGATGTGCCTATATCAAATAATAATTCAATAAGAATGCTATGAATCCAAAGCATACCTCCCATCATAGACTTTCCTTTCTCTTCTGCAGTCGATCCAGAAGCCGATGGTTCTAAAGCAAAAACTTTCCCTTTTCGGCCTTGGCCGGTATTGGACATTCATTCTTGCAGTGCTCCATCTGATTACAGTTATAACACTTCAAGTTTTTCTTTCCTACAACCTTCTTTCCATTACTAGAGCGACACTCATTTGCACGGTGCCATTTCTTATTACAGCTATAACAAATAACATCGACTTTTTTTTTTCTTAGTAGCTCCACTCTTCTGAGCTCCCTTCTTCTTGAAGAACTTTCTCTTCTTATCCTGAGAACTTTGCCCTCCACTGACTTCTCCTTTCCAAAAGTCGAAAGCAACTCCACATTCCTTATGGCCATTTCTACGACTACATTACACAGATCTCTGAGATGCGGCATTGTTGCTTCGGCAATCTCCGGCTTTAAACCCTGGATGAACTTCTCATTCCTCTTGATCATGGTATTTATGGTAGCATATCTCTACTGGGATAGCTCATTAAACTTAGTCGCACACTCCAGCACCGACATTTCTCCTTGTTCCAGATCAACAAACTTCCTAAGCAAGGTTGATTTGGCTACCTCAGATAAGAAACTCTTCTCAAACCTTCTTCTAAACTTAGCCCAAGTCAATTCTTCTTCGGGTGCACCTACGGTCACACCGTTCCACCAGTACAGAGCAGCTCCATGCAACTGCCTAGAAGCCAACCTTCTTTTCCGCTCATCATTCAAACCTAAGTCGGCAAATATTCTCTCATAGTGCAACAACTAATTCTCAACTTTAATGGCATCCTTTGTTCCTTAAAAAGGCTTTCCTCAAAGGCAGGTATAATCCTGGCTCAACTTAGCATAGTTGTTGCCAGTCGGTACCTCGAGATAAGCTCCTTCCAATTAGAAACATTTCCTCCAGCCAAATTTTCTACAGCTTCGGCTTGCATCATATTCATGAAAAACTGATACATAATCCCCATGTCTACTGTTGGGGTTCAGCGCTCACATTAGCATTTGTATTTGGATTAGCATTTGCTTGTTGCCCTAGGTTCCTTCTGGTATTGGGCCGAGCATTTCCATTAGTTATGGTGCTTCCTTCATCTAGATCGACTCTTCCACTTCCTACTTCAATATCTTACTTCCTTTGAATCTGCGTATGGACATTTGTAAGATACAAAAGAATAGTCTAAGAGGGAGCAGAGAATAATGATAGGATATATACTTATGTATAGCAAATACAAGTACGTTACTACAGCGTTATCCCATACCCCAATCTTATTTTCTAATTTATTTGGATAGTGTTTTCAAAAAACTTTTAATCTATTAAATTTTACCTAAATCTACGCTCTGCTACCAAGTAGTAACATCCTTTATTTTGAGGCCTAAAAACAAGCGATGCCGATGTTGCAGTCATCAATAGTATCATTCTTCGGTGACAAAATACAGTTATGTTAATCATATCAATAACACTAGAAACACATGGATATGAAAAAATTTAAACATTTTTCAATAATCAAACTTTCATTATATTCCAAAAATAAGATGTTCACAATCATTACATAATCACATATGTTTCCCACTTCAAAGAAAATATAATTGTTACAAAATACTCCAGGAGTGACATATGAAGATTTCCCTTTAGTTGATCAAAGTCTAATACTTTACAATTATAAATTCTATCATTACATCAATTCAATCATAATATAAGCTTTAAAGAACATAGTGGAGATAAGAGCTCCTAACATTAGTTAATTGCCTCCTGCACGTCTTTGGAAACTTATTCGTCTAACCTGAAAATCCCTTCTCTCGACCTACTCACCCAAGAGTATAGAATGAAAAACAAAAACTTCAGATCGGATAAATAATCTGGTGTGAATAATAATATTCCATTTCTAGTGGGATCATGCTACCAACCGGAATGAATTTTGCTCTCACTAGTATCTTATCCAAATATGTCAACCATAATCATGCACCTGCAATCACAATGATTAGAACAAACATAACATGAGTGTATGCATGCATGCAACATGGATAAGTTTGACCAGTCTGTCAGCCTAGAATTATGCATACCCAAGGTTTACCCTTCATAATAATAGACTGTCTTTCTTAAATTATAGTTTTCCTAAGGTCACCATAGTTTTTATAAGGTCTTCATAAGTTCAAACCGATGGCATACAATTGGTCGCCATAAGTCTAAACTGACGGCATAAAATATGTCGTCATAAGTCTAAACGGATGACATCAGACATTGTGTCGTAGGTCTAAAATGATGGCATCAAACCTGATGTCGTGGGTCTAAAATAATGGCAACAAACTTGATGCAATAGGTCTAAAATGATGGCATCAGCCAAAGGATATAGAATTTTATTATCCAAAGGAATGGCATTTCTGTAAATAGCTTGAAAACAGAATTACTTTCTTTTAAAGATAATACTTTCCACCAACTCTTGCTCTTGTCGAATTTTGATTGGATAAAAATTCTATTTACATATTCTTTCCAAAATTTGTTGGAAGATCGAATTTTACTTTTCCAAAGTAATTTGCAAACCTTTGTAATTAATATCATTAATCAATAGTTGTTAAGAGCTTTTCAATCAACAAAAATTCATAGAAAATCATAAACATGTGAGAAAAATCCCCAAAAATCATCAAAAATTTGGTTTTCCATCTTCTTTTGTATATTAATACTTTAGGACCAAAATATTAGTTTTATTATTTTTAGTAGTTAAAACTCGAAATAAACACTTTTCAATCTTTGAAAATTCATAAAATATTCATATAATCTTGGAAATTATGAAATTAAAAAATCATCTTCAAAATAATATTTTACAAAATGTATTTCAATTTCAAGTCAATTAGAGATCAAAAACTAGGTTTTTTACCTTTAAAAACCCTTAATAATAATTCCATAAACATTCCAATAAATTATCATTCAATTAAACAATGATATAAAGTATCCAAACATGAAATATTATCATAATAATTTAGAATTCAAGAATAGATCCAATAATAACCGTAATAAATGAGATGGATACTATTATTTATCTTAAATTTGATAAGAGAGATTAAGATTTGTTTGAAGATTGATTTCCCTAAACTTTGCCCTCTAATCCCTTAGTTTTTCCTTTCCTTCTTCTTCTTGTAATGGTCGACCTCTTTAGGTTAGGTTTTGAATATTTGAGAATGAAACGAGAGAGGAAGAGCTAACAGAATGAAATAAGGAACTATTACTATTTTTCCCCTCTCATTTATTCTTTCTATTTTATGTTCAAATCATCCTTATCAATTGATTACCTAGGGCATGGCACAAATTAATTAAAAATCTCATTCTTCTTATCACATTCCATATATATTTTTCTATTTACTTTATCTAACTAAATCTCCTAAATAATGTTAACAAAAATTAAGGATGTTACAATCGCATTCTTGTCAGTTATATCGACACAGAGCGGTCATAACTAGTTCGTCTTCTGATTCAGATTCAGATTCATAGCTTAGTTTTTGATTAAGGAGTGTTATTTTGTAATTTGACCTCGATTGTAATCTTTTTAGACTACATATATATACGTAAAATAATGATATTTTTGGTTTAAAGAGCATAACTAATTATTGCTAACTTAATTTGATATATACCTGGCAAGCTTTAAGCAGTGTTTGGGTTTGTACCTGATTAATAATTTGTGGCACTTCTCATATATTGTGCTTGCTTACCATGCTTGGAAAGAGCTTTTGAGGCAGCTTATGCCCCCTATGGTCTTGACCTTTAATTTGCGGTCTTTTCTTGCACATTTAGTAGACCTATCCCTTTATCTTGGTGTAGTGGCAGCACAGCTTATGCCCCCATGGTCTTGACCTTTAATCTGTAGACTTTTCTTGCACATTTAGTATGACCTATCCCTTTATCTTTGTGTAGTGTCATGTGCTGCCTCGGCCGTATGATTGATGAGACCCACCCCCTTAGTTAGGGGTGAAATGTCCTTAGCCGATCTTGGCCCCCTAATTTGAAGGCGGAACATCCTTAGTCATGAACTTGGTACGCTCTACCCCTTTATTTAGAGGCGTAATGCCAGATGTATGCTAAGCGCTATTCTTGTCTAGCATCACCGTTCCCATTTTTGAGATTGCCCTTGTTGTTCATAGATAGTGTTGCAATAATAGAACAACGGCGGTAAGCTGTGAAGAGTATTCAGTTCGTGTGCTTAGCATGGTCATCTCTGCTATTTGGGGGAGGACCTAAAAGAAGATTTGAATAAGAAGTCTAGTCATGCATATACAACCCATTTCGCATGTGCATAGTTTTTGTGTACAAGTTCAAGCTATCAAATATCCATTCGTCCAGTGTGATATGTTGAATTAGCTAACATAAAGGTTTTTATATTGGTTTAGGTAGTCTAATATCTCTACGGCCAGTTTGATTATGATATGATTGCTACCATGGAAATATTCGTACCGGGAAAGGGTAGTTTAACATCCCTATGTCCAGTGTAGTATTTTGGCTGAAGAGCGGGATTGCGTTGATGAAAGTCCAAGTGTATAGGTCCATTTTGGCCATTCTCGGTGTTGAGAGTGACTTTTTTATCTATAGATCTCGTGTTATGATTAATCAGTGAACATTGGAGATGAACCGTGAATGTGTATTTAACTTTAAAAAGAAAATAATATAGAAATTTTATACTGGTTTGGGCTGTCTAATATCCCTATGACCAGTTTAGTACATCAATACATATATACCTTTTTTTAACAATGCTTGTCACATAAGCAGCACAGAACGTTCTACTCTTGACTTGGGCTCTTCAGTGTAGTACTGCTCCGACTCTAACTCCTCCCCTGGATTTTGAATCCATCATGCCCTCGATCTCGGCTATCTGTCTGACATGACTTCTTCCTCAAGTTAAGGATAGAAGCAAAAAAAATCCTTGTGCGAACCACTAAATTCAGTTCCAGTGAGAAGGGGGTAGTAGTTAGTCTTTTAAATCAGCATGCATCTCAATCATTTCAGCTTGCTACGCACTGATGTGATTGAGATACATGCTGTGAGGCATGCAATAGGATCCTTTTATTATTGTGATTAATGTTCTTGGATTCCTATTTTAGGATCCATGCCATGATCAAAATCACTATCCAAATCAATAAATACCTACGTATCCTCACCCAACTTGTGATCACTGATTAACACGGGGGAGCGAAGAGAAGCTAGAAGAAGTCATCGAACTTGATTCCATGCACCATCGATTGTTGAGTCTTTCTATCAAGTAGTTTGCAGCTGGTCTTACCGTTCTTATTTTCAAGATTGTTTTTATCACTCACCCGCTGTAGAGCTAGCATGATTGGTGAGTGATGGCGGCGAGCCATAGGTGACAGAGGTGTTATTGATTGGAGAAAGATGGTTTGGGTAGGATCGACGATGTCTTTGAGTAGCCACCTTTAAGCAAAGAGTGTGGACAAGCCAACGAGCTCCATAATTAATGGGGGGAATGGAGGTACAGAGGTTTGATCCCTACTTCTATTACCAAAAATGTTAGTGAAGTTTTTCATCTTCACCGCACTCAACTGGATCGTGAAGCAACCTAAATGTTGATCGCTTTCATGAGTTTGAATCAACATATTTAAGCTGTGTTAAATCTGCCTTTGGGAAGTGACTACATTGTTGGGCGCTTACACAACCTGGTGGTCCCACTCGGACTGTTTGTTAAAATGTCAAAATGGTTCTTATAACAGAAGTAATATTCTTGAATAAGAAGAAATCCAACTAAATGATGCATAAATTTTTACATGGTTCAGAGTGTCATTAATCCTACATTCATGGGATAATCCACTATATCTTAGTTGTTTCGATACAAATGATTACAATTGCCCAACGACGTATAATATTTATTTATTTGATCTTTCTATTTTTGGGAGAGGGAATAAAAGATCAAAAAGATCATTCTCTCCGTCCTCTTGTGTTTCCTTTTATAGTATGAAAAGCGCATTATTGGTTACTATAATCGCCCCTGATTCTTTGCTTCAATCTCCAGCCTCAGATTGCACCACCTGCATCCATCTACAATGTCTGTTTATTGTGCCTGAATTGATGACTGGTCTTTGGCAGGAAACAATGAAACCGACATGAATCTCGAAATTTTGAAGCAGGATACCTGAAAAATTGAGTGGGAAGCCTGAGCCTGTATGGGTTGGCCTTTTCTCTCTCAGAATGGCAAATGAGTTAGAAGGAAAGGTAGGGGACCACCTTGAGGCTCTAGTGTGTTGTTGATGCATATGAAAAGGTGCGATGGTGAATATTGCTTGGTGCCCAGGCCATACTGCCTTGTTAATACCTTTACCTTCTTTGCTTAACTTGATATCATGTCAGGTCGGAATGGGGAAATACTTCCCCATTTTTCTTTATGAATTGACTTGGTATATGCCTCGAATGTGCTTATGGCTATTTGTGATTTAAGATGGATGCAGTTTGAGTTACATTTTTTCAATTATGCTTGAATTCCCAATGAGAAAGAGGAGGGGCTTCACATTTTTTGTTTACCTCCAAGTATGGTTCTACGTTGAAGCGTATCCTGTGTGGACTAGTATATAGCCCCTTTGGAGTATTTTTGACCCCATGTGATGCTGCGTAGGTTGCCCTCGGTATGTGTTAGTGTAGACCAATTCCTGTAGGTATTGATAAGATATGAGCTTTTAGAGGTACGGTCAACTTAGTATATCATGTAGTGCTTCCGATGCCTTGACTCGATATTTCACTTTTGCCTTTGATTTTAGATACAACCACTGTGACTTCCCCATATTTTCCAATGCATGCGGTGTTTGTCTCTTACCGCGGTTCGCTTAGTTGTAGGGCTCCGGTTTGGTTATGTGTTGTGACTTCAAGTTGGTTCCTTGTTCGGTATGAATTTAATTGATTCATTTCCTTCTTCTTTTCCTTCAACTTTCTTGTCACATGGGTAGCTTTCCCAACTTCAAGTCCTGGCATATTTCCCTTCATCGTGGTTTATGGTAAGAATGGGTGTAACAGGCTCCACCTACTTTGTTTAATCCATAGATGAATTATCGTAGAAATGAACATGTGTATTTAATGCACAAGCAACGTATTTTTGACAAGTTCGCCGAATATAGAACGGAAGTAGAAAACATGACATGTAAAAAAAATTGATTCGATTAAATAAGAGAGTATATTGGAAAGAGTTCCCGGTGTAACTAAGATGGATATGATTCTATCTCAAAAATCACTCCTCCCAAAGATACATAATGATGTATCGATAAGGAGTAATTGAACTTTGTATGACAAAGACGATTAACGATGAGTGAAGTTGAGTTAACTTCTTTATGTTAAGTCGTGTACTTTTTAAGTACATAAGGTTAAAATTAATTTCATCTAAAGCACAGTTTGTGAGATTATATAAGTAAGAGTTTATAAGTAACCCCTACATTTCCTAGGTCAAAGAGTTAACAGGTTGTGTGAGTCGAGAGACTGCACGTAATACTTGTTCGTAAGGGATCTTATGTTGATCTCTCCAAATAAGTTTGGGAATGATCAATGTTGATTGACCAATTTGTGTGATGAACACAAGTTACATAAACTAAAAACTAAATCATTTTTATGCTTATATAAAGGTGGCTCGTTAAAATATTCATGTATACATATTCCATTACACAGAGAAACAATTATTATTTCAAGAAATGCCAACTTTGTGAAAAAGGAATTAAATTATTAATAGTAAAATGGATTTGAATATGATTCAAAGATAAAAGTGATTTTAAAGGATGAAATGAAATTTACCAAATCTAAACGAACACAACTAATTAAAATGTCTAATAAGAACTATCACCCATTAAATATAATCTATAATTCTCATATCAATATCAAGACAAAAAATTCTCGGTTATCAATAAGCCATTAGAAGTATTGGCTCTACCATATGGCATAATGTGCACATCTGGAGTAGATTCCAAGTACATTTGCATAATATGATTTTAATCGTTGTATTCGAAGGGATACGATCCATCGGATGCAAATGTGTCTTCGAGAAGAAGACCAAAACAGTTGGAGTATAAGTTATATTGGTAGAACAACATCGTAACTTTCAATATTGAAATTAACATAACATATTTGTCATTCCAACCGTGCTTATGTTAATTCAAATTTTACTTGCATAATTATTGCTTTATATGATTTTGAGTTTTGGTACATATATGTTGAAATAGAAATTCTAGATAATGATTTAGAATGTGTTGTCTGCAATAATAACTAAAGCATCTCGAAGTTATTGGGAGCGATTCTGAGTTTGTTGGTTATGGACATGATCCAAGGAATGATACAAAAGTATTATTCGATAAGTATTAGAGTCAAGCAAGTATTTTGATAGAGAAATAAAATAGTTTTTTTTCCAGCCAAAATGTAGAGGAAGCATGCGTCTGTAAGAAAGGATATTAACATGTGCTAAAGTATTTCTAAAATTATAAGTAAACAATAAAGTTATAATTGTTAACGGTGTATTCATATTAAAATCATTTTAGATTATTGTTTAATTCTAGGTGTAGGATTTGAGAGGACATCTTTTATAATCGGTATAAATTGATGTTGGGAATGTCCAAACAGACATACAGAGACACTATATTAAATTGTTTAATGTAGAGCAGGTAAGATGGGTTCCTTATGCATCACACTTTATTTATGTATTTGATATATAAATTAAGCATTAAATCCAAATTAAGATCACTAAATGATAATTTAGATTATTCTCGAGTATCTGCGGAATACTAGAGAATTGTTTGTATTAACAATGAACTCCTTATGAAGGAGTGCACGGAATCAAATTTCATAAGTTTTGACAAATTTGGTTCTTTCAGCACTACCTCTATATTGGTTATTTTTTTGTAAATGTCCCAAATGGGTTTTGAATAGACCGATAGTATTGGAAGAAATTTCGTTTGGCACGATGGTAGAAATAGTTGTTCTTTGAGTTGTTAAATTTCTTGGGATCAAATTTGTAAGGTGATTGAGCAACGGGGTTTGGGTGTGTTGAACATTGCCGAGATGTACAATTGACTGTTATGTAGATGGATTTAGGACTTGATCAATAATAAAGAAGTTATGTGGAGAAGTGGGGCTTGAAGTTATATTTTAATGAATGTTTTCATTTGAATTTGGTGGTTAAAGGCTGTTCAGTATTTGGAGGAATATTTGGATGACATAATACAATCTTGTAAGAGATCCTCCAAAATATGATTTACCCTCTCGATCTGTATGTTTGAAGATGGTAAGCCATACTCGAATGCAGCACCATTACCAATGCTTCCTTTAAGCTCTTCCAAAATCCACTGATGAATAATGGGTCTCCGTACCTAAAATAATCTTTGCCAGACCATGGTATCGTACAACCCACTTCACATGCAACCAGCTAGTTTTGCTATTGTACTATTAGACTTTACGGATAGATCTAGCACTCTTTATCGGTAAATTAACTATGACCCAAATGCTATCAAACCCTCCTTTAGTCCTCGACGGTCCATCACTAAAATTCATTGAAACCTATTCCAACATCCATTAGAGAATTTCTAGTGCTTGCAATAAATCTAGCCTTTTTCTGCTCGGTCTTCAACAACTAGCAGTTCATGCACTTTGAAATGAATGCCCCGACTCCTTTTTCATCCCTTTCCAATAAAATGTTTGTTTCATATCCCTATACATTTAATTGCATCAAAGATGTACGGTCAATCTCGAATGATGGCACTCTCATAGTACCTCATCCCTTAATCCATTAATGTCGGGTACAAATAATCTCCTATCACTACGGATCCAACTATCTCGGTCAAGTCCCCATTGCCTTATCTTTTCAGACTCTACTCCCTCCTCAATCATAGCAACAATCTCCACCAATCTAGAATCTCGCTTGT
Organism: Allium cepa; assembly: GCA_030765085.1. Taxonomy (NCBI): domain Eukaryota; kingdom Viridiplantae; phylum Streptophyta; class Magnoliopsida; order Asparagales; family Amaryllidaceae; genus Allium; species Allium cepa. Next base: position 964,748,752 of record CM060931.1, read on the forward strand.
GACTAGCTTCGATCTGCTCTATCAGAGTAGGTCTACTCGTCAAGCTTTCCCATTTCTGGCTCTAACTCACAACATTGTCGATATCATAACTAACAATATACTCAAGCTACTTCCACCCTAGAAACATTGCTCCTGGGATGGATTGTTTCCTACTCAAACCATCAACAACTGTATTTCCTTTCCAAGAAAATAGGAAATGTCAAAGTCATAGAAGGGCAAGAATTCTAAACATCGCTGTTGGCGAAAATTATGATTTTTATGCAAGAAGTGGTAATTTAATGATTTATAGTCAGTGAACAACTCAAAGCTCTCTCATAATAGATAATGCCTCCAAATCTTTAGCACAAACACAATCTTTGCTAACTCCAAATCATGGGTTAGGTATTTCTTCTCATGCGACTTTAGTTATCTACAAGTATAAGCAACAACCGTACCCTTCTACATTGATATCGCGCCTAATTCGGTACCATAAGCATCAGTGTATACCATCATCTCCTCATTTCCACTCAGAATGGTCAACACTGGCGCACTTATCAACCTCTCCTTTAGACTGATGAATGCATGCTCGCTCCTCACATCCTAAGTAAAATTTTGATTCTTTTTCATCAAATTGGTCAACATTGCTACTATCTTAGAGAAGTCCTTGATAAACCGTCTATAGTATCCTGCTAGTCTAAGGAAACTCCTCACGTCCATAGCATTCTTAGGTCGCTATCAATCCTAAAGCATTGCAACTTTCGTTGGGTCCACTGCAATGCCCTACCTAGAAACAACATGACCTGAGAACCTCACTTCTCTACTTTAGAAGTGAAACTTTGAAAATTTAGCTTTCATTTAGTGTCTCCTTAATACCTCCATCGCAACTTTCAAGTGCACCTTGTGTTCTTCTTCCATCTTAGAATAGACAAGGTTATAATCCACGAACATAAGCAAAAAATTATTCAATCGATCCCTGAAAATATGGTCCATGAGACCTGTAAAGTATGCTAGATCATTTGATTAGCCCATACGACATAACCAACACTTATAAAATCCCAATGGGCTATGAAATGTAATAATCAAAACATTATCCCTTGCCACTGTCAATTAATAAAACTCATTGCAAGGTCCAACTAAGAGAACTTGTTAGCACCATGGAGTTGATCGAATTAGTCATCCATCTGTGGGAGTGGATGTTTGTTCTTCTTTATCACCTTGTTCAACTCTTGGTAACCAACACATAACCTCAAAGATCCATCTGTCTTCACCGTGAGCACAACAGTTGCTCGCGCTTAAAAATACTCCTTCGAATGAACCTCCATCATAATAATTCATCCACTTGCATCTCTAATTCCCTCTACTCTTTGGGTTCAATCCTTTGCAATCGCATCACTATTATCTGGCATCCTTTACCAAATCGATATGGAACTCAGTCTCCTATGTGACGGTAATTCAGTCACCTCCTTGAATATGTCAAATTACTCCTTCACCATCAGTACTGATGAAAATTCATCCAATGGGATGTCAAGTGGCTATAGAAAGCTAACCATCACCTCATCTCTGGCAGGAAGCCCAACTGTACCTTCCACTCTCTATTTGTCCTTATCGTCATCAACAATCTTGATAAGACCAAACAACGACAAATCATACACAGGCTAGTTGAGACTCCAATGGAGTTTTTCATAATCAAAAGTCGATCAACAATCTTGAGTTTCAATCCTAATCTATCGACTATGTCACTAGATATGAAGGAATACGAAGCCTTAGTATTAAATAAAGGTCAAATAGGAATATCATAAATTGAAAGAATACCTTGAATCTTAATGTCCTTCCCTTTCTCCTTGCCTAATAGAGTACTCGACGAATTAGGGACAACGTCTAGGGCAAATGCTTTCACAACCTGCTTCTCCTTTTGCTGCTTCCAGATGATCCTTCTTGACGTGCCCAAATTTAGTACACTTAAAGCACTTCATTTCCTCACTTTTTCAATTCTTACTCAAATGGCTTTCGTCGCCACAGTTAAAGCAAATGAGCACTCATTTTCCCTTCTTCTCGATGTCCTTCCCTTGAGTCTACATCTTTCCCTTGTTGTTGTTCCATTTATGCTTCCTACCGCTATGACCTCCAGGTATAGCTTCTTTCTTAGGAACAATAATAATATTCTTCGGTATGGGGGTAGAGGCTCTCATGCCTTAAACCCCTCTCCACGACCTTCTCAAAGGTCTCATTAATGTGGCTGATCATTCGCCCTCCATGATATTCATTCAACCCAGTAATGAATATCTATTCTTCTTTAGTGAAAGTCAATAAAGGATAACCCATACTTTGAGAGCATATCAAACATAGCCATGTACTCGGAGACAAATAGGTCTCCTTGCCTCAAGTCAGCAAATCTCTTGAAAAGTACTGACTTATGAGCTATCGGTATAAACTTCCCTTAGAATCTTGCTTTGAACTGGTCCCAAATAAAAGTGATCCTTGGGGTAGCCATCTTCAATGCATTCCACCAGTTCATTGTCCTCCCTTAGACCTATTGAGAAGCCAATTTCCTTTTCATAGCATCCTCTAACCCCATATCATTAAAGATTATATCGTCAGTCTAAATCTGGTGTTGCACATCAACGGCCGACTCCGTTCTAAGAAACATTTTGACCCCTAGACTCACATTGTCATTGTTCAGCTTGGCAAAATCGACCCTTAGAGCTTGCACTTGAGCACCACCACCACGATAGCCGAAGAAACTCCATGGGCATTCTAGAGTACGTTCCTCATCATCTTATTAAGCATAGTTTGCAGTTCGAGGTTAGCAGGTTTCCCGTTGCCTACTCCTCCTTCTCTTGTCATGCCTCTTATATGTAACAACCCGTAGTTGAGAAGGATTAATTAGGATTTATAATAGAGAAATAATTAATTCAAAAGGTTTTTAAATATTAATATGTGGATAATTGGAAGCAATTTGTTAATTATATGGTAAAATATTTTATAAAGTAAAGAAAATAATTTATTAGAGTGAATTTGGAATTTCACAAATGGGTACTGATTATTTTAAAGGTAAAATATATTTTATTTTAAGTAGTTAAATAAATTTTACAAAGTTATATATTAAAAATAAGTAAGATTAGGACTTTGTTTCAAAAAAATGAATTTTATTCCACTTACAGAAGGAGTTTGTAAACTTATTTTTGAAATTGGGCACTAAATTATAAATATTAAAAGAATTATTTAATTAAAACAAATTATGGGAAATAATTATTGTAAAAATTATGTGGTGATAACTAAAAGTAAATACGAATTTTTATTTGGAGATTTAAGCTAGTTGGGATTGGTAGAAAAATATACTAGTAAAGAAAAAAGGAAATAAATAAATAAAAGTGAATGAATTGAGCCCATTAGCCCATTTCTACACTTAGAGAAAATATCCCTCTCTTTATTTTTCTTGAGAAGTATAGAATCATCACTTAGCTTTAAAAATCATCTCCTATATGCCCATTTGCATCCTCGTGCAGCTTTAAATTCAAAACAAAAAAATTAAAACCCTAAGCTCCACGTTGAAAATTAAAATAAAATAGAATTAAAATCCCAAAAATCCTAAAATTAAATTATAACCCTCTCAACACCTCAATACACCACTAAGCAAGATGAAGTTGATACCTTGATCAAGTTTGGCTTGCTTGGAAAAATTATAGTAATGCTAAGTTAACTTTAAGTGAGTGATATTCCACTCACAAATATATGTTTATGTACAACGCATGATGTGTGTTGATGCTTGTTTGTGCTTGAATCATTCGAGTTGTGCTTGCTTTTTTTATTGTAAGTGAAATGAACCCATTGCGGCAAATAAATCAAACCCAATAGTGTGTTAAGTAGATGTAGTCAATGCTTGACTTTAGGGAAGTAGTAGGATGTTTGGTGTGTTTGAAGTATGGACAATCAGAGGAGAGAATTGGGTGATCAATAAGCTGTCAACCGCTCAAATTCCGAGCGATCAACTAGTTGGCCCTTAGAGTGTTAGCTCCAGGTTTGCATTCATATTTTTTAATTAAAAATAAAAATAAAAAATAAAAATTATAACAAAAAAAATTGGAAAACAGAAATAAGGCGTTTTCTAAAGGTGAAATTATTTTTGGAAAAAATTACTTTGCACTAAAAATAAATAGGTAAAGTTTATTGTTTTAATTAAATAAAAAATTGATTTTTGTATATAGAAATCCTAATGAATTCCAAAAAATTATAGAATGGATTTTATATAATTATTACATGATTTTAGAATATTTTCATGATTTAATGAGTTCAAAAGAGACATGAGAAATTAACGTTCGAATAAAATCTTGATTTTGAAATTAAATAAACAAAGTAAGATCTATATTCTTTCTTGGTACTCCATAATGGCTTTTGTAGCTAATAAACAGATTTCTCGTATAAATAAACTTCTTTTATAATTAGATGTTGGATGTTGAGTGATTTTAGTTTCCATGTAACGAGGATTTTAAATAAATGGGGTCATAAAATCATCCGGTATGAGACTTTTGGTGTTGTTTCCTAGGTTATTCTCTGGACTTATTATATAGACTATCATTTGGTGATACGAGTGCAGTTTACGGGCATGAACCAAACGAGTGTGGTCGCCAAGTGGTATGGGGCATATGTATCGATATTGATTTCTTCTTCTGAGTGGACACCACTCATACGGGATATGATAACATGGGTTATTTACATATATTATATTATGAACTGAGAATGAGCCGACTTAGAGCCAAGAGCGAGTCTATATATTGTGAGTAATCTTGTAATAAGGTGAGGAGTAAACCATATTAGGCTAGTATCTATCCAGCGGCTCAATTACAGGGTTGCATCCAGAAACCATGACATACCTTATATTGTATGGCTAAGAGCCACTATCCTAGTGCCACATGGGCCAATAATCTATTACCATGAGGGGAAACTGCAGGGTCATGACCATTTCTTAGTGTTCGTATAGCACCCAATGGATATTGGGATGCAATGGCCGTCGAGGTAACTAAAGACAACGTTGAGCATATGAGGAAGGCTCCTGGAGTAGGCTAAGAGCTGTTAGTCTTCCATCTAGTTATTAAAGTGATGAAATAGACATACACTCATATGATATCTTTGGAGGTGGCTTAGTTCCGAAAGAGTTATTTATATGACTGAGAGTCCGTGAGATAAAACCCGTGTATGTGTTTATTGACCTATCATTAATAGGATGATCTTTGACACTACCGAGGGTGGTGCACTAAGTATATGTAATCACGTACCTATCCTTTTGTTATAAGCTTGGTTTAGAGCTAAGCATGGCATAGTGTGGTGCTTCTTATATCCCTCTTTGATTGACTATGTATTATGTATGATGGCTATTTGTTTGATACCATGAGATGATATTCATTTATATGATGTTGTTATGTACGATGATGTTGTAGTTCATGATTGGGTTATTATACTAGGCTTGAGATTGATCATCACTATATAAGATATACGTTATTTTATCACCATCACATATTTACATTTAAATTTTAAGCGTAGTCTGACATGTATGTCATTTTATAATACTTGGGCCAGTCCAAGATATTTTGGGTCCAGGTATGAGGTAGACAGCTTGACTTGAGGGACATGCTCGGAGGCTAATATACACTTTAGGATGATAGTTTCCATTTTGTGCCTTTATAGACTTATTTATGACAATGTATATATTTGACTATGTTATGTATATTTGAGGATGGTGGGCATTAATGTAATGTAACGATCATGGTTTTTAAGACAAAATTAAATTGGCAATTGATATATATTTTTGATTTAAATTATGAATTAATTTGAATTTTTCCAAATAAGATATTTATTTATATATATGCATATAAATTGATTTTAAATAGAAATTTTATTTGGAAATTCAAATATAAATATATTAAAAATAAGTTGGATTTTAAATACTCTATATTTTAAATTAATGAAATTTGTTATCTAATTATAACATATATATTTAAATAGTTATATTATATATATTCTAAAATCGAAAGCTGTTTAAAGGTTAAATTTTAAAATATACATATCTTTTGGAATTTAATAAGAAAACGTATATGAATAAAAAAATTGGTTTGTAAATATGTAAAGTGAGATTTAATTTAAAGATTTAAAATTATATATATATATATATATATATCTTTTGAAATTTAATAAGATTTATAAAAGGATCATTTCTTTTAAATATAAAAGCTTTGATACAAATATACCTTTTTGGAAATATAAAACGTATTAATAAAAACTTGTTTCATAAATTAAAATGAAGTAAGGTTTAAAACATAATTTGTAAATAAATTCAAGAAAAGGATTAAACATAAATTTAAATATGTTAACAAGTGTAAGAAAAATAATATGACTTTGTACAAGTGTTAACAATAATTACAAGTAGCAAGATAACATTTTTCTTTTAATCTAGAGTTATAGGAAAATATGTAAAAGAAGAAAACCTGGTTATCTACCTTGGTTCAAACTTTCTCTTCACCTTCTGAAAATAAAAAGAAAGGATTTCCAATTTATGTTGAAAGAATTTCATGTTTGAAATGAAAATAGTTTTGAAAGCTATGAATGAATCTTTGTTAAAGATTGGTGGATTATGTTTTCAAATTTAAGAGGATCTTAAAGGTGTATCTTTTGTTATAAAAGATTTGGAATTGAAATAGTTTTGAAAGCTATGAATTAATCTTTGTGAAAGATTAGTGAACTTTGTAAAGTGAATCTTTTTGTTTAAAAGATTAAAAGTGGAAATTTGTTTAAACCATTTGAAAGAAAGGTTTTGGGTAATAAATTGAGACTTAACTAAGATCCCATTATATCCATATGGTTTTAAAACTTGCGCTCATTATTCGGTTTAGCCGGGGGAGGACTTTATGTCATAAAACCCATTCTAAATAATGATACAACGTTATGGATTGCATTTGAAGACCGGTGGTGAAGACTGGATATTTTCGAAAGCAAAAAGATAACATGTCGAATGTCTCTGCACTGACTGGTCCCCGGTATAGAGATTTGATCACCCTTTGTGATGGGAAGTCCAGACGTGATTAGGGATTATCTGGATTTGCAGGGCTTTCTTTTGAAGTGCCTTCAATTCTGTTCGAACCTGGAATAGACTTGTATGGATGTATGTCTGACGTTACACTTTGAGATGTAAAACTGGTTTCTATCAAATACATTTTTGTTTGGTGGCGAAGAATTTATTCTCTTAGCTTAACACCCTTCTCTGAGACGTACGAGCTCAGAGGTTATGTAGTTGATGGTTACTAGTGATACATTCCCAATTTGGTAATGTGGCATATGAAGTGTTGCTGATCATGTGTTGATCGAAGCATGGCTTTTGTGAAAAACGTGGCTTTGTGAACGAGACCTCATCGGACCTCACAAACTGGAATGGTCGAAACAGGAAAGATGCGGCAAGGTTATTGGGGGTAGCGCCCCTTAGGGTATGTCCATTTCCTTCTAGATAAAATGTGGTATCATGGTATGGAGCCCAGATATTTAACCTATGTGATTGCTGCAAACTTATTGCTTTGTGTTTGTTGGTGTTGAGGATCCTTGGATAAAGGTCAGTAATGACCGAGGGGTTGGCATACTCGTGTCTGTAGTTACCTAGTTACAGAGGTAACCCGACCTTGTGTTGGCAGAGATCCGATTAGGTTCTCGGGGCGTCCCTCCAGAGACGTACCCATGTGGCCCAGGAAGTTCCTTAGCCTGACCATTTGTTGAAAATCCAATCACCAATACGTACCCTTTACGATTGCAGTTGTATAACCTGCCACCTCAGGTGGTAGCTATAGCAGACATACTATAATGGTACCTATGCTGGCTGAGATTAATATTATACTTTCAAAAGGTTTTCTGCACTATGCACTAATAATAATATCAAAAAGGACTTTGCGTATCAAGCATGTTTGACTATCATAAGGAGAAACCTGCCCCAAGTGTGCGATTGCATTGTGTGTGTGCCGGGAGGCCTTACGATAGTTTCATTTTTCAAAAAGCATTGCAGATTTATTTTAAATTCTTTTGTTTTTGCTCTTGTTAAAGATAAACTATTTTTTTGCTTACACCAGTCCCATGATTGGCCTGGAGTTTATTATTCCCTTTCTAAACTCTGGGTGCCCACAATTTTCCACACGGGCAGCCTAGAGTTAGATTTTCAGATAATCAGCTAGTAGATATAGATTTGGTAGCCTTCAATTCTTTGGGGTCTTTGGATTTTGACGATCACATCCATGACCGACCTTGCTTAATACAAGATGATGGTGGTTCTCACTTATTGGATTGGAGATCTTTGAAGCTTTGGCTATGGAGTTGCATTCTGTTGGATTCTCTCTTTCTCTTGGAGTCTACGAAGATATATTTTCCGCTGCTGTTCTTTCCGCTATTGTATAAATCTCTGATGTTGTTCAGTTGTTGTATCACTGTTGTAATCAACTGTTAGGTATCAATGATATATTTCTTTTTCTTCCGTTGTGCTGTTGTACTTAATGTGTTATAAGCTCCGGTGTGAATCAGATTCGACGTTTTAATCTGCGGCATTTGAATACGAGTGAAGTAAGGATGTCGATTTTCGAACGTTGAAATTCAGGTCGTGACAATTTGGTATCAGAGCTGAAGGTTGAGTAAGAACTTTAGCTCAGGAGTATAACACATTAGGTGACTCATTAGAGATAGGGTGAAGTATGCCCTAGAATGAGTATATCCCAAAGATATCTGTCCGTATGCCTCAGTAAATTCTCTTACTATCCACTGATAGTGAGTATGAGTGCAAGAAGAGGACGAGATTGGGGACAGAGGAGTACGACTACAAATGGTCGATACCCTGTAACAACAAGGAAACATTTTCTCTATCAATTTCTTTTGATCATATCTGATTCTTTGATCGTTTTCATGGCAGCTCGAGGGAGAAGATTCGATGTGATGGTGGCCCTGCGAATCTTGGTTTACGTTGCAGAAAAGATTCTAAATTCCTATTTTAATCATCAGTTTATATCAATCTTTTTATTTTAACTTTAATGAATTTGAAATTCTATTTGAAATAAATTGGTTAATAAAATATGAAGTTAAATTGGATTGAATCCATTTGTCTATTCTTTGGAGTCTAGATATATTCTATGAATGGTTGATCATCCCTTCGGAATAACCAATGCCCCTGCATATTTCGTAGATCTGGTGACCCCAGTATCTTGTGAGATATGGAATGAGTTCGTTCTCATATTTATTGATGATATTCTAATTTGGTAAGCCAAATGAAGAATAAATATTCAGCTTGAACTGGTAAAACATTCTCCATTTGTTCTTTTGTTGTCCCCCTGTCTTGCAAATTTCGAGGACGAAATTTTCTTAAGGGGGGAATATGTAACAATCCCGGTTTTTAAGACAAATTTAAATTGGTAATTGTTATAGATTTTGAATTAAATTATGAATTAATTTGAATTTTTCCAAATAAGATATTTGTTTATTTATATATATGTATATAAATTAATTTTAAGTATAAATTTGATTTGGAAATTCAAATATAAATATATTAAAAATAAGTTGGATTTTAAATACTCTATATTTTAAATTAATGAAATTTATTTTCTAATTATAGCATTTATTTAAATAGTTATATCATATACATTCTGATATCAAAATCTATTTAAAGGTTAAATTTTAAAATATACATATCTTTTGGAATTTAATAAGAAAACACATATGAATAAAGAAATTGGTTTGTAAATATGTAAAGTGAGATTTAATTTAAAGATTTAAAATTATATATATATATATATATATCTTTTGAAATTTAATAAGATTTATAAAAGGATCATTTCTTTTAAATATAAAAGCTTTGATACAAATATACCTTTTTGGAAATATAAAACATACTAATAAAAACTTGTTTCATAAATTAAAATGAAGTAAGGTTTAAAACATAATTTGTAAATAAATTCAAGAAAAGTATTATACATAAATTTAAATATGTTAACAAGTGTAAGAAAAATAATATGACTTTGTACAAGTGTGAACAATAATTACAAGTGGCAAGATAACATTTTTCTTTAATCTAGAATTATAGGAGAATATGTAAAAGAAGAAAACCTGGTTATCTACCTTAGTTCAAACTTTCTCTTCACCTTCTAAAAATAAAAAGAAAAAGAAAAAAATCTGGAACGAAAATCAAAACCAAAAACTAGAAATCAAAACAGCTTCAACAAGTTCAAAAAGAAATTTGAAACCTGGAAAATGAAGATCAAACAAAGCAGTTCAAAATCAAAGCCTGTTCTCAAAACATTTCAACCTGGAAACAATGAAAATCAAAAACAAAAAAACCAAACAAGCATGCAGATTCAAATTTGCAACCTAGAATCAAGCTAAGCAAGATTTCAACTCATACACATCAAGCATGGATTCAACATCATGATCATCTCCAGATCAAAACTGAAATCAAAACAAAAGATCAAATAATCAAGAAAAGTTTCAGATTCTATAAAATCTGTTGCTCTGTTCTTTCAAAAGTTAGGTGAGAAAATCCTTAAACCTATATATTTATTTTGGTTTGTCTGTGATCAATATTGGAAACGTGTTGTGGAATATGTTTGTATTGGATGAAAATATATCTGTATACCTATATATATATGGATCAAGGTGTACATATCAGTATACAGGTAAAAAATATAGGTCTCTGTTCATCGTTTCCAGGTTTTAAAAACCTGTTTAAAAAATTAAAATCTTATTTTCTGATCATCTTTAAACTTTGATGTCTAAATGAAATAAGTTAGAATTGGCAAGATCTTAATTCGAAAAATATTTTTGAAGTATTAAAAGTAAAGGGGTTATGGAAAAGATTAAGGCACAGTAGAATCAAAATTTGTTCAAAATTTAGTTGATTTAAATCTGAGTTTTGATTACATAATCCTGTTAGTCTTCCTAAATCATGAATTTTAAAAGAAGAATCGAGATTTTTAGTATAGTATCGTTCGAGAAATTCAAAGTTGAACGGTAAATGGAAATTAGCCAAGTTTCGGCGATCAAAGTCGAACTGGGTGTCGTGGTCATTGGTGAAGGTGGCTGGAGCATCGGGGAACTTCGCAAAAATATTGATTGACTTTATAAAGTGTTGTGGCCGCAGGAGTTCATCAATCTAGGGTTTTATTGTTCTGTTTGCACCTTGAAGTTTGAAGGGGTAGCTCGCCATCGATGGCAAATCGGATGAGGCCGGTCTATGGGGAATCGATACCGGAGGTCGAGGTGAAGCTTTGGTCAAGATGGCGTGGATGATCGTGGACGGGTTGTCGTCGGTGAGGCGTTTTTGTCAGAGGGTTGGGTTCAAGTTTTTAGGTCAAGTCGTTCAATTTTGATCGACGACGAATGGGAAGATTCTGGAGGGTTGGGCTAGTTGTGGTGGTTCGTGGCGACACGCCGGAGGTAACATCGATGATTAGATCGTTGTCGTTGGCTTATGCACATGCACACTCGAATTTGAGGTGTCTGGGAATTTTGGTCTCGGGGCAAACTCGAAGTAAACGATGATGTTGCTTGGGGAAAACGAAGGAACGTGTAACTCAAAGTTGTGTTCGGGATTTCATTAATATGGCTCGGGTTTTTGAAACGTGGGCAAGTTTCAAAAGAAGAAAATGTCAAGTTTTAAAAAGTTTAAATTTAATCAAGGGTTAAATGATTTCCTAATCAATATTTTTTTAAATAAAAACTTGTTTTATTTAAGTTAGAAAATTAGTCAAAGGTTTTAAAATTTTTTTAACTAAGTTTAAAAGAATTTTATTATATTATATAACCTTTGTTTTTGAAAATAAACTTAATATTTTGATTAGGTAAATGATTAAAAAGGATGAGGTGTTTTAATCTTTAATTTAACTTAAAGGTTTAAGTTAAGGTGGTTAATAATAATTAATTACAAGATTATTAAACAAGGCGAAGTAATTAATTAAGATAAAATGTTTTATCTTTTAATTAATCAAGATCATAAGTAATTAATGATTATTTATTAATGAAAGTAATTAAGAAAAATTAATTAATAATTAAGGATAATTAACTAAAGATTAAGGGTTGATTAATCAAGTGATTAAAGAATAATTAATTAAAGGATAATTAATTTATGTGATTTATTAATTAAGGTAATTAATTTGTGGATAATTAATTAATTAAAAATTTAATTAATGAAAGTAATTAAAGGATGATTTGTTAATGAAAATTTAATTAATAAATGTAATTAATTAAGGATAATTAATTAAAGAATAATTAAATAACTAAAGGTTATTTATTTAATGACTAAAGGTTAATTTGTAACGACCCGTAAATTTTCAATAATTGAAATTGTTAATTTAATGAGATTTTGAAAATTTAAAATTGAAGAAATAAAAAAATTTGTGAATTTTTAATAAAAGTTGGGATGCAATAATGAAAATAACTAAGAGGAAACGTAACATGGTTATTTAAAGTTAATAATTTATGAATTTGAATGAATTTCCAATTTAAAGAAAAGTAATTAACTGTTACTTTATGATGATTTATGAAATAATGGAAAGAGTGAATAATAAGTAAATGTAATTAGTAGTATGAAAATAAATAGTAACATTGTGTGTAAGTAATAAAGGCTTATTTATGTGATTAAAGGGTAATGGTAATGTTTATTGTATGTTACCTATTGTTAATTGAAATTTGAAATAAATTTTTAATAAATGTGAATTAAATAGGAACATAGATTTATTTATAAGGTAGTAATTGATGTAATAAAGGTATGAAACCAAGTAAATAAATTGACTGAGAATATAAATTGTAATTAATGTACATATCTGGCAAATATAATAAAGTGGAAATAGTAGTTAATGCAAAGAAAAGCTAGATTTTGAATTTATTAGTTTAATGAAAGACAAACAAATCATTCCATTTAAATCTAATTTATAATAAAATGTAATGATTGTAGCATTTGAAATTAAATATTATGCAATTGAAATAAAGATGAAAACGGAAATATTGAAGTATGTAATGCAATGGATGTCATACATAGAATGTAATAAATTAGTGTATATATAGAATAATAATCTGGGTTGATAAGTAACGAATTTATAAAGGCAATGGAAAGCAAATAGGTGACAATTAATATAGGTTTATTTATTTAATGTGTAAATAAACTTTGGTAATCAATTACAATAAATCCAAATTTAACGTTTTTTAATGTAAATTTAAGTAATGTTAATTTTATTCATAATATGAATTGGTTGATTTAATAAATGGAAACTTTGATTTGTGAATAATAAAAGCTTATTAATGTGACTAAAGTATTAACGGTAACGATTTTGGATGTTACCTATTTTGTAGCTGGTTGATTTTTAAATTGGAAATCAGTTACAAAAAATTTATAATCTAATGCTACGTTAATGTAACTAAGGTAATTATTAATAAATTGAATGCAAGTCAAATCAATGGAAATAATGCAGATGTATACTTAGTTACAAATTGAATATATGAAAGCAAAATGTAAGCAATGAATTAAATTAAGAAATTTAAATTATAATAAATGGTCATTGAATAAAATCAAGGTTCTGTAAGTAAATATAATATTGGGGTGAAGGAAATAAATTTAAAGGTAATTAAAGTTTAATGGTTACAATTGTTATAAATTGCATATTTGTTTAATTCAAAAATCTAATTTGAAAGCAATTGTAATAATTGACTTAATTAGTACAATACCAGTTAATTAAAGCAATTAGTTGGATAAGAATAATAGAAATCAAAACTTTATTTTATTTAATTGAAATGTAATATTCAATAATTGGATTTTTTGCAATCAAATGAAATTGAAATAGCTAAATGATACGTTATTTGAAATAAAGATGAAATATGAGGAAATTTATGTAATAGTTTTGAATCCAATGTTAAATCCATCTATTTGATAATAATGAATGGAATAATGATTTGTTAATTTAATTTAATAGAAATTTTGGAAATTAAATTTATAATTTCTGAATTGAATGGAATTGAGGATAATACCGAAATCGATAAGTTAATCAACTTTAAATTGACCTTTAATTTGTTTAAAACATTGTAAATGATTGAGAAATATAAAAGTGATAAAATTGGTCAATTTTAAGATTGAAATTAAAAATTGGATTTTATTAATTAATTATTTAATTAATCTAAAAATAGCCATTTTGGCCACTGACTCGGATTTCGATGAAACCACTTTCATCGGATCCATAACGGTGAATTATTATAGGATTTCAAGTTTCGTAGCGATCGGACTTGTCGTTTAATCGTACGGACTCGAAACGCCTTGAAATAAATGAAATTGAAATCAATTTGAAAAAAACTGATTTTTAGCATAACTTCTTCATACGATGGAATTTGAACTTGAAACCTTTTCATTGTGTTTAAAATATTTTAAAACACCTATTTTGATATATGGGTTGACCCAATTTCATTCCGGAGTTGAAACGGGTTTTTTTTGCCACTTTGGCGTTAGCGCGTAAATCTATCTTATCCATCCATTCAAATGCCAACCCTGCCTATATATATTCTGCTATAAACCTTAGCAGCCTCTATTCCTCATTCCTATATGTACAGAAACTTTGGTGCTACTCTTCCTCAATGGCTGTAAACCTTAATTTATCCAATTCAAATTTCAATTCAAAAATCAACTTCAAAAAATTCAAACTCCTCAGAAAAATTTGGAAAAATTATATATCGAAGCTCTCGACGAGCGTAACCTAAATCTACAATTCGTTTTTCAATTCGGTTTGTGGTTTGACCATAAATTAGCCTTTTTGTTTTGGCCGTTCGTATGTTGGTGTTGGATTTGACGATGGATCTTCATCCTGGGTTCAATCAGGCAGCTTGGGTTTGTAGAGGAGGTCGAGGCAAGTTGATCTACCCGTTTACTTCGGGTCGTAGTTGCTCGATTTCACCGTGATTGGTCGAAAAATGTGGTGGTGGCACAATCATTTGGGATGACCGGAGATCTCGTCATGGGTACTGGTAAGGGCGGCCGGCCACGGCGAGTTCGATGGTGGTGTCTGATCGTACTGAAGATCTACATGGTGGCGGCGAAAAATGCAACTAGGGTTCGATGGTGGCGGCATGCTGTTGTTCGTCGCGTGTAGGAGATGAGTAATAGGGTTCGTGCGTGGGACGTGTCGGGTAGCCGTTATTATTTTTATTTTGTTTGTCTATTTTAAATTTTTAATCATTGACTTCTAATTGTCATAACTTTTCCGTACGGACTCGGATTTACGCGCGATTTTCTCTACTATGTTCGTATTAGGATTCCGAACATTTTGGCGTTGGTTTGGAAAAATTCTGAGACCATTCAATTTTTGGATTTAAATTGGATTTAAATTCAATTTAAATTCAAAAGGTGAGTGTTTTCACCCACTAACAACTTCTAAAATTTCTTATGTTTGTTAAATTTAAATTTTGTTGTGATTATGCATTTATTTAGATTGTTTCTTATATTTTAATCATCATCTCAATTAATTGCATTTATTCAAATTAAATCGTTATTTAATTTATTATTGAATATAACTGCCAGTTAATTACCTGTTGAATATTATCAGTTATATATTAATATTGATCGATTGTTTTAGATGATGATTGTGATGGATGTATGATTCTATGATGGATGAATGGATGTTTTATTTATATCATCATAATCTGCAAGTTGTTATGCATTTATTTTGATTTGGGATTGCGGTTTGAAATGATATACAACCGCATTTTTATTTTAAATTGCGGATTGAAATGATAAATATCTGTATCACTTGACTATAGGATAGAAAATTATATACAGGCACCGAGGTATATATATAAAATATTTTGAAATGTTTTCTATGGTTTCGTAAAGAAATATATATGGTTTTATGAGATATCGAATCAAATATTTGATAAAGGTTATTTTATATATAGTAAAATTCTTGGTTTTAAGCTATGTATAAATTTGTTTAAAGTACAAATAAATTTAATAATAAAGTTGATTTTATTAAATTATAATATGGGAAGTATTTACTTAAATATTATTTTTATATAGAGTTTATATTGATTTTTATAAATCAAGTGTGAGA
Organism: Allium cepa; assembly: GCA_030765085.1. NCBI lineage: Eukaryota > Viridiplantae > Streptophyta > Magnoliopsida > Asparagales > Amaryllidaceae > Allium > Allium cepa. The sequence goes on from CM060931.1 coordinate 964,764,822, forward strand.
AAATAGTTTTGAAATTGACTTGAGATTTTATTTAATTAAGAATTTTATTTAATAAAAATCCATTGGAACCTATTGAAATTTAGATTTTTAAAAGAGTATGATTTTAAAACTAAATTCGGGGTTAAGGTGGTTTAAGTAAATATATCAAGTTTAAATAAATTAAGGAATATTCAATTTTTGAATTTTGGAGTTTTATTAAATGGATACTAGATTATTAAGTAAATATTTCAAAACTAAATAATAGAGAAAGTGAAATTGGTGTATATATATATGAATTATAAAATTTAGTTTTGAAATATTGAATTTTAAGCTTTGAAAATATTGAATTAGAAATGGTTTATTCGGAGGTTCAAATCGATATTTGGAATTTATTTATGAAATTAAAGAAGCTATTTTGTTTTATAAAGTAATTTAATATTTAAACCATTTAAGGGGTGTAGTTATATTTCAAAGTATGAAATTCAAAGTTTTATGTTTTAGAAGGTTATATCTCAAGCGTTCGGTTTCGAAACATTATAACTTTGAAAATGTTATGGTTTTAGAAAAGGATGGCTTTGAAATAAAAATGATATTATATTAATTTGGGTTTTATGAATGATATCATATTGATTTGGTTTTTAAAACGAAGATGATGTCGTATTTATATGGTTTGAAATGAATATTTTATTCTGGTTTTGAAGTAAAATTATTTTAAAATGGCCGCAGTGTTATAATAACGTTTGGTTGTTGAAGAGACCGGGATTGGAAGTTGTCATACTCTCTGCAAACTCCGAAAACCACTTTAAGAACCGTGTACGCGGTGGAGATTCCAGAATGAAGTAGGATGGTGGCGGCGTTTCCTTTGAGGTAAATACGTGGACCCAACTCCCGTGAGTTGGATAAGGTGGATAAAACAGGAACGATTGACGGGTTAATGAGGTAGCACCTTTGATCGAACACATCCCTTCGATATTATACTTTGAATTTTGGATTGATTCGGTGGCCACTTTTGATTTTTTTTAATTTGGCGGCGTGGCTCGAGGTGGGCGGTAGCTGCGCGTTACTACTGACCCGGAAGCGTAATTGGTATACCTACCCTGGCATTGCCTAGTTGTGCCGTGTCACCTATCCTATCGCACCTTGTACGAGTTTGGTTTTCTCCCGTAGCCCGTGTGGTATCCTCTGGTGGCTTCCCGATCAGGAGGGACTATGATATTGGATGGACTACTGGGTCTATTACGTGTTAAGGGCTATATGGGTAACCCCTTAATGCTATGAAAAAAGTAAGTTTATTTTACTATATACACTATTATAATAGCGAATTATTACTACATAGTAAATAGTTTAATGGATCCTTAGGAGATGTGAATCCCAAGCATCTCTAGAGTTACTACACTCACGTTAGACACTGGATAGGAGATGTCAAACCCTGTAAACATCTCCGACGCTGTTACACTCATATTTATTTCAGTTGATTTAACTTACATAAGATCTTTTAGTTCTGACTCGAGTGTTTTTTTCTATCAATTCGCTCGGGTCAGTCCGAACATTTCAGGAATCGAAGACTTTATTTCTGGAGGACGAAGATGAAGATTTATTATTATCTATTATATTATTCCACTACACCATTTAGTTCCGCTGCATTAATTATTATTCTCTGGTATGTGTACTCTGATATGTATTGTATAAGTATAATCGAATATTTTGTAAACAGCTTCATGAACTGTATATTTGATTATTATATTTTATCGTTCCACTGCAAGATTCTATTTTGTTTTTTTTATTTCTCTGTTTTTCTTACTTACCCCATAACAATCTGCCTTTCTGTATGGTTTAAGTCTGACGTGTGTGGTTTAAAGCATGCGGAAAGGGGGTCGTTTCATCTGGCATCAGAGCTTTGGTTTAGTGAAAACCTTAGCTTTGTGGGGTTTGACTTTATTAATAGGGTAGTAATACCCTATGATGAGTCACTGAGTGTATATATGAGAGAGCGTATTTGTTAGTGTTATAAAAAAGTTTTGATATTGTGTTAATTTGTTCCGTTTTGTATTTATAAATTCTGGGTGGTGTATGGGACGCTATGACATCAATAGGGATTTCTAAACACTTAATAGGACAGGCCGACAGAATATTTGTTTTTAATATAGATGAATGAAATAATTTTACCTATTATATTTTCTATATATAAAATAAATTTTATAAATGATTTATATATTTGGTTGCAATATATTTGTTGTTAGGTAATGAAATTTATAAATCATAGTTGAAATAAGATTGAAAATAAAATAGATGAAAATTGGAAATTTAGAACTTTAGTTTCGGGGTTTTGAAATTTCTTTTGAATGATTTTGAAATATAATAATAATTTTATTAGAAGTATTTTGTGATATAAATATTTCAATATAATTTGAAAGAATTGTTTTGAAGAAATTTGGAAGGAATAAATTCTGTACTCCCCTCTCTGTCATTGGAAAATAATTTCGGTGATGAGTGCACGCATCATCGACATTTATTTTCGAGTTTCGAAGTGGGAAGGCCACTGTAGTAGTTTACTGCAGATATGTTTTGATAAACCAAATATAAATTTTTAAAGTGGATATATAAATTATAAGTGTATATTTATCCGTTATTTTAAAATGATTTGAAGTTTAACCCGGTATTTATATCTTAAGTTTCCTATTGATTAATAGTTTTAGTTAGTGTAGTGAAATGGAATTTAACTAGTAATTGAAACCTCTAAAGGAAATAAGAGATTTAATGCTAAGTTATAAATTAAATAAAAAGAAAATTTAAATTTGTAACATATAAAACAAAGGATATTATTATTGAACATTTAATTAATTAAAAGAATTAAGAAAAAACTTGTATAATTTCCAGTTGCATTCTTAAAAAGCATATATATAACTTACCAAAGATTTAAAAGTTGAAATGTCTAATAAGAAAATGTAATAGAAATTATACAAGTAAAAGTAGGTAATGAAAGTGTTCAATAAATTTCTTTTATCTATAAGAATTGATGTTATAAAGTATAAACTTAAGTTGTAATTGAAATGCTACCAGTTTAATAGAAATGTAAGTATTATAAATAAATGATAATAAACTTAAGTAAACGGTTGAAGCTATTATAAATAAAATAAGTAGAAAAGATGAATGCATTAAATATATGATTGGAGACTAAAGTTAATGCATTGAGATGATAAGTAAATGAAATTTAGAAATGAATAAATGTAATGCAAATAAATAAATAAATGAAAATTTGCAAGGAATAAAGGTAAATTAAAAGATAAATCATTTTATAAATAAAATGGAAATCAAACAACTAATAGTATGAAATGAAATTGATAAAGATCAATGTGATCTATTGGTTGAAATTGTTGTTTGTTTGGTTTATGGATTGTTTGGGAAATGATATTCTAATTGTTTGGATGGATGAATAATCTGTTGAGCTTTATCTACGACTGTTGAGTAGAAAATATGCTTAGTAGCTTATTTGGCATGCTGTGCAATTTAGAATGTCTAACACCCGAACAAACCATTTGTTTTGTTTGCTTTGGATGGATAATTGATTTATCTTGACTTTGTATGATGTTGGTTGAAATGATTGTTGTTTATATTTAATTGGTTGAAACAACTTTAAATATTTCATTTTATATAATTGTTAACCTTTTTGGATTATATAAGTGAAATACAGGTTATGGAAGCAATTGCTACTGCTTTTGGTTTCATAATTAAGCGTTAATTGCCCGACAAATAGGTATGTTCTCGGATTACAGTTTATAGCGCTATTATATTATTTTTCCCGTATTGGGATATACTGTTTTGGAAAATATGTTGTATATTGTTATATTTGATACTATACTTTCTCCCGAGCCTCTCCGTACAAAGAAGACCCTGCCGAAATTTTTCGAAAAATTTTTTGGACTTAGAAATATTTTGAAAAATGTTTTCCAAACTTTATTAATTTGAGTATAAGAGATTTAATGATTATAAATTGGTGTATTTTATTTAAATTGATTTGTTTATATATTTAATATTTTAAGTAAGATATATTGATTTCTTAATTCTTCTTTTCCCTTCTTTTTCCTTTTCGGGGACGAAAAGTTTTGAGTGGGGGAGAGTGTAACGACCCGTAAATTTTCAATAATTAAAATTGTTAATTTAATGAGATTTTGAAAACTTAAAATTGAAGAAATAAAAAAATTTGTGAATTTTTAATAAAATTGGGATGCAACAATGAAAATAACTAAGAGGAAACGTAACAGGGTTATTTAAAGTTAATAATTTATGAATTTGAATGAATTTCCAATTTAAAGAAAAGTAATTAACTGTTACTTTATGATGATTTATGAAATAACGGAAAGAGTGAATAATAAGTGAACGTAATTAGTAGTATGAAAATAAATGGCAACATTGATGTGTAAGTAATAAAGGCTTATTTATGCGATTAAAGGGTAACGGTAATGTTTATTGTATGTTACCTATTGTTAATTGAAATTTGAAATAAATTTTTAATAAATGTAAATTAAATAGGAACATAGACTTATTTATAAGGTAGTAATTGATGTAATAAAGGTATGAAACCAAGTAAATAAAATGATTGAGAATATAAATTGTAATTAATGTACATATCTGGCAAATATAATAAAGTTGAAATAGTAGTTAATGCAAAGAAAAGCTAGATTTTGAATATAGTTGTTTAATGAAAGACAAACAAATCATTCCATCTAAATCTAATTTATAATAAAATGTAATGATTGTAGCATTTGAAATTAAATATTATGCAATTGAAATAAAGATGAAAACGGAAATATTGAAGTATGTAATGCAATGAATGTCATAAATAGAATGAAATAAATTAGTGTATATATAGAATAATAATCTGGGTTGATAAGTAACGAATTTATAAAGGCAATGGAAAGCAAATAGGTGACAATTAATATAGGTTTATTTATTTAATGTGTAAATAAAATTTGGTAATCAATTACAATAAATCCAAATTTAACGTTTTATTAATGTAAATTTAAGTAATGTTAATGTTATTTATAATATGAATTGATTGATTTAATAAATGGAAACTTTGATTTGTGAATAATAAAAGCTTATTAATGCGACTAAAGTATTAATGGTAATGATTTTGGATGTTACCTATTTTGTAGCTGGTTGATTTTTAAATTGGAAATCAGCTATAAAAAATTTATAATCTAATGTTACGTTAATGTAACTAAGGTAATTATTAATAAATTGAATGCAAGTCAAATCAATGGAAATAATGCAGATGTATACTTAGTTACAAATTGAATATATGAAAGCAAAATGTATGCAGTGAATTAAATTAAGGAATTTAAATTATAATAAATGGTCACTGAATAAAATCAAGGTTTTGTAAGTAATTATAATATTGGGGTGAAGGAAATAAACTTAAAGGTAATTAAAGTTTAATGGTTACAATTGTTATAAATTACATATTTGTTTAATTCATAGAATTTAATTTGAAAGCAATTGTAGTAATTGACTTAATTAGTGCAATACCAATTAATTAAATCAATTAGTTGGATAAGAATAATGGAAATCAAAACTTTATTTTATTTAATTGAAATGTAAAATTCAATAATTGGATTAATTGCAATCAAATGAAATTGAAATAGCTAAATAATACGTTATTTGAAATGAAGATGAAATACGAGGAAATTTATGTAATAATTTTGAATCCAATGTTAAATCCATCTATTTGACAATAATTAATGGAATAATGATTTGTTAATTTAATTTAATAGAAATTTTGGAAATTAAATTTATAATTTCTGAATTGAATGGAATTAAGGATAATACCGAAATCGATAAGTTAATCAACTTTAAATTGACCTTTAATTTGTTTAAAACATTGTAAATGATTGAGAAATATAAAAGTGATAAAATTGGTCAATTTTAAGATAGAAATTAAAATTTGAATTTTATTAATTAATTATTAAATTATTTAATTAATGTAAAAATAGCCATTTTGGCCACTGACTCGGATTTCGACGAAACCAGTTTCATCGGATCCGTAACGGTGTATTATTATAGGATTTCAAGTTTCGTAGCGATCGGACTTGTTGTTTGATCGTACGGACTCAAAACGCCTTGAAATAAATGAAATTTAAATCAATTGAAATCAATTTGAAAAATATTGATTTTTAGCATAACTTCTTCATACGATGGAATTTGAACTTGAAACCTTTTCCATTGTGTTTAAAATATTTTAAAACACCTACTTTGATATATGGGTTGACCCAATTTCATTCAGGACTTAAAACGGGCTTTTTTGGCCACTTTGGCGTTAGCGCGTAAATCTATCTTATCCATCCATTCAAATGTCAACCCTGCCTGTATATATCCTACTATAAACCCTAGCAGCCTCTATTTCTCATTTCTATACGTATAGAAACTTCGGTGCTCCTCTTCCTCAATGGCTGTAAACCCTAATTTATCCAATTCAAATTTTAATTCAAAGATCAACTTCAAAAAAGTCAAACTCCTTAGAAAAATTTGAAAAAATTATATATCGAAGCCCTCGACGAGCGCAACCTAAATCTACAATTCGTTTTTCAATTCGGTTTGTGGTTTGACCAAAAATAGGGCTTTTTGTTTCGGCCGTTCGTATGTTGGTGTTGGATTTGACGATGGATCTTTGTCTTGTGTTCGATCAGGCGGCTTGGGGTTGTAGAGGAGGTCGAGGCAAGTTGATCTACCGGTTTACTACGGGTCGTAGTTGCTCGATTTTGCCGTGATTGGCCGAAAAACGTGGTGACGGAACTATCATTTGGGGTGACCGGAGATCTCGTCGTGGGTACTGGTAAGGGCGGCCGGCCATGGCGAGTTCGATGGTGGTGTCTCATCGTACTGAAGATCTACGTGGTAGCGGCGAAAAATGCAACTAGGGTTCGATGGTGGCGGCCTACTGCTGTTCGTCGCGTGTAGGAGATGAGTAATAGGGTTCGTGCGTGGGATGTGTCAGGTAGCCGTTATTTTTTTTATTTTGTTTGTCTATTTTAAATTTTTAACCATTGACTTCTAATTGTCAAAACTTTTCCGTAAGGACTCAGATTTACGTGCAGTTTTTTCCGCTAGGTTCGTATTGGAATTCCGAACATTTTGGCGTGGGTTTAAACAAATTCTGAGACCTTCAATTTTTGGGTGTAAATTGGATTTAAATTCAATTTAAATTCAAAAGGTGAGTGTTTTAACCCACTCACAGCTTCTAAAATTTCTTATGTTTGTTAAATTTAAATTTTGTTGTGATTATGCATTTATTTATGACTGTTTCTTATATTTTAATCATCATCTCAATTAATTGCATTTATTCAAAATAGATCGTTATTTAATTTATTATTGAATATAACTGCTAGTTAATTACCTGTTAAATATTATCAGTTATATATTGATATTGATTGATTGTTTTAGATGATGATTGTGATGGATGTATGATTTTATAATGGATGAATGGATGTTTAATTTATATCATCATAATCTGCAAGTTGTTATGCATTTATTTTGATTCGGGATTGCGGTTTGAAATGATATACAACCTCATTTTTATTTTAAATTGCGGATTGAAATGATAAATATCTGTATCACTTGACCATAGGATAGAAAATTATATACAGGCACCGAGGTATATATATATATAATATTTTGAAATGTTTTCTATGGTTCCGTAAAGAAATATATATGGTTTTATGAGACATCGATTCAGATATTTGATAAAGGTTATTTTATATATATTAGAATTCTTGGTTTTAAGCTATGTATAAATTTGTTTGAAGTATAAATAAATTTAATAATAAAGTTGATTTTATTAAATTATAATATGGGAAGTATTTACTTAAATATTATTTTCATATAGCGTTTATACTGATTTTTATAAATCAAGTGTGAGAAAATAGTTTTGAAATTGACTTGAGATTTTATTTAATTGAGAATTTTATTTAATAAAAATCCATTGGAACTTATTGAAATTTAGATTTTTAAAAGAATATGGTTTTAAAACTAAATTTGGGGTTAAGATGGTTTAAGTAAATATATCAAGTCTAAATAAACTGAGGAATATTCAATTTTTGAAATTTGGAGTTTTACTAAAGGGATACTAGATTATTAAGTAAATATTTCAAAACTAAATAATAGAAAAAGTGAAATTGGTATATATATATATATATATATATGAATTATAAAATTTAGTTTTGAAATATTGAATTTTAAGCTTTGAAAATATTGAATTAGAAATGGTTTATTTGGAGGTTCAAATCGATATTTGGAATTTATTTGTGAAATTAAAGAAGCTATTTTATTTTATAAAGTAATTTAATATTTAAACCATTTAAGGGGTGTAGTTAAATTTCAAAGTACGAAATTCAAAGTTTTATGTTTTGGAAGGTTATATTTCAAGTGTTTGGTTTCAAAATATTATAACTTTGAAAATGTTATGGTTTTAGAAAAGGATGGCTTTGAAATAAAAATGATATTATATTAATTTGGGTTTTATAAATGATATCATATTGATTTGGTTTTTAAAACGAAGATGATGTCGTATTTATATGGTTTGAAATGAATATTTTATTCTGGTTTTGAAGTAAAATTATTTTAAAGGTCGCGATGTTATAATAACGTTTGGTTGTTGAAGAGACCGGGATCGGAAGTTGTCATACTCTATGCCAACTCCGAAAACCACTTTAACAACCGTGTACGCGGTGGAGATTCTAGAATGAAGTAGGATAGTGGCGATGTTTCCTTTAAAGTAAATACGTGGACCCAACTCCCGTGAGTTGGCATAAGGTGGCTAAAACATGAGCGATTGACGGGTTAATGAGGTAGCACCTTTGATCGGACACATCCCTTCGATATTATACTTTGACTTTTGGATTGATCCGGTGGCCACTTTTGATTTTTTTTATTTGGGGGTGTGGCTCGAGGTGGACGGTAGCTGCGCGCTACGTGTTACCACGGACCCAAAAGCGCAATTGGTATATCTACCCTGGAATTTCCTAGTTGTGTCGTGTCACCTACCCTATCGCGCCTTATACGAGTTTGGTTTTCTCCCGTAGCCTGTGTGGTATCCTCTGGTGGCTTCTCGATCAGGAGGGACTATGATATTGGATGGACTACTGGGACTATTACGTGTTAAGGGCTATATGGGTAACCCCTTAATGCTATGAAAAAAGTAAGTTTATTTTACTATAGACACTATTATAATAGAAAAATATTACTACATAGTAAATAGTTTACGGATCCTTAGGAGATGTGAATCCCGAACATCTCTTGAGTTACTGCACTCACGTTAGACATTGGATAGGAGATGTCAAACCCTGTAAACATCTCCGACGCTGTTATATCATATTTATTTCAGTTGATTTAACATACATAAGATCTTTTAGTTCTGACTCGAGTGTTTTGTCCTTTCAATTCGCTCGGGTCAATCCGAGCATTTCAGGAATCGAAGACTTTATTTCTGGAGGACGAAGATGAAGACTTATTATTATCTATTATATTATTCCACTACATCATTTAGTTCCGCTGCATTAATTATTATTCTCTGGTATGTGCACTCTGATATGTATTGTATAAGTATAATCGAATATTTTGTAAACAGCTTCATGAACTGTATATTTGATTATTATATTCTCTATTTTTCTTATTTACCCCATAACAATCCACCTTTCTGTATGGCTTAAGTCTGATGTGTGTGGTTTATCGTCGATTTAAAGCGTGCGAAAAGGCGGGTCGTTACATAATTGATTATTAATTAAGGTTGATTAAGAATAATTAAAGGTTAATTAATTTATTATCAAAGGTTAATTAATAAATGATTAAAGGATAATTAATTAAAATAGTTTGTAATTATTTAATGTTAATTAACCAGGATTAGTAATTTATTCATAAGTAATTAATCTGGTTTAAGCTAATTATTATCAAATAATGAATTGATCTTACTTATGGATGATTGAATTGTATTGAATGCCTTGAATTGATTGATACTTCTGATGTGTGATGCTCTGTGATATGAACTGTTTTGATCTGAGCTGTGTTGAATGTAATTTATTTATCTATGATGAATTTATATTATTTTTCTGTGAATCTGTGAATGAAGATAAGCGTTATAGGACTATACCGCTTACCAAATATTGTTGTGCTGGTATTTGTGATGATTGATGATATTGTATTGTTGTGTGTAAAACCCTTAGACTACACCACACACACACACAAATATGGATTGCACAAGGAAATTGGTTAAGTCACAGAAATTTGAATTTAATATCATTTTATTCAAATGATGTAATGGTTTTAAAAAGATGAATTTTGAACCCAAATGGTTTTGGAAATGGAATTGGGTTGAATATGAAAAGCTTTTGAAAAGGAAGTTTGAAATTGAAATTTAGTTTGAATATAATATATCTTGTTTAAGCTTTGAAATTGTTTTGGAAATTTGGTTTGAAAGGTTTATACAAGTTATATAATATATATATATATATATATATATGTATATATATATATATGGATTTTAAAACCATCTTTAAAGTATATTGAATATATTTTTTGGGAATTTAAATTTAACCCAAGTTTATACTTTAAAGGATATAACTTGTGCATATTTGATCGGATTTTTCCGAAACGAAAACTCTTGTTTTTCAAATAGTATTAGGTTTCATATAAAGAAAGGATTTCCAATTTATGTTGAAAGGATTTCAAGTTTGAAATGAAAATAGTTTTGAAAGCTATGAATGAATCTTTGTTAAAGATTGGTGGATTTTGTTTTCAAATTTAAGAGGATCTTAAAGGTGTATCTTTTGCATAAAAGATTTGGAATTGAAATAGTTTTGAAAGCTATGAATGAATCTTTGTGAAAGACTGGTGAACTTTGTAAAGTGAATCTTTTTGTTTAAAAGTTTAAAAGTTGAAATTTGTTTAAACCATTTGAAAGAAAGGTTTCGGGTAAAAGTTGTGACTTAACTAAGATCCCACTATATCCATATGGTTTTAAAACATGCGCTCATTATTCAGTTTTAAAACAGAAGCGGAAATCTAATTGATAAACTTGTGAGATGAGTTTATAATTGATTATTCTCTGTTTTGGTATACTAGACATATAATATCTTATGACTTTCCTGTTTTTTTGCTAAAACAGAGATGGCAATAGTTGAATTATCAACAGAGGCTACTACACACAACAGGCCCGATCCTTTTAAAGGAGATGGTGACGATTTTCTAACATGGAAGAACCAGATGTTATTTTATCTCACCACACTCGGTCTGCAATGGTATCTCAAGGAGGAGGAACCGATTCCTGCACCAGGCAAGGAATCAGATGTTGATATGTGGAAGCATTTCGATTTTCTATGTAGAAACTATATTCTACATTGTCTCGACAAGGTGCTATACAAAGTATATCAGCCTCTAAAGACAGCAAAGGCACTCTGTAATGCACTTGCCACGAAGTTTAAGACACAGAATATCAGTCTTAAGAAATTCATTGTAGACAAATTCATGGACTACAAGATGGTTGACTCCAAACCGGTGACTGCTCAACTGCATGAACTGCAAATCATCATTCATGAACTCGAAGTGGAAGGTCATAAGGTTGGAGAATCGTTTTTGGTAGAAGCCATCATGGGAAAACTGCCACCATTATGGAGAGATTACTGCAATTATCTAAAGCATAAGAAAAAGGAAATCTCTTTACAGGATCTCATAGTCCGACTGAAAATTGAGGCAGATAACCGTGTAGTTATAAAACAAAGCAAAGAGACGTTTGTGGCTGAAGGTTCAAAGACCAAAAACAAAAAGAAGAATTTCCAGAAGAAAGGGAAAGCTCCAGACAACAAACAAAAAGACAACAAACGAACCAAAAAGTTTAACGGCGAGTGTTGGGTTTATGGAAGGGTTGGACATACCGCTAAAGATTGTAAACTCAAAAAGGAATGCAACAAAGAGGCAAATATAGTAGACAATATGGAAGTAGACGAGTCCATCTTCTCGGAAGTTGTATCTGAATGCAATATGATTCAGAATCCTAACCAATGGTGGGTAAACATAGGCGCTACTCGTCATGTCTGCTCTGACAAATCCATGTTTTCTACATACCAGAAATTCGATCATGAAGAAAAACTCTATATGGATAATTCTGCAGTATCCATGATCAAAGGCAGTGGCACAGTAATACTCAAGTTTACTTCTAAAACAACTGTCAAGTTGAATGATGTGCTCCACATTCCACACATACGCAAGAATCTCATCTCTGGTGTAGTACTATCAAAGAAAGGATTCAAAATAGTATTCGAGTCAGACAAGATGGCTCTGTCAGGCTGGAGTGTATATTCGAAGGGGATATTTATGTGATTGCCTATTTAAGGCAAATGTAGCCGTTATCGGCAATAGAACTTTGTATTCTGATTGTGCTATTAATAAAAAGTAAGTTTCTTACTTGCTTGAGCATGAAATTTTACTATGGCATGATAGATTGGGACATATAAATTTTTGAAAAATGAAAATATTATCAAACTTGGGATTAATTCCGAAATTCTAAGTAGATAAGAACTATAAATGTGAGACATGTGTAGCTGCAAAAATGGTTAAAAAACCATTTTAATCTGTTGATAGAAGCACCGAACCACTAGGTTTGATTCATACAGATTTATGTGATTTTAAATCATTACCTACAAGAGGTGGGAAAAAGTACTTTATCGCTTTTATTGATGACTATACACAATATTGCTATGTATATCGTTTAAATAGTAAGGGTGAAGAAATTACATCGTTTATAAAGTACAAAGATGAGGTAGAAAATTAGTTAAATAAAAAGATCAAGGTATTGAGATCTGATCGAGGTAGAGAATATGAATCACCATTTGAATAGTTCTGCGCTGAAAATGGTATAATTCATCAAACAACATCTCCATATTCACCACAACAAAATGGTGTAGCCGAGAGGAAGAACAGAACGTTAAAAGACATGATTAATGCCATGCTTTTAACCTTTGGTCTACCGACAAACTTGTGGGGGGAAGCCTTAAATATGTCTAATCACATATTAAACAAAGTCCCTCACAATAAAACAGGAACAATTCCATATGAGTTATGGAAAGGACACAAACCAAGTTTTAAATACATCAAAGTGTGGGGGTGCTTGGCAAAAGTTCCAGTTCCGCCTCCTAAGAAAGTCAAATTTGGACCAAAAACAGTAGATTGTTACTACTTAGGGCCAGCCCAAAATAGTAGTGCGTACAGATTTTTGGTATTCAAGTTTGATATAGCTGATAGTCATGTAAATACAATCATGGAATCTAGAGATGCCTCTGTTTCCGTACAAAAGGAATGAAGGGAATAATGTCCCTAAAAGGACAAGAGAAGAATCAAGCAATTCACATGAAGATGAAACTCATCATGAGATTGAGGAAGTTGAACCAAGAAGAAGCATAAGGGCTAGGACTTCCAAGACATTTGGTTTGGATTTTTTCACATGTGTGTTAAAACACGAACCTCAAATGTACAAGGAAGTAATGTCATCTTCTGAATCTTCATATTGGAAAGAAGCGATCCAAAGTGAGATTGATTCAATTCTAAGTAATAAAACTTGGGAAATTGTTGATATTCCACCTGGAATAAAACCTATTGGCTGTAAATGGATTTTCAAGAAGAAAATGAAAGCAGATGGCTCTATCAACAAGTATAAAGCCAGATTAGTAGCCAAAGGATATCGTCAAAAAGAAGGAGTAGACTTCTTCGATACATATTCGCCGGTAACACGAATAACCTCTATAAGAGTGCTGATAGGAATTGCATCGATCTATAATCTAGAAATTCATCAAATGGATGTAAAAACAACATTCTTAAATGGAGATCAAGATGAGGAGATCTACATGGAGCAACCTGAAGGTTTTGTTTCCAAAGGAAATGAAAACAAAGTCTATAGATTAGTAAAATCATTATACGGACTAAAACAAGCTCCAAAACAATGGCACGCAAAATTTGATAGTGTCATGATGAGAAATGGTTTTCATATAAATGAATGCGATAAGTGTGTTTATTGTAAACAAATTGGACAATCATGTATGATGATTTGTTTATATGTTGATGATATGTTAATATTTAGTCTAAATACTCAGGTAATAGAGACCATAAAGAAGATGCTAATTAGCAATTTCGATATGAAAGACTTAGGAGTTGCAGACGTTATTTTGGAAATCAAAATAATAAGAACACCTAATGGAATTGAATTATCTCAGTCACACTATGTAGACAAAGTGATTGAAATTTTTTAAAATTTTGGAATTGAAGGAGTAAGAACACCTTTTAATCCATCAGAAGTACTGCATAAAAACACTAATGACAGTGTAATGCAACTGGAATACTCTCATGTAATAGGATGTCTCATGTATCTCATGAATTGCACAAGACCACATATAGCTTATGCAGTAAGTTGACTGAGCAGGTATACAAGCAATTCAGGAAATGAATACCGGAAAGCACTAATGAGAGTGCTTGGATATTTAAAAAATACCACAAATTATTCCTTACATTATGCAAAATATCCTATCGTCTTAGAAGGATATAGTGATGCAAATTGGATTGCTGATTCAAAGGAATCAAAATCAACAAGTGGTTATGTCTTTACCTTAGCAGGGGCAGTAGTGTCACGGAAATCTACTAAACAAACATGCATAGCTCGATCCACTATGGAATCGGAGTTCATCGCTTTAGATAAAGCAGGCGAAGAAGCAGAATGGCTTCGTCACTTTTTAGAAGATATTCCATTTTGGCCTAAACCTGTACTGGCCATATACATATACTGTGATAACCAAGCTGCGCTAAGTAGAGCGCACAACTTTGTGTATAATGGAAAGTTACGACATATTCGTCGATGCCATAACATAGTTAGGCAGTTACTTTCAAATGGAACTATTTCTACAGATTATGTGAGAACAAATGATAACCTAGCGGATTCATTTGCTAAAAGTTTATCAAGAGAGAAAATTGATTGCGCATCGAGCGGAATGGGTTTAAAAGCCTAAACCACCAAGAGTTATCTTATATGGAAACCTATCCTAGCGACTGGAGATCCCACGGTCTAGGATCAATAGGCAAACCAGTTCTGAATAACTCAAGATGTAATGTATTTGCGTGGACATTGTCCAACTCCATTCCTATAGTGCATAATATAAATGCATGCCTACAGAAGTATTTAAAGGTTAAAACTATGTTTTTTTTTAATGATGACTATATCTTGGAAATAACAAGTGGGGTATATGTAGGATACTTTTAATGGTTGCAATCACCTATGTTGGTGTGAGCTGGGTCGGCTCTATGAGAATATTAAAGGCTTATATTTTCTATAAATACTCGCAGAACCAAAAATTGTCCAGGACCAAAATAAACACAACCAAGAGATTGGATGAGAAGGGAATTAATGCTTCGTAAAGCTTATTGTCTGGATATACAATAAAGGCTGACGGTTCAAGATGAAATAATTCACCAATTAGCCAAGTAGATCTGATAAGTTTTAACTAGGAAAAGTTCAAAGTGAAATATCTACTTATCCACGATAAAGCATTATTCCATATGTACTCTGTGATATTTCGCTTTGTGTGGGGGATTATCATTCATGTGGGGGATTGTTGGAATTCCTATTGAATGAACAAATGCATAAGTTCCTCGTCGCCAAAATTGCAAAGCTATTCTAGTATATTAATAGCTTTGCAATGAAGGGGTTAGGGCCTAGAGGCACCCAAATGCATGCTTCGTTTTGAGGAGGGAGATCATACATCACCACCACACATGCACGTGCGCGCCGCCGCCGCCGTCCGTCCGACCGATCGAACCGAACCGGGCTGGACCGGACTCGGGTTTATGTTTGAGTTTGGGTCTAATATGATCCTATTTTTACTACAAAGCTGGGCCGGGATTTCTGGCAGTTGTAGGCTATACGAACAGGTGCGAATTTGTTCATAAAGCGGACGCGGATTGACTGAGGGGTGCGACTTCTGAAGCGGGAGCGGGTTTCTGGCGAACAGACGGAAGCGGGTGCGAACTGTTAGACGCAAGCGGGTGCGACCCGACTAAAGAAACACAAGCGAACAGAAGCAATGCGACGCGAATGGATGCGAGGAGCAGGCGGGTGCAACCCGTTAACGAACAGTAGCGGTTCAAAAGGTAACGGGTGCGACCCATCAAGCGGACGCGACTGTTTGAAGGGATGTGGACGAAATTATAAATATGAGAGAATCCTGATCACATTCCCAATCCAATTCCAATTCTAATTTCTTTTGCTTTTTTTTTCTACCGCTCTATACAATATATCACAGAGTTGACATACTCATTACAATCTCATGCAGAAGTCGCACCCCTCAGTCAATCCGCGTCCGCTTTATGAACAGATTTGCGCCTGTTCGTATAGCCTGCAACTGTCAGAAAGCCCGACCCAGTTTTGCAGTAACAATAGGGTCTACCAAGCCCAGCCCGGCCCGGTCGGTCGGACGAACGACGGCGGGGGGCGTGCGCGTTTGTGGTAGTGATGCATGATCTCCCCCCTCACAACAAAGCATACATTTGAGTGCCCCTAGGCCTCAACCCCTTCATTGCAAAGCTATTAATATACTAGAATAGCTTTGCAATTTTGGTGATGTGGGACTTATGTATATTTTCATTCAATAGGAATTCCAACAAGCCCGACTCTTTGAAATTTCAAAAAAGTAAATTGCAAGTTAATTTTTTTAAAACTAAATAAAGAGACCATTAGTTAGCTAGATGATATCAATTCCAAAGACTCTAAATTCGAAACAGAGAATAATATATTATTGTTATTGTTATTATTGTTATGGTAGTTACATCATAAACGTAGTAAAAAAATCAATAAGCTTACCTCTATAACATTTTGAGAAATATTAGTTCTTCCTGTTCATGTGCCTTAACTTAGTTTATTATTTACTCCTACCGCTCAAGAACTAAACATAGAAAAAGAGAAGGGAATGTAGAATAAGTTTTTCTCCCCTTTCAATTTGGAATATGATATTGAAGAAGGATCGGATCTCGAGGGTAATGAAGGTGTACTGCTCATGCTCGGTCAGGTTGTAGAAGACAAAGAAGACGTTAATGTGGGTGGAGGTTTAATTTTGGGGATTTTGAAAATTAAGATTCTGGGAGAGCATAGAATAAAAGATGTGATTAATGGGTAATTGTGGGAATTTGTCTGGGGATGCTCGTTTGACGCCCCACCTATATGCTCACAATAACAAAGAGAGGAAAAATAAATATACCACTCCTATCGAGGTAACCAATACTAGTGTAAGGCCTAACTACGGATGGTCGCTCCTATCCAGCCTTATTCTTCATAAAAATAGACAGGATTTTTATTACTCTTTGTTATTGTGAGCATAGAGGTGGGGCGTCACACTCGTTTTGGCACAACCAATCAAAACAGAGTACACAGATTTGTTATTTGAATCATTGATTCAAGACTTAATAAACTGTTAGATTATACTTTAATAAGGTCGGTCAGATTGTTATAAATTATTTATTATCCAAAGTAATTGTTTAATTTTTTAATTAACTAATTATTATTAATAGTAATTATTTATTATTTATTACTACTTACAATTATTCAGTAATAATTATTAATCAATAAAAATTAATTATTAAATATTAATTTTTAATTATTAATCAATAGTTATTAATTATCAAAAACGTATATTACAAAATTCGTCATAGTTAAATTGGATAAGCCTCCCAAAATTTTATATTTAAACATATATGTCCCTTGCAAATTCCTTGATAATCCGCCATAAAATAATTTTGAAATGCCAGCGTTGGTGATCTGCTTCAATTTTTCATGGAATTTAGCATCAAAATATATTCGTTAGTAAATTGATGCAAATTGCAACGGTTTAGCGTCGGATATAAAAAACGGTCGGTGATAATATAAAAAATTAAAATTATCCCTTGCAAATCACCAGCAAATCCATTGCAAATCTAACGATGGAAAATTTCATCCCTACTGTCTATCGCTATTTTCAACATTTCTTATAGTGTCGAGAATTAGGTGATCAATGGCATGCTTTAACAACATGACCTGAAGCTAAAGCTTCAAGTGCGTCACTAAGCAATCGACCTCCCAATCCCGAGCGATCGACCGATTGGCACCTAGAGCTCCAGGTTTCGTTTACATTTATATTTTATAATAAAAAGCTAAATAAATAATAATATTTTTAAATAAAAATTGGAACAAAAATATTTTTGGAAAATAGAAATAATGCATTTTCTAAAAGTAAATCTGGAATAAAAAAAATAGTTTGCACTAAAAATGAAATATGTGAAGTTTATTTGTTTTAATTAAATAAAAAATTGATTTTTGGATTTAAAAATCCTAATAGATTCTAGAAATTTGTAGAAAGAATTTTATATAATTAGTACATGATTTTAGAATATTTCCATCATTTGATGAGTTCAAAAGAGATATGAGAAATTAGCGTTCGAATAAAACCTTGATTTTGAAATTAAATAAATAAAGGAAAATCTATTATATCCTTACTTGGAACTTTTTAAAGGCTTTTGAAATGAATAAATAGATTTTCCTTATGAATAACAATGCTTTATAAACAGGTGTTGGATGTTGATTGATTTCAATTTCTATGAAATGAGGAATTTGAATAAACCAGGCTATAAAACCATCTGGTATGTGACTTTCGTTTTTGTTTCCCTTGTTATTATCTAGACTTATTATATAGATTATTATTTGTTAATATAAGTGCAGTTAATGAGGATGAAACAAACCGGTGAATACCGTCGGGTGGTATGGGATGTCTGTGTCGATACTGGTTCGATTGCTTCTTTGTAGGTGGATGTCACTCGTACGGATATTGTAACATGGCTTATTTGCGTATATGATGTTGCAAATTGAGAGTAAGTAGGCCGAGAGCCAAGAGTACGTCTATATATTGTGAAATTTCCGGTTATAAGGTGATTAGTAAACCAGATTATGCTAGTACCCATCCTAACAGCCTAATTGTGGAGTCTCTCTTCAAATCGGTGACATACCATATATTATATGGTGAGAGCCATTACTCCTATGTCACATATGCCTGTAGTCTATTACAGTTAGGGGTATTTGTAGGGACATGACCATTTCTTAGTGTTGTCTAGCACCCGATGAATATTAGAACACGATGGCCATCAAGGTAACTAAAGACTGTAGGAGTGGCACTAAAAGAGTGTGAGTAAGGCTCCTGGAGCAGGCTGGGAGCTGTTAGTCTCCCATCTAGTTATTGAAGCGATGAAATATATGTACACTCGTATTATATCTATTGGAGGTAGCTTAGGGCCAAAGGGATTATTTCTATGATTGAGAGTCTATGAGATAATCAACCCGTGTATGTGTTTCTTGACCTATCATCAATAGGATGATCTTTGACACTGCTAATAGTGGTACGTTGAGTATACGTAACCCCGTACCTATCTTTTTGTAAGCTTGGCATAGTGTGCTGCTTGCCATACCTTCTTTGATTGATAATGTATGGTGGTTGTTTAGTTGCTACCCCAAGATGATATTCATTTTTATGATGCTGTTGAATATGATGATAATGTAGTTCATGATTGGGTTTTTATACTAGGCATGAGATTGGTCCTCGCTATATGAGAAATATTTTATTCTATAACCATCACATATTAACATCTGAATTTCAGACGTTTTCTGACGATGTGTTATTTTATAATATCCATGTCTGTTCTAGATATTTCTGGTCTAAGTATGAGGTAGTAGCTTGACTTATAGGACACTTTTGGGGGCTAGTAACTTTAGGATGATAGTTTCCCTTTTTTGATTTTGTAGCCTCATCTATGATGATGTATCTATTTGACTATGTTATATATTTTTGAGAATGGCAAACATTAGATTAGCATTTTGTTGCTCACATTGGACATGTACTATCGATGTATTATATTTTATCAAAGCATTTTGGCTTTGTGATCATTGTTGTATTTACTATGAATAGCGTATTGTTCTGTCCTGGAAATCACACGTGCTTATTTCTTTTGTGACGATACCGTGGATGTAACGATAAGTGTTATACGATTTGAGATATATACGGGTGTTTTCCCAGGGGAATATTCATGTTTGCAAGCCCCTTATAGCCTTATTCTCCATATTATCAGACAATATTACCTGTAATACTCTTTGGTAATATGGGTATATTGGTGTGGTGTTGCATTTTATGTCGGCTCATTCTTTCGATATGTAATAATAACGACCAGTTTCTTATAACAAGGATAATGTGGTAATATGTGTTCAACGCGACCTAACTATGTATATATATAGTTTTAATGTCAAAATATATAAAAGTACGCTCTCTCATATCGCAATCTATCTACAATGGATCCATGTATGAACTTTTGGTTATTCGTCAACCTTCAGCTCTAATACTAAATGTGACGACCATCCTACACCTCCGATACTACAATGGTACCTGATAGATGCAGAGTGGCAGTCAAGGTAAAATAGCCAATTTATTAGAACCTACTGTATATCCCACATCATAGAGAATCAAATATAATAACAATATAGACATAAAATAGGTGAGACATACATGTATAACGAGAATGAAACAAATCAAAATATCATAGTGCATAAGATTCAGCGTAGTTATACAGTGAAAATGGACCGGGGTGGACCAGGGTTTATACATTATCAAAATAAACACAAAGGAAATCCGTCCTTAAATAATTGTCTAGCACTAAATATGCTCCACAGCGCTGCACAGCTAAATAATCGATAGACTCGATATAAAAGTATAGATGAGCGCCAGCCTCCTGCTCATCCTTTGAGCAACTCCATGCGCTAATCTCAGACCTACTATCTAGTCTACTCATTTAGAGTACCCGAGATAATAAGAAGCAAAACGTACAATCTCAAGTAAGAAAATAGTTTGGTGTGAGCGACATATGTATATGTGTATATATCTTAAAGTATTATAAAAGCCAATATAGTAAAAGGAACAATTGAATATGAATTATACCTGCCCTTTTCTTGCATCCAATAAGTTAGCACATAACATCGATATATGCTACACTATCATCATTGGGTATGCTATAAGTCAAAGTATAATATAGGGTATGTAGGTCAATAACTTTGATAACACCTACATTGTGTGACATCTATAACTAATATAGCAAGCATATAAACCATCAAGCCATCTCACATCACTCGTGGTGTCATTAGATATAGGATAATTCATATGGTCACGTCGCACGATCAGAAACCAGTCATCATCTCGGTTTCCCTTATGCTCAGATCCATGCCACTCATAAGATTAGGACACTAGACTCACGTTATACAAGTCCGAAGAAGATCACCATCGTCGGATCTAAAGTCACGTCATATGACTCAAATGAACCTCCTCACTAACCCCCTCTTTACGAGCACACCTCGAAACCTCTTAGTTATCAATGATCCCTTAGCACACGTACAGTAGAACACATCGTACGTTATGCTACATAGACTAAAGTCATCGAACTTGTCTTTGGACCATGTTCAACACTCCCGTCATCGAGTTGCATCATTCGGAACTTCTCTAGACTATAGTCAAAAGTCATAGAGTTCCATCGTCTTAATCTTGAAACCATCTCTCCACTCCCCTATGTCATCTCTAAAGTAGAAATACTAAGATCCCAAGTAGATATAACGTTATCTCATCTATAGCTGTATCGATTGGTGGTGGCATTCTTCCAAACCAAATGCCAACTCTTCATGTGATCGATATGGCACACTCCTTTAGTCCCTTGCTCCAATTTCCCAAAAATAAGACTGATCAATACTGACCGATATAGGTTGGTACCGATCCATTATATTTTATACTTAGCCTTGTTGATACGCTATATTTTGATCAATGACAATGTGCTTCAATCAAAAGGAAGAGATATGTGCAAAGCTAAAGGAAGAATGATGAAGACCGAGGATAGCATGAGTATAATTTAAATATAGGTCTTAGTTTAGATCTATTATTAAAATCTATCCTCAAGAGGCATGCACAAACACTAGAACACGTTTTATAAACTTCATTTTCTAGATAAACATTCACTGTGCAAAACCAATAGTTCAGTCGACTGAACAGGTAAGCCCAGTCGACTGAACCTGTTACACATATACAAACATGCACAGTTCCAGTCGACTGAAACAACCTGCTCAGTTGACTGAATCTATTCCTGAAAAAAATTTCTTTACATTTCCAGTCGACTGAAATCCCTGCTCAGTCGACTGAATTTAAACCTGCGAATTTTCTCTGAATGGACACCTTCTTCCTCCCAAGAGTTGCAACCATTCTCCAATGGAAATGAAAGTATCTCTTGTCTGCATCTCTAGCCAACAAATGCATCTCTTCTACACCTATATATACATGGTTCTAACATCTTCAATTTACCAATTTTTTTATGCTTTAATCTCACTACTTTCTTGAACATATTTTATATTCTCTAAAAGTTTTCAAAGCAATCACCAATCTATTGCTTGAATCTCTGCTTTGTTTATAACATTCTTTTGATTCATAGCAATTCACAATTCCTAAATCTTCACAAACACATTGCATACTCTCGAGGATAAGATTATAGGAATATTATCCTACATTGGACTCATTAGTGTTGACAAGAACACAACAAGTTGAATAATTGTTTTTAGTAATTGAGTTGAAGTCCTGTTCGGTAGTTGAGGCAAGAAATCACGTTCGGTTGTTCGGGTAAGTTGTAAACCTATTCCTCCGGGTTAAGAGAGGTTTTAGTTAGTAGAATTCCTAAGTAAAGCTTAGGGACTAGATGTAGGACTAGAGGTCCGATCTAGTATAAAATCCTGGTGTCTACTTTACTTATTTCTTATTGTTATTTACCTATACCATCCACTATTCCATAATATACGATCCTACCGCATAGCTTCTTTCAATTGATATCAGAGCAAGGTCGTCCTATAACCATAACACCGTTATTAGACATATTGATAATATGGAAAATAACGCAAGTACAATCACAACATCTGCCTATAGTTCTACATTTGCGGAAGGATAATCAACCCAAAGACCCCCTATTCAATGGACTAAACTATAACTATTGGGCTACAAGGATGAGGATTTATATGCAAGCAACAAGTTTCGAAGCCTGGAATGCCACTCAAGTAGAGTTCATTGTACCCACGACCGATTATCCTACATGGACACAAACTCAGAAGAATGAAGCTAGTGCAAATGCCAAAGCCATGAATATGCCATTTTACGCCCTGGATAGAAATGAATTCAACCGTGTTAGCATATGTACTACTGCATATCAGATATGGGAAACACTTAGAGTCATACATGAAGGCACAAACAAGGTCAAACAAACAAAGATATCCATACTGAAGAACCAATTCCAAAACTATAGAATGCGACAAAATGAATCCATCAATGACATGTACTCGAGATTTCAAGACATTCATCATGCCTTAATAGGACTAGGAGAAAAATACACAGACTTTGATATTGTGTCTAAAGTTCTAAATTCACTCACTGATGAATGGGAGAGAAAAGTACTAGCAATCGAGGAAGCAAATGATCTATATACAATGAAACCAGAGGAATTAATCGGAAATCTTATGTCGTATGAAGTAAATATGCAAGCTAAGAAAGATCAAGCTCAAGAAAGAAAGAATGTAGCTTTTCATGCGGAAAAGGAAGAATCAGAGTCTGAAGATGAGGATTTAGCATTTATAGCCAAAAATTTCAAGAAATTCTTAAGATATAGAAAAGGAAATAAAAACGGATTCATTGAGAATTTCTTGAACAAACCTACATCCTCGAATATAGAATGTTTCAACTATCGCAAGAAAGGTCACATGCACAAGGATTGTCCAGAGCAAAAGAAGGAGAATCAGAAAGCTCTCAATAATAAAAACAAGAGAGAGAAATTCAAAAAGAAGGCAATCTCTGTAACATGGGACGATTCAGATTCTTCTTCATCTGAAAGTGAAAATGATAGCGACAATGAACAGGCGAATGTATGCTTTATGGCTCAAGAATCTAAGGTTAGTAATTTAACTTTCGATGATTTAATTGAAGTAAACACCGAACTTTTGAGCACAATAAAAACTCTTAAAAAGAGACTCAAGGAAACTCATGAAAATCAAAACAAAGCTGAATTTGAAAGGGATGTGTTAAAAGATGAAAAGAAAATTCTAGAAGAAGAACTTGAAAAAGTTCAAGAATCTCATTCAAATTCGGAAACTCAATTATCACTTTTAAGTCAAGAAATTGAAACTCAAAAGACAAAGAATGATATAATTGTTTCTGAAAATCATGAGTTAAAAACTAAGATTAGACAAGTTGAGTTAGAAAATAATAGACTTCAAGCTAGATTAGATAACATCACTAAAAATGTTTCTAACTTTAACAAAGTAAGAGAAAATTTATCAAAGATTTTAGAAAATTCTCAATTCTCTTCAAATAAACATGGATTAGGATACAAAAAGGTCAAAAATTCCTAAAAAGAAAAATACAAATTTTAAGAGGAATATTGATTCAAAACAACAAATGTTATTAAGAGAACCTATTAAAACAAAAGTAGAAACCAAGATAGTCAAAATTTGGGTTCCAAAAACTAACAATATTTTAATTAGGATTAAATATATTAAAACATTTATGGATAGTGTTCATAATAATAAAAACTATATTTATAAAAAGGATACTGAACCGAATTGGGTTTGGTTTCCTAAGTTCTAACTTTTAGGACCCTATTAAAAAGTGGGTACCAATAATTTCATATTTATTTTCAGGTCCCACTCAAAAACAAGAACTGGATACTGGACAGTGGTTGCTCAAAACACATGACCGGCGACAAAGATATGCTTACAAACATCACATACTTTGATGGTGGCTCGGTTACCTTCGGAGACAATTCAAAAGGTTATATCATTGGCAAAGGAGATGTAAGCAATTACGGTACATCGAATTTACCTTTTATAACAAATGTTTCATTAGTTGAAAATCTAAAACATAATCTACTAAGCATAAGTCAACTTTGTGACAAGGGTTATAAAATAACTTTTTCGGAAAATAAATGTAGTATTTTTGATCAAAACCAAAATCTTGTTTTAGAGGGAAATAGAGATAGGAATATTTATGTTCTAAATATGAAAATTAATCATAATACAAATATGTGTTTACTAGCCAAAGATAATGGTCCTTTGTTATGGCACAATAGATTTTGTCATATTAATTTTAAAACTATTAGAAAACTTTCTAAAAATGAATTAGTAAGGGGTTTACCCAAGATAAACTTTAAAATAAAAAATCTTTGTGATGATTGTCAAAAAGGAAAATTAACAAAGTCGTCTTTCAAATCTAAGAAAAATATTTCTACTTTACAACCAATAGAATTACTTCATATGGATCTATTCGGACCAACACAGGTTCAATCCATTAATCATAATCGATATGTATTTGTAATATTTGATGATTTCTCAAGATATACGTGGACTATTTTTATGAAAAATAAAAGTGATACTTTTGAGCATTTTAAAACATTTGTCAAAAGAATTCAAAACGCTAAAGATTAAAAATATACGAAGCGATCATGGAGGCGAATTCGAAAATGAAGCTTTTGAATCTTTTTGTAAAAAGAAAGGAATAAATCATAATTTTTCATTTCCCAGAACTCCTCAACAGAGTTGTAGAAAGAAAGAATAGAACATTACAAGAATGTGCAAGAACATTATTAAATGGAAGTTTTCTACCAAAACATTTTTGGGCAAAAGCCGTAGCTACTGCATGTTATGTATTAAATCGTATATCAATTAGACCATTAACTAAACATACTTCATATGAACTACTTAATAACAAAAAGCCAAATATATCTTATTTTAAAATATTTGGATCAAAATGTTTTATTTTAAATACAAAAGATCAACTTGGAAAATTTGATCCAAGAGCCGACGAAGGAATTTTTGTAGGATACTCAGAACGAAGTAAGGCGTATCGAGTATTTAATAAACAAACAAACATAATTGAAGAAACTTTACATATATCTTTTGATGAAAATTTTAATAAAAATTTGAGTATAAAAGATGATGAAGAATTTATAAATATAGAAAATACAAACCTTGAAAATTGTAATAATGAACTAAGATCTCCACCAAGAATATTACGAGATCACCCAGCACAAAATATAATAGGTGAAATGAATTCTCAAGTTAAAACAAGAAGTCAACTAAATCAAATGGTACATGTTGCTTTCATTTCAACAATAGAACCTAAAAATCCTAAAGAAGCATCAATAGACGATTACTGGATTGTTGCTATGCAAGAAGAATTAAATCAATTTGAACGTAACAATGTTTGGGAGTTAGTTCCCCGTCCTAATAATCAATCAGTTATAGGAACAAAATGGGTTTACAAAAATAAAGTATACGAACAAGGTAATATAACTAGGAATAAAGTTAGGCTAGTAGCACAAGGATATAATCAAGAAGAAGGTATTGATTTTGAAGAAACTTTTGCTCCCGTTGCAAGACTTGAAGCAATACGTATTCTATTAGCCTTCGCATGTTTTCAAAATTTTAAACTTTATCAAATGGATGTTAAAAGTGCATTTTTAAATGGTTTTATAAAATAAAATGTATATGCAGAACAACCCCCTTTATTCTCTCATGAAAAATATCCGGATCATGTATATAAATTAAAGAAAGCCTTATATGGTCTTAAACAAGCACCTCGTGCTTGGTATGAGAGACTTAAGAGCTATCTACTAGATTCGGGATTTCAATTTGGAAAAGTAGATCAAACTCTTTTCATTAAAAATACTACTAAAGATATTCTAATAATTCAAATATATGTAGATGATATTATATTCGGTTCGACAAATGAAAACTTATGTAAAGAATTTTCAAATATAACGACTAAGGATTTCGAAACGTCTCATATGGGAGAGTTAGCCTATTTTCTCGGGCTTCAAATTAAATAATTAACAAATGGAATTTTCATAAACCAGGAAAAATATTGTGCTAATCTAATTAAACGTTTTGGAATGGAAAACACTTCTGCTAAACCTACTCCTATGAGTACAACTACTCATCTCGATCGAGATGAAAATGGCAAAAGTGTAGACCAAAAATTGTTTAGAAGTATGATAGGCTCCTTACTTTACTTAACTGCTAGTAGACCAGACATAATGATGAGTGTATGTCTATGTGCACGTTTTCAATCTAACCCTAAGAATCACATTTAAGAGCTGTAAAACGAATTATGCGATATCTTAACTATACTAAAGATTTTGGTTTTTTCTATCCAAAAGAGTGTCCATTTGAGTTAGTATCGTTTAGTCATGCTGATTTTGGTGGATCTCGAACAGATAGAAAAAGTACAAGTGCTACGTGCCATTTCATTGGAAAATCACTTGTACCTTGGTTTAGTAAGAAACAAAATTGTGTTTCGCTTTCCACGTGTGAAGCGAAATATATATCAGCCGCTTTAGCTTGTACTCAAGTCATCTATATGCAACAAACACTTAAAGATTTTAATATAAATTTAACAAATTCTACAATATATTGTGATAATACAAGTACAATAAATTTATCTAAAAATCCGGTAAATCATTCTCGTACAAAACATATTGATATTCGTCACCATTTTCTACATGACAATATCGAAAAAGGAATCATAAATTAAGAATATATTTCTACTGAAAATCAAATTGCCGATATATTTACTAAACCATTACTAGAAAACTCATTCATAAAATTACGACGAGAATTAGGAATAATATCTTTCAAAGATATTTTGAAGTAACTAATATTTTATACACTAAACCTATATTAACCATTTTCAAAGAAAATATTAACCATTAATTTAATTTCTGGTTATAAATTCTTAATGATTTAACACCACATTCTTTTTGGAACTTTCATACTATATATATACATCTATACATATGTTATTTTCAAAAAATTACAAAGTTTGAAAATCCAATATAAAAATGTCTTCCAACAATTCATACTCTCAAATCAACATTACCTCCTCAGTCGATAACTCACCACAACTTCCTACGCATACACCAAAGCATGAGCCGATTTATGAATGGGAAAACTATCGAACTGGCTACATACCAGATTCAAAGAAGGCAAAACATGGACTTTTTATCTCTCCTGATACGAAAAGAAAGATTAATGAAATTCTTCAGTTTCAACATCAACAAATTGACCTTCAACGTGAATTATATTTTGAACAAAAAATAACGGCTAGACGATTAAGCTTTCTTGAGAAAATCGGTTTATGTTTTTGTAGCTCGAAGAAAAACGATGTGACTGGGTCCCTACCTCGACCAGTTAGTTCGTATGATGCATCTTCGTCATACTGTACACCAGCCGATCCATTGAATCCTTGGATGTCGCCAAAAACTCCTCAATATAGTCCAAATTCATGGGACAAAAACTATATGGCGAATGAAGGAAATAAACCACAAAAGAAAAATAGTCCATCTCCAAGGAAATGATTATTTTTTATTTTTGGTCAAATCATGTTGTTATATTGAAATATGTCTATACAATTGTAATCAATCAAAATCTTTTGTTTTAAAAATTTAGAACACCAAAAACACAAGGTTCAGTCAACTGAACCTTACTGCTCAGTCGACTGAACATAAGGCAGAAAACAATTTTCAATAGCTCAGTCGACTAGTTGCTCTGCACAGTCAACTAAATTTACCACAGAAACTTTCAGACAATAGTTCAGTCGACCAAAAACACTGTTCAGTCGACTGAATTTAACAAAGAAAATTTTCGGCCATCAATTCAGTCGACTGAACAGATTATTCAGTCGACTGAACGTCGTTTCCCAGGCTACTTTTTCCCTTTTTACCACCAATTTCTACCTTTACTCTTTACTTTTATCATTCCAAAAGCTCCTACTTCACCATTATTCTTCAAAACCCTAGCCCCCAATCTTCATTTTTTTTTCGAATCCCTCTTAAAACTCTCACATTAATGGCTCCAAAAAGATCAAGGGATTCAACTTCAACATCCTCCAAGCCAATTGACGCTCAAATTGCTCAATGGCTTTATGATGGAGTGACGGTCACAAGGTGGAACAAAATGAAGAATTCTCGGATCTTTGAACACTCCTTCGTTGATTTTCAAAGTCTCCAAACTTACAACATACAAGCTTTGACGGATCAAGCAGGTTTAACATCTCTCTTAGACATAAAACGAAATGACCATGCAATCAATCATATTATGGTCAAATTGTTCTATGCAAGCCTTAACCTTGGACACCAAACTCTAATAAATCCAAACGATAGTGTTTGGAGTATGGTGTGCGGCAAAAATGTATGGTTTTCCCTAGACCGAATTGCACACATTTTAGGATCTCCTAACATGGGAAGGAAGCTTGAAGAAATCGAATTTAATCCACATATTCGAGACAAGATAAAGCATCAAATTTTGGATGATAACATCAACATCCGGGATATTAAATCAACTTCCTTACGACCAAGAGCAAGGCTTCTCCACAAAGCTCTTATGCAAACCATCACTCCTCGAACGGGCTCATATGAAATTGTATACACAAACAATTATAGAGCACTATATGCTATTTGGGGCAATATTCAAGTTAATTGGGTCAAACTAATTCTTGATGAATTTCTTACTTTCAATAATGGAAAAATGCAAACAATATATTTTGGCGAGTATATCATGCGACTACTCCTCAACGTTGATACGCCATTACCAGAGTCCGAAAATACAATGGTTCATCAAATTAACCATCGGACTATAAGCTCTATGCAACTTCCGGCTAGACCTTCTCGCATCACATCTCTTGCCGAATGGTAGCTAGACATCAAGAACCGCAACAACCTCCTCAAGCCCAACATGAAGAATCTTTTGATCAAGATGATGAAATTCGTATCATTGAACCAAGTTTTACTACCAATCAATCGTTAGGAATTCTATCAAGAAATCAACAAATTCTTGATAATCGCCTCAAGAAGGTAGATCATAAACTTGATAGAATTGAAGGGTTCTTCAACAAATTATGGGATGCCATCTCATGCACGAGCTCCACTACTGCTTCAACCTCCCGTGGCAAGCGTCCAGCACCAACTTTCACATGGACGTCATCCGAAGAAAATCCAAACAGCAACACAAGTGGGAATAGTGGTGGTCAAGGTGGAAGAGCTTATAGACCACCCACCGGTGGACCCGTTATTCGCGAACCGGAGGGAGGGAGAGAAGGCTCGTATGATTGGGATAAAGATGAATAACTTTCTTATGGTTTGATTTTTTATTTCAAAAAAACACACTATTCAAAAGGCTTGTATAAATAGCCTTCTATGTTTCATTTATTTATGCTACATTCTATGTTTTTGGAACTATAGTTATGCATATCAGCGATTGTTTTGATAATATACTTCTGCAATTATTACTTCCTTTTTGTCGATGACAAAGGGGGAGAAATCTATGTTACTAACCTTGTTTTGTAGGAAAGACAGTGCATATATTCAGGGGGAGGAAATAATTACATCTCTACACGTTTCAGTATTGTCATCAATCAAAAAGGGGGAGAATGTTGATATGCTATATTTTGATCAATGACAATGTGCTTCAACAAAAAGGAAGGGATATGTGCAAAGCTAAAGGAAGAACGATGAAGACCGAGGATAGCATGAATATAATTTAAATATAGGTCTTAGTTTAGATTTATTATTAAAATCTATCCTCAAGAGGCTTGCACAAACACTGGAACACGTTTTATAAACTTCATTTTCTAGATAAACATTCACTGTGCAAAAACCAATAGTTCAGTCGACTGAACAGGTAAGCCCAGTCGACTGAACCTGTTACACATATACAAACATGCACAGTTCCAGTCGACTGAAACAACCTGCTCAGTCGATTGAATCTATTCCTGAAAAAAAATTCTTTACATTTCCAGTCGACTGAAATCCCTGCTCAGTCGACTGAATTTAAACCTGCGAATTTTCTTTGAATGGACACTTTCTTCCTCCCAAGAGTTGCAACCATTCTCCAATGGAAATGGAAGCATCTCTTGTCTGCATCTCTAGCCAACAAATGCATCTCTTCTACACCTATATATATATATATATATATATATATATATATATGGTTTTAACATCTTTAATTTACCAATTTTTTATGCTTTAATCTCACTACTTTCTTGAACATATTTTATATTCTCTAAAAGTTTTCAAAGCAATCACCAATCTATTGCTTGAATCTCCGCTTTGTTTATAACATTCTTTTGATTCATAGCAATTCACATTTTCTAAATCTTCATAAACACATTGCATACTCTCGAGGATAAGATTATAGCAATATTGTACTATATTGGACTCATTAGTGTTGACAAAAACACAACAATTCGAATAATTGTTTTTAGTAATTGAGTTGAAGTCCTCTTCGGTAGTTGAGGCAAGAAATCATGTTCGGTTGTTCGGGTAAGTTGTAAACCTATTCCTCCGGGTTAAGAGAGGGTTTTAGTTAGTAGAATTTCTAAGTGAAGCTTAGGGACTGGTCGTAGGACTAGAGGTCCGAACAGGTATAAAATCCTGGTGTCTACTTTACTTATTGCTTATTATTATTTACCTATACCATCCACTATTCCATATTATACGATCCTACCGCATAGCTTTTTTCAAGCCTGTTTGGGCTAAGTGTTTCAACCCTAGACAACTTCAAAACCTTTCTTGAAGTTCTCCATGTATATCCAAGTTTCCAACTCAAAGTCCAACACCCTAGAGTCTCCAAGTCAAAATCGTTTGGTGGTGACTCCATAGAATGGGTTAGTGGTATATCCATCCATCACTCAAGCCTCCAAGTCATCAATATACCTTCTCAAAGTGCAACTCTACACCCAGCTCCACTCATCACATCGGTCGGTACCGGCCCTAACTCCCAACACAACCCCAACTCCAATCTAAAAACATTGCTTCATTAATTTTTATCTCCATCGTATGTGCAATTGCCTTAGACGACCCATCCCTTTGGTGATCCATATGCACGAGGCTCCATCTTATGGAACATCCTAACTCTATATTGCCTATCAATTGACATTTCATCCAATAAAACCATATACAAAAATCCACTCAAACAATATAACATATACATTACATAAATCATATATATATAATCAAATACACCAAATTTAGCTTATTTCGTAGAATGAGGTATCCATAAGAACATATGCATAAAATCCAACAAAACTCACTTTTAAGCATTTTAAATTCATTTTCATAACTAAGGCGAGTCTAGATCTATCAGAAATCACATTCTTCTGAACTATTTTCAATTTACTTTTTAGTGATGGGATATCATATATAAGTATTTATATTAAATATCTCTAAATATATATACGACCCACCCCTTCATTATAACACTACCACTTAGCCTAAGCACACATTTTCTATTCATTCAACCCATACTCGATCCATTACAAACAACCTTCACAAATAAGATGCCTACTAATATTTGTTCATTCAATGCAACTAGTTCATTTCCCATATAATCTTCAAATTTATTTTCCATAGCAATGTGATTAAGGAGATTTTGGAAAATTATACTCATGCTCTCTTCAATCGAACTCCACTCGTTGCACTCTCCTCTTTTAATTGTTATTTTCTATAGATAAAGTTCTTTAATTACTCACTATAGCATTATTTTCTTTTCATGCTACTTCATAAATGATTCTTCTGGCTATGTTATGTCAGATCTGTTTACATATAAGCCATGCTAGCCAAATTACCTTAGATCTTATCACCGTCGAGATTTAGTTGCAAAAGATAACTAATTTTGCTCATTTTGAGCAAATTTACTTTCATGTGCTTTTAATAATTACTTTGTTAAACTTCTGCAGTGATGTTGAGCATCGCTTTGGATTGACGAGCGTTCACTCCATAGTAGTATGATATTTATTATCTAATGATTTAATTCCCATAAATAAATTTATGTAATGAGAAATGTAAATTAAGATAGGGATATGTTATACCATTCAACATAAAGGCAGATCTGGAACACGAACGGTTCATGCATAGGCAGCAATGACTATTATACGTATCTCATAAATTGTGATGTTAGATCTGTTCTCCATGTGTGTTTGGATTTTGATGACTTTATGTTGACATAGTCTTGAATTTTCATACAAATAGTATGTTCTATGCTGCGAACAAGGTTAAATGCTCTGTTGTTTCTCTCATGCCAAATACAACACACAGAGATTGATGACACCAATTTTACAGCATCACCTCTTCTATTATTGGTTGAAAATCTAATTTCCATGTTATCAATCTCTATGTCTATGGGATTATGGCCATCTTAATTTTACACAATACCACTTTCATATATAAGCCGAACAATAACATTTAAAATACATATGGTTGATATCTTCTTTCTATTTACAACATAGGACACACATTGGATCAATGTTGATATGATGCTGGATTAGTTTTTGTTTGGTTGTATGCAGTTGTTTATTGCTCTATATCAGTATACAACCATTTTGGGTATATGTATTCTATACCATACCAACCTTGCTCATACCTTATTTTCTGATGATTTTCTGATTACACTCCAAACAAATATTTCCCATTTTTAAAACAAGACCAAACCCAATAATCTTCGCTTCAATCATTAAAAATATGTTCCTTTTCAACTTCCTGTCTTAACATTTCCAGAAAGCCAAGGTAGTGTTTGGTTTGTTATTTTTAGTTTTGTATTTTCATCCATACAAAAATACACTTGACGCATGCATATTGTCAAAAACGACCAATTTAGAAAACGAAGTTAACATACAAAATAGAAAACAGCTTTTTTTATTTTCATGTTTTGAAAAATAACACAAGCACATGAAACAATCTATTTTTCTGTCATCTCTCTATCCCCTTCGTCCTCCGATCCGTCTTTCTTACATCCCCTCCGTCGTCCCTTCATTTTTCTTATATTTGACGTACATGTTGAAAATCGAAAACACAAAATTTATTTTTAAACCAAACACTACCTAAGATTGGTTCTCCATTTCTGATTATCAATAACATCTCTGGCTACTTCCTTTTCACTTCTTGTAATATAGACGGGTTGTTACCTAGTTTGTTAATTATTCTTCTTTCTAAAGGCCATAGCTCAAACCACAATGAAGTTATCATCCCATTAACTATTATTTGTCTCATGCATTGTTTTGCTAAAGAACGTACTCCTGAAAAGACTTCAATATTCCAAATTGGTCATTTCTAATCATAAATTCCCAAAATGATTTGTTCCTAAAGTATTTTTAATGCATTCAATTTGTCTGTATTCCTTCTTGGTCAACCACTTTACATTCCAGTTTTACACCGATTGCATTATTTATATCTTCAAGCCTTCGTAAACCCTTGCCTCTTATGTGATGACCCAGAATTTCAGTCATTTGAAATTCGTATATTTAATTGATTTTAAATATTCACGAGTTAATTTTATAAGTTGAATAACTTATATTTGAAATATAAGGATTTAATTGGATAATTAAATCGATTAATTTAATATTCGAAATTGTAGAAATAATTGAAATTTGAATTTAATGTGAATGAAAATTATTTATAAAGATGAATAAAATTCCATTTGAATTAGAACGATGTTGGGGAACTTTTAAAATTGAATTAAAAGTTAATTTGCAGAAATTGAATATTTTAATATTTAATTAACATGTAAAAATAGCCATTTTTCTATACAGTCTTGGATTTTGATGAAACAAATTTCATTGGATCCGTAATGTTATATTATTGTAGGATTTTAAATTTCGTGTCAACCGGATTTACGTTTTAGTCATGGCAAGCTAAAACGCGTAGAAATTTGTTTAAGTAAATTTTAAATTTAATAAGTCGATTCGAAAACCTATCTTCCAAATATGACCGAATCGGCTTTCGATATATATTCCATTGTGTTTGGAATAAGGGTAAAACATTATAAACGGCAGGCAGCACGCTTCGTTTGGAGTTCGAAAGATTTTCGGGTGAATAGTGTCGCCAATTTTTTTTATATAAGGCCACCATATTTTCTTATTTTCACAATTCTAGGGTTACAAACCCTAGCCGCTGGCCCTAAATATTTCTATGGCCAGAAATACACCTCGTTGCTCCCCGATTTTCTTCAAATCCATCAATCTATACGAAAATATTTCAACTACAAAGTTATAGAGAGTATCGAGAGCTATAAATCCAAAGGTGGAGATAGTCTTTAACAAAGCCGATCGTCGGCGAATCAAGCTCAAAGGCCGTGCGTTCAAGCAAGTTTTTCGATTGGAATACGCAATCGAGTTCGACTGGCTCACTGTCACTGATGGAGCTCGCATATGTGCGAAACGTGTGAGGCCCGATCGCCATCTCGATCAGCGGTGGATGTGCGAAAATTCGTAGAAGTTCGATGGCGTTGGGTTTCTTTAGACCGGAGGAAATGAACGATGGAGAAGAAAGAACCATCAGCCTAGATGCGATCAAGCAGAAATGTGCGGCCCTAATCTGATATCAAGGTTTAATAAAAAAAGTGTAAATTATATTATTTAAATTCGTACAATGTTTAAAATGCTATAACTTCTTCATACGAGGTCCGTTTTTGACGAAAAAAGTTGTTTTGGGGTTCGTATTGATGACCATTACATTTTAGAGCTGGTTTGAAGTTATTGGACTAGTGTAAATTTTGAGAAAAATTAAACGGTCGTTTAATTTTATTCGAAATAAAACACTACAACCGCTATTGAAATCAATGTGAATATAACCCACTCTTTCTGACTCACTGATATTTTTATATAAGTGAGAATAAATTTATTTTATGATGATCGATGATTGTTTGGATGATACATAATATATTGTATATATATTGATTGGTATTTGGATATATTCCTGCATATAAAAGCAGATGATTGGTATCTAGATATATTCCTAGA
The DNA here is from genome assembly GCA_030765085.1 of Allium cepa. NCBI lineage: Eukaryota > Viridiplantae > Streptophyta > Magnoliopsida > Asparagales > Amaryllidaceae > Allium > Allium cepa. Next base: position 964,800,749 of record CM060931.1, read on the forward strand.
TATATTCCCGTATATGTGCGGATGATCCTTTGTATGCATGTATGCCTCGAAGCGAACATTGTACATATATTTCTAATATGTATATTTGTTGCAGGTGATAGGTTGGAGGGACCCAATTGGATTTCTCACCAGTATTGATTTTATTTACAGATATTGTGATATATGCTGTTACCATATGATATATGATGTTTAGATGACATGATTGCTGTATTTAGTGTTGTTGCAGCATTGGGCCTATTTTTGGTAATTTGAAAATGTTAAAGTGATGATTTCAATTTAAAAAGGATTTTTAAGTGATTTTGAAAATAGATATTTTATTAATTTTTTAATTGTTAAGGAAATGGATTTATTTTAAATAAATAAAGAGTTATAATTTTTATGTTATAAAATTATGAATTTTGTGAAATATAACCAGAATGTGATTTTTGATATATGGAGTTATTTATTTCGTAAAATCGTTTAAATTGGTATTTTTGAAATTATTATAAACAAGATTTATAAAATTGATATTTTATAAATCAAAATGATGGAATTGTAAAGGAGTTTTATAAGTGTTAAAATGAAATTATAAATGGATTTTATATGTCAATAAGATTTATAAATTGGTGAAGTTATAAAAAGAATGAATTTCGTAAATAAGAGAATTATAAGTAATTAACTTATAATTTGAATTTTGGCATATAAATGAGATAAATGAAAATTGTTAATAAAGGAATTTTGTATGTAGAAGTTTTTATAAAATATAAATAGAATTTATAAACATTGTTTTATAAATCCGAAATCAATTGAATTTGATAAGTAAATTGTGAAAGCTTATTAAAGGAATTATATCCACGATTTTGGATAGTGGATTATCTTTAATAAAATGAATATAGGTAATGAATTTCGTAAAGGAATTATATCTACGATTTTGGACCGTGGATCATCCTTTAATTAAATGGGAAGAAGTATTGAATTTGGATAAGAGAATTATATTCACGATTTTGGGCAGTGAATAATATTTTAAAATTAAATAAATGTTTTGGGAAGTGATATTTTAAATGGAATAAAATGACTGGAAGATGTTTTAAAATGTGTTAAGTATCGAACACATAGATTTCAACATTCATTGTTGAAATGGACGTTTTCGAGAAGTTAGGAAATGATGGACTATAACACTGTTGTTACGGTAAATGATTTTCGAAAGGAAATGTTTTGTATAGTATATGGGATTTGTATATCTATCTTATTTTCGAATCCCTATGCTAGTGATTTTGGGTTGTCATAACAATGTGTTACGCAACACTCGTTTTGACCCAAATAAATATGTTTAAAGAGAATGTTTCCTTAAAAGAATAAAAAATATACTTAATCCTGATTTAAATATATGTAATATTTTCTAAGTGTTGATAATAAATTAATTTTTGAATTACTTATTATTAAATAAGTATATGGAAATGTTTTCCAATATTGAAATGTTGAAATGAATTTGGAATTATGTTTTTTTAAAGAAATTTGAAGTGAATATTTGGCAAGTGATTTAATTAGTGAAAGATTAATTAAAAAGGCCTAGTGATTGCATATGGTGCTGAATATTTATTTGTTTGGTATGATAGTTAAATAACCGAGTATCAAATTTTGGCCATTTTAGTTCCTTGACTTGATGTGGGAACTATTTAGTCGTACATTTAGTACGTAGCCTTTTGTGTAGGCTTGATTATCATTTGTATTGAGGATGATTATTCATGTAGCGCAGAGTATTACTTTAATCTATCGAGCTTCCTTCTTGGCCCGAAGAATAGCAAGTTGAAAATTGGAGACGTGATAAGTCTATGAGACTTAGTTTCTGTGTGAGGTTGAGAAACGCTTTTGCGTTATTGGTGCAAAGAGACCAGGATCGGTTTATCCAAAAACCACTTTGGACTAATGTATATGCGTTCGATTGTGCAGGTTACGATGATATTGATATTCCGATCATAGTGGGGGACTGCTTGCTGATTGTTTGGGGTTAAATCCTAATATATATAGTAGTAGTGGTCTCTTCATTATGAAATATCCAATGCAAGGACTATTCACTACTAATCCTAGGGATTTCCCGACAAGATGTGGTAGGAAAGTACCTTCGGTTTGTCCTGTTCCTGGACAACTTGTATGGATGTTTGTTTGACATTGGATTTCTAAAGATTACTACATCGGTTTTTACAAACGTACATCAGTGGTGGCGGAGAAGGCAACTTCTCTTAGCTTAACACCCTCCTTGAGACGTATGAGCTCAAGGGTGTGGAAGGCAATTAATAGTCAATGGAAATGGCCATGTGGCATTCAAAGTGATGTGATTATGATTTGTGAAAGGTAATCGTTACCTCAAGCCTTATCAACCGAAAATGACCAAAACAGAGTTAGATGTGGCAAGGATAAGTGGGTCGCTCCCAATTAGGGTATGATCATCCTCTGCTAGATATATCTTTACACGATACGACGTCGTGTATCTGATTATTATGGTTTGTATGCTATGAGGGCCGTCGGAAAAGAGCGGTAACGACCTGAGAATGACATATTCGGTACCATCTAGTTATAGAGGTGGGTCGGTCTTGTGTTGCTAGAGGGAAGATGTTCTGTGCCTCGAGATATCCATCTAGAGGTGTACCCATCGGAAGGTAGTCCCTTCACCTGGTTATTTGTGTGGAAATCCAAACTCCACTATGTACCTTCCATTTTATTTGTAGAGCCTAGTATCTTGGAATTTAATAATGATAAAAATTTGGCCATTTTGAATACTAATTGTGCAGTATACACTATTATAATATAGGATGATTTGATATGAAATGTTTTAGTTATCGTAAGGTAAAAACATGACGGTGTTTATGTGTGGACTTATCTTATGAGATACTTTTGTTTTGATAATGGAAAAGTTTGGTAATTTAATAAATTCAGTCGAGTGTGTTTCTCACGCTGGTTTACCAGACTAATCCGAACATTCTTCCCTTTCAATGCCCGGGTTAGAGCGAGTGTATTTACAGGTTCAGATTTGGTGCTTTTGGAGCTTCAGCCGGAGAGCTGGAGATCTTCATTTTCGTATACACGTATCTGTTTTGATTATCCGCTGATTTTTTTAGTTGTTGTATATTATCAGCAATTGTGAGGACATGTTATTATAACTGTCCAAGCTGATAACTATTGTTTGATTGTTGAACTTTGATTGATGTATGTGTATACAGTTTCTGTTTTGTAAAGATCATTGATATGATATTATATGATTTCCGCCGTGATGTGAGATTCTGCACTGTTTTGTTTGGTTTTATCTTCTCTCTTTCTTCTCTTCTCTTCTTTCCTCTTCTTTTTTTCTCTTGACTTTCCGTTAGTCTGTGCTTTTTGGGTCGGACATGTATGAATTATTGTCACTTCAAAGGGTATGGATTTGTGGGTCGTCACAATTTACCATATGCATACAAATAGCTTCCCATGGTAATTTGCCTATCTTATCTGTCCATACGAAATTAAGGCAAATATGTTAATCTTGTTCAATACATCCAGGACACAACTATTGGTTAGATCGTTGATTTAAAGAGTTCTATGCAGCTAACTATGCTTAATATTTTTGTTTCCCATCCCTCAAATATCTATTTGATTTTATCCAAAAAGTTCTTACAATCCTTTTTTCTTATGTTGAAACTAATGAGGGGAATGCCCAAATACTTCACTGGAATAGTTCATTGATTTATATTTAACGTGTTAGCTATTTTATATTTACTACCACACCTTTGCCAAAAATACATTTGATTTTTTGCAAGTTAATTGCAACCCAGTATAATCATACAGGAATTTAAACACATCTCTGATTGCTTCTTCCCCTTCCATGTCCATGCGAGAGAATATAGAAAATATCATCAGCAAAGATAATATGAGAACTTATTGTTACCAGTAGGTATAGATGATTTCTCCATTTTTCATTTTGTTTCCACCAATAAAGCAAAAAGTTCCATTACTATAGTAAACAAAGGGATAATGGTCACCTTATCTTAGTCTATTAGAGCCTTTGAAATTTTTTACCAGGCAACTGTAGTTGATAATGGAGAAAGTTGGAGTATTAATGAACTCCTCAATAATTTTGATCCATTTATGTGGAATTTATGAAATTTGCATCATACGAATTACAAATTGCCTATCCACATTGTCATTCGCTTGGTTTACTTTAATACACATGTTTTTTTTCTCTTTCCTATCAAACCTCCTGATAGCTTCATACATGTACATAATACCATCCCCAATGCTTCTGATTTGTATAAAAGTGCACTTTTTTTTCTGAGATTAGAGAATCCAAAAAAAATTCAGTTGCAAAGAACTTAGCCATGATTTTATAAGTCATGTTGTAGCAGGCAATAGGTCAGAACAATTGTATTATAGATGCCTTCGGGTTTTTAGGGATTAAACAAATGAAAGTGTAGTTAATTTCCTTCAGAATCTTTCTGAAGCGTATTGTTTGCGATCTCATGCATGAACTCCTTGATGATTTCCCAATGGATTTTTATAGAATTTGGCATTGAACCCATCAGGGCCCGGGGATGCATAATCTTTGATGCTAAGAACTGCTTTTTTGATCTCATATAACTCAATGTGATCATTTAAAACGTCTCCTCTATAATCCATAATAATATTTTTGCATACCACCTTAGGCATTACTTTGTGTTTCCAATGATTACAAAGTTCGGCAAAATAGATAACGATGTACTTCCAAATTCGTCTGGATTGTTGCATAATTCTCCATCAATCTAAATGTCGTTATTCCAATTGTTCAAACACATTTATTGGACATTTTTGCCTAAAAAAGCTGTAGTCTCATCTCTCAATAGCAACCAATCACACTTGAGATTTTTTTATATCTATTACTTCCTGATTTATTGCTCTCTCCAATAGACATTTCATGCGATGCATCTCATTTTTAACTTCATCAGACTTGTCAATCTCTAATCTCACTATAGTTTGGCACATTCTATTCGAAAGTGACCAACCTCTCGATGAGTAATATTTTTCCATTTGGCTCATTTTTGTAAACCTTGTTTTACTGATTTTAGATTATGCATGAACTGATACATTGGTCTGCTCACTATCTCTAATTGCCACCCTTGTATGAATTTTTCGACATAATATTTGTGTAATGACCAATGGTTCATGTACCTAAATGGCTGTGGCATAAGTTGTTTTTGTTCCATTAACGAGATTATTATAGGGTTGTTATCGCTAACTCCTAAAGGCAAATATCTGACATTTGTGTTGCTGAAATTATGCACCATTGTATATTCATAAAAACTATGTCCATCTTAATAAAAAAAGTTTCTATCTGATCCTGACCACCATGAGAAATTATAGCCTGTTACTTACATATTAGAAACATCGATCCTAGTCATCCATGTGTTAGGTTCTTTTAATTTATTGAATGGCATTGGGTTACCCCCTGAATTTTCTATCGCAAGCCTAATTTATTGAATGGCACTGGGTTACCCCCTTCACCTATTGGTCTCTTTCCTTTTCTCCTAACCACCTCAGTCCAACCTTCCTCCGGTTTTCCCTTGGGTTCTATGTGAAGATTACAGATCGACTATGAATAGAAAAAGAAAAGATTTGAGAAAGAAAAGAAGAAAAGAAGAAAATCAAAGAATCAAAGTCTGGTGGCTAGGTCATCCTAGCCAAGGTTTCCGCCATGATTAGTTTGATTGTAATCGTATGCGATTTCATATCACATTTTTTACATCTTTAAGAGCAATTTAAAAACATCGTTCATTGCTAAATTAATAGATATAGTAAAGTGAGGGATATAAATCACTTACCTAGACGAAGAATCAACCAAAAAATCACAAGATTAGCGTAGATCTGATTTAGGTAGCGGTTGCACAAATACTAAAGCTTTAATTTTCGAAATCCTTTAAAGCCTCTGTTAATCCCTTGGCTAATCTCACTAAACCTCTTAGTTTGGCTAATCTAAAATGAAGATTTGATGGAGTCGTGGCTTAATTTAGATTAATGGAGGTTTAAAGGTAATTAGAAATGAGAAAATATTATTAGTGGCTACTAATAAAGGCTGGTATTAACACTAGTCCTAAAATGGGTTAATGGGCATACTAATCACCCCTTAATTACCCATTAATCTGCCTAAAAGCAATCCAAACTTTAAATGGTTAGATGCTTCGACTATGGTGCAAGAGGTCACAAGTACGAAAATTGCGTAGCATGATTCGAACATATATTGACATCTAATATGTTATATACTATCTAAGAGTTGTAGTACTAATATGTATTGTCATCTAAGTGTTTATACCTTAGGTTTTGGTTTTGATGATAAACAGGATATTATATAAAATATAGATACTGATGTTTTATCAATATATATATATATATATAATGCAGGATATTAAACATGTGTTGATTAAGAAATTTGTACAGTATCAAGAGTAGATTCAAGACGATGATAATTGAAGACTCATGAGTATTGAAGAGTTCATGATCTCACTCTCTTTCTATTTCAAATAAGTTTTAATATATTTCAAATATCCAGATTTTCAAAATAATCTTTTCAAACATCTATACAAAATATTTCTCAAAATAATTTCTTAACTTTTTATATCTACCAAGATATTATATTGAATTTTTATGTATTTTTTAATCTATTATTTTTTGGTATTTTAGTTTAAATCTTCCTTGTATTTATTTATATATATTTATATTTTGATTTTGGATATTTACTTATAATTTATAGCTATATCAATTATATATATATTATCTACATTATATTAAATACTCTTATTAAATCTTTCAAAATTATTTTATAAAGTTTTATTAAGTTATATTTTGATTAAAATAGGTACGAACTATATTTAAATGATACTACAAAGTATCAAATTATTTTACAAAGCAACAGATTTTCAAAATAATATTATTAAAGCGTTTTTCAATTTTGTGAAGGATATGTCAACATATCCAATCCTATATGTTGACATAGTGGCCATAATTTTCAAATTTCAAATTTGAATGGAAGTATGTTTTCTTCGTATCTCTTCAAGAACAAATTTTTAATCATTACTTTCTTATTCATCTCTACTCCTTCCACTCTCTCATTTTCTAAATCAAAATATACCTAATCTATATCGAAAAACCAGAATCAAATTCAATCATCACTAGTTTGATTCTCCTTCATCTACTCTCTGATTTCTCTCATCTCTCACTCAAATCAAGATCAAAGTGTTATTCAAAATTTTTAGGATCAATTTTAATCATGATCGAAGAACTAAGGCTGTACAACTCTATCAAATCATGCTGCTATACTTATGGGTGTGATTGTGGGCCATAAAATCAATTGGGTGTGCTTGGTAGCCCATAAATTTAGTGGGTGTGTTTATAGCCTGAAAATCAAGTGACTCTACCCCGAGGCCTGGATTCTGGAGGGTGTCTCCTAGTCTTGAAATCAAGATTATATTTGCACTTACTAGTTGAAAAGCAATCCATATAAGGAATTATGTTGGGCAGGATGTAGGGTAACTCCGAATCAATATAAAATCCTAGTGTGTTCTTTCTTTTTTATTTTACTGCATTTACTTTTATATGCATTTGATTCCGTGATTGTTCATGTGATTGTTAATTACATCATTCCAAGTAGAATCTTAAAGAATTAAAAAATATTCATATAATCCATTAAGCATAGTTCACTCTCCTTCTAGAGTTCATTTAGCCTTAAGATCCCTATTCTGCTGACTCGCATATGGTATCAGAACATTAGTTTTCAAAGTATTCATCATCTAATTATTTAAAAAGTTTAAATGACCACCAACACTGATAATAGTACTGTTAGTAACACTGTTAATACACTTATTAGTAACTCATTTGTCGAAGGACAATCTAAAACTAAACCTCCACTTTTTAATGGCAGTTATTACATATATTGGTCATGTAGAATGAAAGTTTATTTACAACCAATTGGTTTAGACACTTGGAATATCACACAAACTGAGTACATTGAACCTAAAACTAATTTTGCATAGTAGATTTCTGACCAAATAACAGTTGCACAAAGTAACTCTAAGGCTATGAATATATTATTTTGTTCATTGGATTGAAATGAATTTAATAAAGTATATATATGTAAGTCTGCATTTGAAATTTGGATAACTTTGCAAGTTACACCCGAAGGCACAAGTAAGGTTAAATTGACCAAAATTTCCATGCTAACAAAGCAGTTTCAATTATGTAAAATGAGTCTAGTTAAGTCCATATATGATATGTATAGTAGATTCCAAGATATAGTACACTCACTTATTGCACTAGATAAAAAAATTCTAAGGAGAACCAAGTTAGAAAAATTCTCAATTTACTTACTCTTGAATGGGATCAAAAGATTCTTGTAATCAAAGAGGCCAATGACATTAGCACTCTAATAATTGAAGAGTGAATTGGCAATTTGATGTCTTCTGAAGCATAAATGTTGGGCAAGAGAGAAAGCAAAGTCATAAAGAAGAAATCTATAGCTTTTAATGCAATGATGGATAATCTGGACTAAAGCAGCAGTGACGATGAAGAAATTGCTTTCATGACAAGAAATTTTTGAAAATTTCTAAAATATAGGAAGATGAACAATTTTAAAAGAAACAACAACACAAATCAAGGAAGAAGAAGTGGAAGCAGAAACGACATTAGATGTTATAACTGTGATGACCATGGCCAATTAAAATGGGACTATCCATATCTCGAAAAACTGAAAACTACACCAAACATTGATTCATCCAAAAAACGGAGAAGAGCCTATACTGCAACATTAGACAATTGAGATAGATCCTCAAGTGATAATGAATTAGATATAGAAATTGCTAACATGTGCTTCACAACAATAAATAATTCAGAACAAAATGGTGAAATGGATCAGAAAAAGATACAATTTTAATATATCAAAAGTTTTAATTTCTTGAATGAATTTTTTTTGGTTGCTTTATTGGTTGTTATGAATATCCTATAGATTAATAATATTGGTTGAATATTGTGTGATTATGTTTTATATATTTTAATAATATAATAATATAATGATAATATAAAATATATTTAAAATTATTTTTCTAAAAATAGAATAACTATAAATATATATATATATATATATGAGATAATTAAACAAAATCATTTTTGAAAAATTCGATGCGTATGTCGACATACACCCTAGCATACGTCGACATACTTAGATAGATTTTGAATTTCAATTCAAATTCAAAATTTGAATTTCCCTCCACCTTTTCACCGACTTTTATGTTTTGAAAAGATGTCCCTTGACCGGGGAACATGTCCTTTGATTCTCTATTTACTTACTCTATCTCCAACCTTTCATTTTTCACTTTCATTTTCAAATTCAAAAATTATAAACTCTCTTATCTCTTCAAACTGCTCTTTAATGGCATCCTTAAGCAATATTAAGGCAACCATGAGGCTTTCTAAGAAAATATAAGAATATCTTTTTAATGATCAAGAAGCTATACAAGCTGATATTGGGTATATATCTTTCAGAAAAGTCTTTCTTAGAAGATTTGCTATTTTTGAAGATTTTCCTACTTATGATCCTTTGAATCTTTGTTTGCAACATGAAATTCTTGGTTTAATCGATGCTTCTCAAAATAATTTCATTTGTTATCCAAAATTGGTGCAGATGTTTTATAATGGAAGAAAAGGAGAAGTTTGAAGTAGTGTCAAGGGGACACAAATTGTTTTAAATTACGAACATTTCTTGAATGAAAATCTAGTGGAACGGACCTTTCAATTTTTGAAATTGATTTTCAAAATCGTAAAGTAATCCATGACTTTCTCAAAAGTGACGATGATTTTTAATTTAAAAACAAAAACATGCATCCAAAAGCAAGAATTATAAGCCTTCTTTTGCAACAGTATCATCATAAATCGGGTAATTATCATAACCTGACACAAAAAGTTCTCAAAGGTCTTTTCGCCATTTATGGTCAATACGACATAAATTGGTCTCAAGTCATTTTGGATGAACTTTTCCTAAAAATCTTTCTAAACATGAGAATATACTATTTCATGGTGTCTATATTGCTTGTGTTTTCAATTATTTTGGTGTTGACCTCAAAGGAGAGGAAACAATTCCATGAAAAATATTTGAAAAGGCCAATATTTCATATTTCACCCTTTTGAGCCTTCTGAAACACTTGCGGAAAAGGAACAAAGGTTGACTTGGGAGGAGGAGCAAGAAATAAGAGAAGAGGAGAAAGAGGAAGGAGAGGAAATGGAAGCAGAGGAGGAAGAACAAGAAGAGAAGGAGGATTTTCCTTGGAAAATTTCAATATGCCACCTAATCCATCCAACAAAGATCTTCTCAAAAATCAAGAGAAGATCATTCTCAACCAAAGAAAGCTTAAGAAATCATTCTCAAAGAGAAATACACCAATTTCCAAAAAAATGATTTTTTGGAAAGAACATCCACAAGCTTGGTGGTTCTTCTTCATCATCATCCACATTTTTCTAATTGTTTGTTTAGCTATCTTTGCATTGGAATTTTCTAGTTTTAAGTTTATGTTGAATCGCATATATCTTTCTGTTATTCCCTGTACTCATTCTTATTATCAATGAAAATTCTATTTTCTTTTGTTATACATTGTCAATTATCTCTGGAAAGTCATATAAATATAATAGTAAAGGCAAAAAAAATAAAATTGTAAAACAAAGTAGTTTTGAAAAATATATTGTATATGTCGACATATGCAAACCATGTATGTCGACATATAATCGCCAGTTTTCAAAAAAATTTAAATTACAAAAAATAATAACTACCAAACATCAATGCATTTCAATATGACTTCTTACCCCTATATATACCTATTCACTCCGAAAAATCATTATTTTCAGTCTCTATCTTCACTTATTTTCATATAAAACTTATCTCATCAATAATAGCTTCCTCACATCAAAAACTTTACGAAAACCTCAAATAAACTCTTGCATCATTCAAGAACATTCTTTCTTTCATCCTAAAAAGCCAGAGAGACTTAGAATTGAGTCAAATGCAAATGATTAAGCGGCAAGAAAGGCATTTTGACATGATTCGACGGATGCTTTTTGCCTTGAACAAGGAAGAACCAACCACCAATCCAAAGTGTACCATCAACAAAGATGATGAAGATTGGGATGCTATAAGAGTGGATCCAATCTTTGGCTCCCATGGATTGGTTGAAGTTCTTCGAAATGTCTGGTTTAAATAGGTTTGATTGTATATAAATAATAATACTTGATTTGGTTTGGATTTGATTGGTTGATTTGTATGGATTTGTCTGAATGGTGTGTGACATTAACTTTGTTGGATTGGATGAATATTTGGATTTATTATGATTATTTCATGATTGTCTAATTTCACATATCACTTATTGTTTATATACAATCATTCTAGTCATCATTATATATAATTCTTACATTTATCAACTAATATTTTAATTAAGGGGGAGATAGAGTTAGAATTAGAGTAACAGTTAGTGTTAGAGTTATAGTTTTAGGTGGTTTTTTGTTGATGACAAATGGGGAGAAATATATAAAATCTAGGCATAGTTTAAGGGGGGGACTTTTGTAACTCATGGAGAGTTATATTACATTTTATATATAGAGTTGTCATCATCAAAAATGGGGAGATTGTTAGTACCTTAGGTTTTCGTTTTGATGATAACACCTATAGGACATTATATAAAATATATATACTAATGTTTTATCAAGATATATATAGTATGTAGTGCAGGATATTAGACATGTGTTGATTAAGAAGACTGTACAGTATGAAGAGTAGATTCAAGATAATGATAATTGAAGACTCGTGTGTATTGAAGAGTTCAAAATTTCAAGATATTTCAGATAAGTTATAGCGTCATAGAATTGTTAAAACCCTGATAGCACTTTCTTGATCTCTCTCTATTTCAAATAAGTTTTAAATATTTTTCAAATATCCTGGTTTTGAAAATAAACTTTTCAAACATCTATCCAAAATATTTCTCAAAATAATTTCTTAACCTTATATATCTACAAAGGTATTATATTAAGTTTTTAAATATTTTTTTTTTGGTATTTTATATATCTTCCTTATGTTTATTTTTGATATTTATATTTTGATTTTAGATATTTACTTAATAATTATATTGATATTATATATATTATTTACATTATATTAAATACTCTTATTAAATCTTTTTAAATTATTTTATAAAGTTTTATTTAGTTATATCTTAATTAAAATATGTATGAACTATATTTAAATGTATAAAGTATCAAATTATTTTACAAAGCAACGGATTTTCAAAATATTAATTTTAAAGTGTTTTTCAAATTTTTGAAGGATATGTATAACATCCGACCTTTTTGTACGTTTTAAATCGACGATAAACCACACACATCGGACTCAAACCATATAAAAGAGCGGATTATTATTGGGGTGAATAAGAAAAGCAGAGAAAGAAATAAAACAAAACAGAATCTCACAGCAGAATGACAAAATATAATAATCAAATAACAATTTATAAAGTTGTTTTACAAAACATTTGATTATACTTACACAACACAAATCAGAGTTACACATACCAAAGAATAATAAATGACAATGCAGTAGAACAATGTGATACAGTGGAACAATATAGTAAATAATAGTAATACAATCTTCATCTTCGTCCTCCAGAAGTAAGGTCTTCATACCCTGAAATGCTCAGGCTGGCCCGAGTGAATTGAGAAGACAAAACACTCAAGTCAGAACTAAAAGATCTTACATAAGTTAAATCAACGATAAATAAATATGAGTGGAATGACGTTAGAGATGTTTATAGGGTTTGACATCTCCTATCCAGTGTCTAACGTGAGTGCAGTAACTTAAGAGATGTTCGGGATTCACATCTTCTAAGGATCGTTAAACTATCTACTATGTAGTAATATTTTGCTATTATAATAATGTCTATAGTAAAATAAACTTACTTTTAAATAGCGTTAAGGAGTGACCCAATATTCCCCTTAACACATAATAGTCCCAGTAGTCCATCCAGTATCATAATACCTCCTGATCGGGAGGCATCTTGAGGATACTCCATGAGCTATAGGAGAAAACCAAACTTGTACAAGGCGCGATAGGGTAGGTGACACGACACACAAGGCAATGCCAGGGTAGATATACCAATTACGCACGCGGGCTGGTGGTAATGCATAGCAGCTACTACCGTCCACCTCGAGCCACACCCCTAAATCAAAAATCAAAAGTGGCCACCAAATCAATCTCAAAGTCAGAATATAATATCGAAGGAGTGTGTCCGATAAGACGGGCCACCTCCTTGGCCCGAGATCTCTCCTGTTTTAGCCACCTTATGCCAACTTACGGGAGTTGGCACCACATATATACCTCAAAGGAACGCCGCCGCCATCCTACTTCATTCTGGAATCTCCACCGCGTACACGGTTGTTAAAGTGGTTTTCGGAGTTGGCAGAGAGCATGACAACTTCCGATCCCGGTCTCTTTAACAACCAAACGTTATTATAACACCGCAGTCATTTGAAAATAGTTTATACTTCAAAACAAAAATATTATTGCCATTTCAAACCCAAATATGATATCATTTCCATTTCAAATATATCCCTTTCCAAAATTATAGCACCTTCAAAGTTATAACACTTCGAAACCAAACACTTGAAATTATAACACTTTCAAAACATAATACTTTGAAATCCATAACTTTGAAAAATAACTTCTACCACTTAAACGGCTTATATATTAAAATACTTTATATATTAAAATCGCTTTTTAAATTTCACAAATCAATACTAAATAACCTTCAATTCCAAAATCCAAATTTAATCTAATCTCAAATCATCAAATTCATTAATTTCAATTTCTAAATTAAACATTTCAACATATTTCAAAGCTTTAAATATCCTATATTTCAAAACTAACTTTGATAACTTCATATATATCAAATTAAATTTACTATTATTTAGTTTTGAAATATTTACTTAATAAATTCAATATTTTTTAAATAAAATCAACTTGAAATATTCATTAATTCACCCTAAACCAAAATCAAGTTATAAAATCATACCTTTTAAAATTTCAAATTTAATAAATTTCACATCAAACTTATTTGAGTTTAATTCTTAAATAAATTCAATTTCAAATAAATTTCTAATTTATTTTCCAACCTTAATTTTTAAATCGTTATAGGCCCTATATTAAAATATAATTTATATAAATAATTAACCATATTATCTCCAATAAAAATCAAACTTATTATTAAGCTTATTCTATATTAAAACAAATTATACATAGCCTAAAATCAAGGATAAAATAACATTTATACAATATCTAAAATCAATATTTATCTAAAACCATATATCGCTTTACAAAAACCATAGAAATCATTTCAAAATATTCTTATATATAGACCACGGTGTCTATATATAATTTTTCTATCCTATGGTCAAGTGATACGGATATTTATCATTTTAATTCGTAATTTAAAATATAAATACGGTTATATGTCATTTCAAACCGTAATCCCAAATGAAATAAAAATCCATAACAACTTGCAGTTTATAACAATATAAAATACAACATCCATTCATCCAATATCAATCATCAAACATTTACCACAAACATCATCCAGTTAAATCAATAACATCAATATAGAACATATAATAAATAACAGACATTTACTGGCAGCTTATATTCAATAATAAGTTAAATAAGTATTTTATCCAAATAAATTCAAATAAACTGAGATGATGATTCAAAATATGCCAAACAGTCATAAATAAATTTCTAATCACATCATAAATCAATTTAACAAACATAAGAAATTTTAGAAGTTGTGAGTGGGTTAAAACACTCACCTTTGAATTTAAATCCAATTTAAATCCAACATTTGAACAGTCTTAGAATCCGTCCAAACTAGCGTTAAAATGTTCGAAATTTTGATACAATCCTAATGTAAGAAACCGTGCGTGAATTAGACCTCGTATGTGAAAGTTATACACGTTAGAAAAATTTAAAGTTCAAAACAAATTTATATATAAAAAAATGTTACAGGTCATCACCTTGTATGCACGCTTCAGCCACGTGAAATCCTAGCACCGAAAACAGACGAAATCGAACCCAAGACCGTGACCTTGACCGAACTTTGACCACCAATACCACGCGTCTCTGACCACTGCATCAACGTCGTCCATCACCATCGCGATTGCCTTGCCACGCCGCACCAGGGCTCCCTGGTCTGATCACCTAAAACCCTTTCCGACCGCCACCATATTCGAACCCTAATCGAATTTTATTGCCAAATCCAGCCATTGATTCTACGCAAAAACTACATAGATGAAGTCCCTTCGGTCCACTCTACAATACCCACAAATTGATTCGAAGATCGGACAAGTTTGGTCGAGGCATGATGAACGGCCGTGAACAGTTCATCGATTTCCGGCCACATCGAAACTTAGATTGAAAATGAATCATACATTTGACTTGCGCTTGTCGGGAGCTTCAAATCCATATATAATTCGATATAGTTTGTGGAGTTTGATTTCTGAAGTTGTATTTTGAATTGAAATTGGATTGGGAAGATTAGGGTTTTCAACCATTGAGGAAGAGGAGCAACAGAAGTTTCGTACAGAAATGAGAAATAGAAAGGCTGCTAGGGTTTATAACTGAATATATATAGGTAGGGTTGAAAATAAAAGGAACGGATCAGATTTGATTGAACGATATCGGCCCAAAATCTCGTTCTGCCTCCGAAACGAAAATGGGTCATCCCATATATCAAAATAGATGTTTTAAAATATTTTAAAATCAATGAAACAGGTTTCAAGTCCAAATTCCATCGTATGAAGAAGTTATGCTAAAATCAAGTTATTTTAAATTTATTTCAATTGATTTCAATTTCATTGATTTCTAGGCGTTTCGAGCCCGTATGATGACAAGTCCGATCGCTATGAAAACTTGAAATCCTACAATAATGCACCGTTACGGATGCGATGAAACTGGTTTCGTCGAAATCCGAGTCAGTGGCCAAAATGGCTATTTCCAATTAATTAAATAATTTAATATTAAATTAATTAATCACTTCTTCAATTCAAATTTAATTATTTACCATTTCTATCATTTCTGATTACAAATAAACTTCCAATTCATTAACCAAAATTTCCATATCAATCAAATAAGGATTTATTGCAAAATTTATAGTATTTACCTTAAATTTAAGTAAATTCAACTAAATTCTATTTTTAATTTCAAATAATTAATTCAATTTGTTTTCAATCTACTTATTCAATCAATCATCATCTTATGGATAAATTTAACATTAGTATATATCCAATTACCCTAATATTTTTACAGTCATAAACTAAATTCGTATCAACGTAGTTTTTTTAATTATGTTTAATTGCAAGATCAAATTCAATAAATTAAATAAATGGGTAAACAATTAATAGTTATCACTATTTTCCTAATTTAATCTCATTCATACTTTATTATCAACCAATAATTATTATAATTACTTGTCTAGCATTCATTCTATCAAATTACAATTTATTACGTATTATTTCATCAATTAATATAACTTTGAATTTATTTTCCAATTTACTAATTACAATCAATTATAACCTTACAATTGGTTTCAATTAATTGGAATTGCACTAAATTAGTTATTTATTAACTTGTATTAACATTGTTACCTTAATTTACGTTCAATTACTGTTAACAATGTGTTATTTCAAAAATAAATTCATACTTATTGTTATTTTCTCATATTCAAGTTATAACCAGGTATAACACTTTCACTACTTCATTTATTAGAATTTTATTCAAATTGTTAATAATTAGTTTTAATTACATTTCATTTTAGCGTTCACTTCAATATTAAATTATAAAGTTCTTATTTCTTTCCAAATTAAATTACAAAAATCTTGTTAAAATAACAAATTTTATTATCGAAAATCTACATGTCGTTATAATATATCGACATATCCAATTCCTATATGTCGACATAGTGGCTATAATTTTCAAAATTCAAATTTAAATGGAAGTGTCTTTTTGTCATGTCTCTGCGCGAATGTACATGACCGTTGTTTCCCTATATATACCAGACTTTCAATTAGTCATTACTTGCTTATTCATCTCTCCTTCTTCCACTCTCTCATTTTCTAAATCAAAATATACCCAAACTTTACCAAAATTCAACCAAAATCAAATTCATTCATCACTAGTTTGATTCTGTTTCATCTACTCTTTAATTTCTCTCATCTCCCTCACTCAAACCAAGATCAAAGTGTTATTCAAGAGTTTTTACCCAGAGATCGAGATTCTAGAGAGTGTGTCTCGTAGCCTTAAAATCGAGATTGTATTTGCATCTACTAGTTGAAAAGAAATCCATACAAGGAATTGTGCAGGACTAGACGTAGGGTAACTCTAAACCAGTATAAAATCCTGATGTGTTCGTTCCTTTTACTTTTACTACATTTACTTTTGTCTGCACTTTGATTCTATGATTTTTAATTACATCATTCCAAGTAGATTCTTAGATAATTTGAAAAATATTCATATTGTAACAACCCGGTATTTTCAACCATTCGCATCCGCATATGTCGAACTTGAATTGCTCAAAATACCGCGTTGTAAATAAAATTTGACAAATATCAGAATATACAGTAAATAAAATCACAGATCACAGACACAGAGTAATAATAGTGCAGCGGAAGTAAAAGAAATAATAGTTCATGAAGCTACTATATAAATATATCAGAGTTACATAAGATACAACAGAGGAAATAGAGTACAACAGAAGTCTTAGAAATCTACTAATACAAGAGCTAAAAAGGAACAATAGACTGAAAAAGATAAAAACTAGACAAGTAGATAATCTCCAGCGATTCCAATCTCTAGTAAGAGGAAATCCAAATCTGTGAATACTCAGGTTGACCTGAGCATAAATAAAAATACAAACACTCAAGTCAGGACACACATACTTATACAATGTAAACCAACTCAAGTGAACTGTAGTAAAAGTACAAGTAACTTAAAGGATGCTTGGGACTGTCCATTCTCTAAGGATCCGTCAAACTATTTACTATGTAGTAATATTGCGCTATTATAATAATGTCTAGTAGCAAAATAAACTTACTTTTAAATAGCGTTAAGGAGTGACCAAATATTCCCCTTAACACAAATAATGCCAATAGTCTGTACAGTACCTGCATATCTCCTGATCAGGAGACTATGAGAAGATACTGCATAGGTACAACACAAATAAAAACTCATAGTAAAGGCTCGATATGGTAGGTGACATGGCACACAAGGTAATGTCAGGGTAGATATACCAATTACGCACACGAGCTGGTGGTAACGTAGCAGCCACATACGCCCACCTCGGAACACATAAACAAAATCGGAGGGGCGCCCAAACAATCACAAGTAATAGTATGGTATCGAAGAAATGCGTCCGATAAGAGGTGCTACCTCAGCTGGCCCGAGATTGCTCCCGTTTTAGCCACCTTATGCCAATTCACGGGAGTTGGGTCCACGAAACATACCACAAGAATGTGACGCCCCACCTCTATACCCACGCTAGCCGAGAACACTACGGTGTAGTGCTGTCAACTAGCACGGAGAATAAGGCTGTTGAGGAGCGACCATCAATAGTTAGGCCTTATACTAGTATTGGTTATCTCAATGGGAGTGGTATATAAATATATTTTCTTTCATTTTCCATCTCTGATTTATTTTCTCCCATCGACATACCCCAATTCCAGTATAAAACGAACTACGATGGTTCGTAATAGTTTAGAACAGTAAATATAAAATATCAACACAGATAATATAGATGCGGAACACAGATGAAACAGAAAGTCTCATATATATATATAATAACTGATGTCAGTTACAATACATTCACACGGTACATATGATACAACTACAACAGTCGACTAAGGAAGTTACATATACAAGTACATTAACGTATTTAATATACATGAACACATATCTTCCTATACAATTTTACAGACTACTACAAATGACGACGACTACTTCAAAAGATATGAAAGAACTTCATAGCTCTAGCAGCAACCCAAAGCAGAATATCTACAACCTGAAATACTCGGTCTGACCCGAGTATTAGATTCAAAAGAAAATAATACTCGGGTCAGTCTAATTCAAACTCAGTTATTAGTGCACATAAGCAATAATAATTAAATAATGAATAGACGACAGTAATTAAACCAAATCAAAATGCAATTCAGAATATTGAATTGAATAAACAAAACAGTTCAAACCATTGAAATATCAATTAAAATATTAATTCAAGTAGAGCTGCAGTACACGCACGCGTGCACTGCCTCGCCACTACGGAATATGGAATACGCAAAAGATTAATAAATCACAACAAAATAGAATATCACAAAATCATACCGTGTGGCTGCAGTTCACGCTTGCGTGCACTGCCTTGCCACTATAGTGATGATGTACCCAAAAGATCAACGAACCAAAATCAATGAAGGTTCAAAAACCAATGGAAACAAGGCGGTGTGGCTGCAGTACACACGTACATACATGTGCACTGCCTCGCCAACTCGAGTGCACAAGGTCAAACCCAAAATAAAAAGACGGGTTCAACACAGGTGAAATTCCAAAATTAATATGAAACTCAGGTGCAATAAAAATTGAATAGTGACATGCACAAACATAAGAACATGTAAGAGAAACATGTCGTAACTACAAAGCTAAGTCACTTACGAAATGCAGAGGTCAAGTCAGTGACTCAACACAACTGCGGCAGCAACAACAGTGTAGTAGTGCACAGAGAACTCAACAAGTCCAGCAAGATAACCAATATAACAAGCTAAATGTTCAAGCTACTACACAATGCAAATGAAGACCAGTCCACAAGTATACCCAGTCACACACATATATATGATCATGAGGCTTCACAGTGTACAGACCATATGAAGGAAATGCACATGTTAATTGGATAGCAAGTGCCACCCAATGATGTAAGAAAATGAACAGACAGGATGGAATTAAATCACTGGAAACCTCACAACCAACCAAGTCAGACTTCACTAAAACAATGGACCAGTGCATAGTGACAGTAAGGAATGTATGCAACAATATAAACATGGAATGGAATGCAACTACAAGGCATGAAACCATAATGAAACAGATCAGTTTTGAATACAAGTCAAAACTAGGGACATGTAACAAATGAATGGTCGGCTACAAGTAAATGGTCAAAGACCAGTTCACAAGTAAGAAGGCATAAACCCACACCAACATAGTCTACATATGCACATGAAGGTCAATGTAAGTTATATCAATGTACACAATCAAAAGAAATAAAACAAGACCACTGATCAAGTGAAGCCTCATCCAAGACACGGTGCAGACAAAATTTAACTCGAAGGAGATCAAGTTCAAATGTCAGTTCACACGAATATGCAAATATGCTACATGGAACAGAGATGAAACCCAAACAACAACATCAAGTGGCAGTTCTAACCAAGAACAACATAATATGAACAAGGTACATAAAACAGTGAGACAGTGGCTCAATATAAATGTACGAGTAGTCAAGCATCAGCTCAGACCAGAGCAGTGTAACTCACATTGGAGCATATATACGCAACAAAATGAAGGCATGAAAACAACACAGCAATGAACACATTGGAGCTGCAGTAATGCCATTCACACACACATATATACATACATATATATATGTATGTATATACGTAGTGATAACCAGCAGACATTTCATAAGGAATAATTAGCAAACTACTGCAAATTTAAAAGAAAAACTTTATTCAAATGCCAGGTTTCAAAAATACTCATGTGTACAACCAGACGACAAAATAAAGAGCAAATATAAATTTGAATGTGTAAATACACCAGAAATTCGACAACAAAACAACAAAGGATCAAGCAGAAAGCATTCTTGAAACAAAAATGCTCACTGACTCAACTATCACAAAATACAGCACAACCACCAATATCAATGCAACGATGATGGCCGAAAACACAGCAGTGGAATTTAATAACCAAATCAAATCAAGACCGAAGTGAATGCCAAGTGAATGTACAACTCAATGCAATCCCAACATCAATGCGCATGTATCATGAAACCAAAGTGAGTGTGCAAGTGCAGACAAATGTAAATTCAAATACATGAAATCTCAAGCCTATGCCGATGCTACAGGGATGGACAAAATTAAACAGTGCTGTGTTGGCTGAAGCCAAATGCAAAATGGAGGGTATGCAACATGATGAAGCAGTGTAGAATCTCAAGTCAAGGCCGCCGAGGTGCAAGAAAATTCACAAAACCAAACTTGCCCGAAATAAAAATCGTGGTAGTCAAAGAATTCAACTCCAAGGTCAGAGAATTCAAGGCCTTGGAAGTCACCATAAAAATGTAACTAAACTCACTGACTCAAAATCATCTCAAGACAGAAAAAAATATCGACATCGAACAAAAGAAATCAATCGAAGCTGAATACTACGAAAGCATAACAAGCAAACGAGGTCGATTGAATTCGAAATAGATGTGAGTAATATAGATTACTCACCTGGTTTACCCAATCGAAGCAGCCGAAGTAACTAGGAGATCATCGAAGTCGAAAGCCCTAATTTTTACCGAGGGACGAAAAAGAGGGGAGAACGATTGAGCAGCCATTATTTTCTTCCCTCGTTCGATTTTTCCTTTTAGGGTTCGTGAATGGGAAGTATGAAAGAAAAAAGAGGGGAACGGGTTACTTTATTAAATTTTCACGGCCCAAATAAAAACTCGTGGACCATTTATTATTTTTAAAAAAATATCAAAGCCCCTCAAACTTAATAACCATTTGTAATTTAAATTTAAATTTAAATTTTAAAAACTTCAAAATGGCAATTGACGAAAATATAAATCGTTTTAACGTCGATTATGAATTGACGCGAATATCGGGTTGTTGCAGACTCCCCTCCTTAAAGAAATTGCGTCCTCGAAATCATTAGGAATAAATGGCCAAAAGGTAACAACCATAAGAGCAAGAAAGAGTAAGCTTGAACGTGTTTGCTCAATGAATTCTCTGGATTCAAAAATGAAATCCATAGGATTAGAGAACCACTAAGCTTTCACGAGATAAACATCTTTATTTCGAGGATGCTGAACCTCCGAAGCAATGATGTGAATAGAAGGTAGCTCGAGAATAAGAATAAGGATCGAAAATCCCAAAGGCATTTCCGTAATTGGAAGACGTAGGAAACGTCATAAATAGCAGAAAATTGAGTCGGTACACCGGCGTAATACAATATAAACGCCAAAGAAATCTTTTAATTTCATAAAAGAAATTCACAAATTATCAACAAAATCTAATTATCAATAGATAATTCAGAAATCTCAAATCACAAATATTCGATTATTCAAAAACGATAATCAAATCAACAAGTATTCGATTATCAAAATCGAAAATCAATCTTAAATCACAAATATTTAATTATCACAAGCGATAATTAAATCTCAAATATCTAATTATCACAAGCGATAATTAAATCTCAAATATCTAATTATCACAAACGATAATTAGAAACAATAAATATCTGATTATCAAAAACGATAAATCAGAAATCATAAACATCCAATTATCAAAACGATAATCAGGAATTACCACAACGGTAATCAAATTTCAAATCACAAATATTTAATTATCACAATTGATAATCTAATCTCAAATCGCAAATGTTTAATTATCACAAACGATAATTAAATCTCAAATATCTGATTATCACAAATTTTCAATTAACGAGTCCGAAATTAACCGAAATAGCAAACGCACATGACCCATAACCACGAGTTTTACTAAATCGTTTAATTCACTTCATCGTTTCCTTGAAAGTGCAAAATTGTGTATTTTAAATAATAACATTTTACGTTCTCAAACGGACAATTCCGGAATTAAGCGAATCAGTAAAAGAAAGGGGTCATAGTCCTCGATTTTTCTGAAACGTTTAATTCGCTTCCTCATTCTTTTGAAAGCGCAAATCGTAAAAATTTTGAAAACAATTTTGATTTATATTTTGAAATATTTTGAAGAATAACAATTTTTTTTTTTAAAACACGTGATTAAAATAGCAATGTCAGTAGCAACTTCGACATACGTCAAAATTTCATCGAAATAATTGGCATCAAAATATAATACCAATGAATTTTCGTTCATCAAAAATGTCACAAGAATCTTCTCAAAGATAGAAAGGGATATCATACCCTAAACTTGTATTCATAACAAGTCAATAACACACGAATTCACCAATGCACAAGAATTGATAAAACTTATCAATAGAAATCACGAAAATTGGTGAAGCACAAATTCTAGAAATCTACACAAGAAATCCAGAAATCACAAGATAAGAGTATAAGAACTCGAACTGGAGTATGAAAACTCGGACGGGAGTATGGAAACTCGAATGGGAGTATGACATAGAATAAAAGATATGGCATAACATAAAATATCCATAATGACATACTATAATAAGTATGTAAATAATGATCAACAGGAGATCAACCGATAAGAGGTATGGCATAAATATGAAATACCCATACTGACATACAACTATAAGTATGTAAATAATGATAAATAGGAGATCAACCGATAAGAGATAATCAATATCACAAGAATCTTCTCAAAAGATCCAAAGAGGTATCATACCCCAAATTTGTACTCATGACAAATCAATAACATATGAATTCACCAATGCACAAAAATAGGTGAAGCATAAAATTTCCAGAAATCAACATAAGGAATCTAGAAATCACAGAAAAAGGGAAAGAGGCCTATCACATGACGGTCCGAAGACCATGGGGATCTACCCCACATGTGTGAGTGGAATCACACAGATTGAGGTCAAGACTAACCAAAAAGCAGAAAGGTATGTGTGAATGGAATCACACAAGTGGTGTCTAGTCTGACCATCAGAACGATCATCATGATCAACGAGGAGTGTCAATTACACCAAGCATGTGTGAATGAAATCACACAGATTGAGGTCAAGACTAACCAAAAAGCAAAAAGGTATGCGTGAGTGGAATCACACAAGTGGTGTCTAGTCTAACCTTGCAATGAAAGAGACATCGCGCAATTGCTAGTCTAATTCATAAAGCGGTCATCAAGATCAACGAGAAGTGTCAATTACACTAAGCTAGTGAATATAAAAGTTTAGCTTCATGTCCCATAACCACTAGCTTAACTTAAATATTTACGAACAAATTGTAGATCTTCACTAGAAAAATGTCACAAGTGGTTCAATCGAACAAGTCCAAAAATTAACCGACGAAGTAAACGCAAGCGTTTCATACCACCTGTTTTGATAAGCCGTTTAATTAGATTTCTCATACGAGTGAAATAAAGGTTAGTATATACTAATAGATTGGAAAACGGTTTAGGAAAAGAGTTTTGTAGTAAAATAGTTTTGAAATCGTTTGGAGAAAAGGGTTTTGATATTTACTACTAGTATAGAAACATTTATATTTTTAAAGTGACAAATCACAAAAATGATTGTCGAAACAATCAATCACAAGAATTCACATACGAAGACGTGAATAGAATCCAAAGAAATCGATACCGAATTCATCGAAGGGTATGTTCACAAAAATCCCGAAGAAATGGTCATCAAAGTTGCTAATAAATGATAGCAACAAATCGGGAAATAATCAAAAATCGATTAAATTTGGAAACCAAATCAATTCACTAAAATTCACATTCGAAGATGTGAATAAAATCCAAAGAATTCGATTCTAAATCCATCAAAGTAGGAATATCCAAAAATTCCAGAAATAGAAGCTTTCAAAGTCGACAAAGATGACAACAACTAATCGGAAAAGAAGAATCGATTGACAAATGGAATAACGAAATAAAACGAGCATAAATGCATAAATGACTTCAACAAAAATAAAAATCAAGTCAATGCCGAAGTCAACAATTAATGGCCATAATAGAGTACAAAACGATTCAACATCATCATCAAAGGACTCAACGGCAAACCAAGTCAGAGTCTTGGAAATCAAGAATTTAGAAATTTCTCAAAACAAAGTGATCGAAGTCGAATGGAAATCAATCCGAGGAAAACATAAAATATCAAGTTCGGAATCGCTGAGATTCGAACAAAATCAATCATCGGCTAAATCAAATCAAAGCCGAAAACACAAGAATCAAAATCAAATGCATATGAATAAGCGTTAGGAATTCATACCTAACAATCAAAGATAATCATATGCAAATATGAGAGATAAAACGTCGACAAACAGTTGTAACACATGTACTATCTAGGTTATGTTTTATATTTGTTCTAAACCCCAGGCTCTGATACCAAGCTGTGACGCCCCACCTCTACACCCACGCTAGCCAAGAACACTACGGTGTAGTGCTGTCAACTAGCACGGAGAATAAGGCTGTTGAGGAGCGACCATCAATAGTTAGGCCTTATACTAGTATTGGTTATCTCAATGGGAGTGGTATATAAATATATTTTCTTTCATTTTCCATCTCTGATTTATTTTCTCCCATCGACATACCCCAATTCCAGTATAAAACGAACTACGATGGTTCGTAATAGTTTAGAACAGTAAATATAAAATATCAACACAGATAATATAGATGCGGAACACAGATGAAACAGAAAGTCTCATATATATATATATATATATATATATATATATATATATATATATATAATAACTGATGTCAGTTACAATACATTCACACGGTACATATGATACAACTACAACAGTCGACTAAGGAAGTTACATATACAAGTACATTAACGTATTTAATATACATGAACACATATCTTCCTATACAATTTTACAGACTACTAAAATGACGACGACTACTTCAAAAGATATGAAAGAACTTCATAGCTCTAGCAGCAACCCAAAGCAGAATATCTACAACCTGAAATACTCGGTCTGACCCGAGTATTAGATTCAAAAGAAAATAATACTCGGGTCAGTCTAATTCAAACTCAGTTATTAGTGCACATAAGCAATAATAATTAAATAATGAATAGACGACAGTAATTAAACCAAATCAAAATGCAATTCAGAATATTGAATTGAATAAACAAAACAGTTCAAACCATTGAAATATCAATTAAAATATTAATTCAAGTAGAGCTGCAGTACACGCACGCGTGCACTGCCTCGCCACTACGGAATATGGAATACGCAAAAGATTAATAAATCACAACAAAATAGAATATCACAAAACCATACCGTGTGGCTGCAGTTCACGCTTGCGTGCACTGCCTTGCCACTATAGTGATGATGTACCCAAAAGATCAACGAACCAAAATCAATGAAGGTTCAAAAACCAATGGAAACAAGGCGGTGTGGCTGCAGTACACATGTACATACATGTGCACTGCCTCGCTAACTCGAGTGCACAAGGTCAAACCCAAAATAAAAGGACGGGTTCAACACAGGTGAAATTCCAAAATCAATATGAAACTCAGGTGCAATAAAAATTGAATAGTGACATGCACAAACATAAGAACATGTAAGAGAAACATGTCGTAACTACAAAGCTAAGTCACTTACGAAATGCAGAGGTCAAGTCAGTGACTCAACACAACTGCGGCAGCAACAACAGTGCAGTAGTGCACAGAGAACTCAATAAGTCCAGCAAGATAACCAATATAACAAGCTAAATGTTCAAGCTACTACACAATGCAAATGAAGACCAGTCCACAAGTATACCCAGTCACACACATATATATGATCATGAGGCTTCACAGTGTACAGACCATATGAAGGAAATGCACATGTTAATTGGATAGCAAGTGCCACCCAATGATGTAAGAAAATGAACAGACAGGATGGAATTAAATCACTGGAAACCTCACAACCAACCTAGTCAGACTTCACTAAAACAATGGACCAGTGCATAGTGACAGTAAGGAATGTATGCAACAATATAAACATGGAATGGAATGCAACTACAAGGCATGAAACCATAATGAAATAGATCAGTTTTGAATACAAGTCAAAACTAGGGACATGTAACAAATGAATGATCGGCTACAAGTAAATGGTCAAAGACCAGTTCACAAGTAAGAAGGCATAAACCCACACCAACATAGTCTGCATATGCACATGAAGGTCAATGTAAGTTATATCAATGTACACAATCAAAAGAAATAAAACAAGACCACTGATCAAGTGAAGCCTCATCCAAGACACGGTGCAGACAAAATTTAACTCGAAGGAGATCAAGTTCAAATGTCAGTTCACACGAATATGCAAATATGCTACATGGAACAGAGATGAAACCCAAACAACAACATCAAGTGGCAGTTCTAACCAAGAACAACATAATATGAACAAGGTACATAAAACAGTGAGACAGTGGCTCAATATAAATGTACGAGTAGTCAAGCATCAGCTCAGACCAGAGCAGTGTAACTCACATTGGAGCATATATACGCAACAAAATGAAGGCATGAAAACAACACAGCAATGAACATATTGGAGCTGCAGTAATGCCATTCACACACACATATATACATACATATATGTAT
Source organism: Allium cepa (assembly GCA_030765085.1). Classification (NCBI taxonomy): domain Eukaryota; kingdom Viridiplantae; phylum Streptophyta; class Magnoliopsida; order Asparagales; family Amaryllidaceae; genus Allium; species Allium cepa. The sequence continues at coordinate 964,828,302 of CM060931.1, forward strand.
GTATATACGTAGTGATAACCAGCAGACATTTCATAAGGAATAATTAGCAAACTACTGCAAATTTAAAAGAAAAACTTTATTCAAATGCCAGGTTTCAAAAATACTCATGTGTACAACCAGACGACAAAATAAAGAGCAAATATAAATTTGAATGTGTAAATACACCAAAAATTCGACAACAAAACAACAAAGGATCAAGCAGAAAGCATTCTTGAAACAAAAATGCTCACTGACTCAACTATCACAAAATACAGCACAACCACCAATATCAATGCAACGATGATGGCCGAAAACACAGCAGTGGAATTTAATAACCAAATCAAATCAAGACCGAAGTGAATGCCAAGTGAATGTACAACTCAATGCAATCCCAACAGCAATGCGCATGTATCATGAAACCAAAGTGAGTGTGCAAGTGCAGACAAATGTAAATTCAAATACATGAAATCTCAAGCCTATGCCGATGCTACAGGGATGGACAAAATTAAATAGTGCTGTGTTGGCTGAAGCCAAATGCAAAATGGAGGGTATGCAACATGATGAAGCAGTGTAGAATCTCAAGTCAAGGCCGCCGAGGTGCAATAAAATTCACAAAACCAAACTTGCCAGAAATAAAAATCGTGGTAGTCAAAGAATTCAACTCCAAGGTCAGAGAATTCAAGGCCTTGGAAGTCACCATAAAAATGTAACTAAACTCACTGACTCAAAATCATCTCAAGACAGAAAAAAATATCGACATCGAACAAAAGAAATCAATCGAAGCTGAATACTACGAAAGCATAACAAGCAAACGAGGTCGATTGAATTCGAAATAGATGTGAGTAATATAGATTACTCACCTGGTTTACCCAATCGAAGCAGCCGAAGTAACTAGGAGATCATCGAAGTCGAAAGCCCTAATTTTTACCGAGGGACGAAAAAGAGGGGCGAACGATTGAGCAGCCATTATTTTCTTCCCTCGTTCGATTTTTCCTTTTAGGGTTCGTGAATGGGAAGTATGAAAGAAAAAAGAGGGGAACGGGTTACTTTATTAAATTTTCACGGCCCAAATAAAAAATCGTGGACCATTTATTATTTTTAAAAAAATATCAAAGCCCCTCAAACTTAATAACCATTTGTAATTTAAATTTAAATTTAAATTTTAAAAACTTCAAAATGGCAATTGACGAAAATATAAATCGTTTTAATGTCGATTATGAATTGACGCGAATATCGGGTTGTTACAGACAAGAACGTCGCCACCATCCTACTTCATTTTGGAATCTCCACCGCGTACACGGGTAGTCAAAATGGTTTTCGGTATCGACAGAGAGTATGTTCATATCCGATCCCGGTCTCTTTGCCAACCAACCGTTATTATAACCCATGGTTATATCTTTTAAATAATATTTTATACTTCAAAATAAAATATCATTTCAATCCAAATCTTTATCAAAATAAAGATTAAATCATTTCCAAACCATTTCAATATATTAAATTATCATACCCTTTTCAAATCACTTTCATACATAAAATATCATATCCTTTCAAAGCTTCATTTCAAAATCATTTTAATATCAAAATATCATATCTTTCAGAACTTCATTTTAATATCAAAATATCATATCTTTCAGAACTTTATTTCAAATCATTTTAATATCAAAATATCATACCTTTCAAAATTTTATTTCAAATCATTTTAATACCAAAATATCATATCTTTCAAAACTCTATTTCAAATCATTTTAATATCAAAATATCATATCTTTCAAAACTTTATTAAATAAGTTCAAATCCAAATATTCAACTTTGAATACCTTCTAAATTCAAGATAACATTCATTTATTATCCTTTCAAATCACCATTTAAAATGATTTATATTCCATCAAATTTATTCATTTAAAACCATTTAAAAGTGTAATTATTATACTTTTAAATCAAGTATCAATTTCCAAAGTTTCAAACCATTCTGAGCTCATTTACGTAGTTAAAAATCATAAACATTTAAAATTTCAGCCTTTCACGGCATTTAGAAAAAATTGTTATAAGTTATACTTGAAAACATTTTAATTCAGCAAAGATAGCATTTAAAACTGCTGTTAAATCTCAATTTAGTTGAATTTTTAGTTTAAAACAGAAAAGACGGCATTTCCAGAAATGTCGTAATAGCTCAGGTTTCAAAACAAGGGTTTTAATTCATGTCAGCAAAGACAGCAGCCCACTACAGCATTTACAGAAATGCTATGATAGACCTGAGTTAAGTTTTTAGCCTGTTAGTTCAACTGTAGCAACTACAGCATTTCAGAAATGCCATAATAGCTCTTTTACTTCATTTCCAGAAATCATAGCATTTCTGAATGCTATTAAAAGTGATTTCCAGATTTTAGTGTATTTCCAGCAATTAATAAACTTCATTTTAGACCTTTTAAACATTATAAAAATCATATTTTTACGTTGAAAAATGTTCATTAAAAATACTCTTTCAACTTATGATTTTATAAAGTAACCTTTACAGAAAAATCCAAATTTCAATAATTTCACTTAACAAATTCAAGTGTATAATTTCATTTTCCTCACTTTCATTTTCCTCACTTTCAAGTGTATAATTTAACTAAGTTTCAAATTTATTTAACTCAAATCTTTAATTAAAACCCAAATTTCACATTTCCAAGTTAAGTTATATTTTTAAATTTTCACATTTAAGCATTCATTTACTTAACCATTTAAATTCATAGAAAAATCAATAATACTTTAATAAATCACTTAAATTCAAATTTAAATCAAATTATCATATTTACCATTTTCCAAATATAATTAAATTTCCATTTTATTTATATAACTTAAATATCATTTTAAAAGCCAAAGTCCAAATTCTAGATTTAAGTTATATTTCAAAAATTCAATTTAATCACTTAATTATTCAATATTTTTAACTTATAGAAAAATAAAATTTTCTTATTCAAACATTAAAAATCCAATTTAAATTAAATTTTCATAAATTTACACTTTTAAGAATATTTAAATATTCAAATACTTTATAAAATAACCACGGGCCTATATATAGTTTTTTAACCTAGGTCAAGTGATACGGATATATATCATTTCAATCCGTAATTTACAAAGAAAAATCCGGGTTCTATCATTTCAAACCTGCAATCCCAAGTTAAAACAAAATAAATAAAAACCGTTCAGGCCTATTATTTCAGCCCATAACGATTTTTTCCTATTCTAAAGTCTGTTCGGGTATGTATCATTTCAACCCATAGTGATTCTATTCTACAGGGAACTTTGCAATGTGATAAACAGATATAAATGAACAGTTAACAACATATAGCAATAACAAATGAGATGACATGTAAATTAACATGTTTAACATCATATATAAATAATCACAGGCAGTTATAACATCATTTATGATTCTACACATTCAAATGTTGTTGCTTCACAATTGCATAAGTATATATTGTCGTGTGAGATTTACTCACCTTTTTGTGCTGGAGTTATCAATTCAAATGACACAAACGGATACCCGAAAGCACGATGACACAACGATGGATTCAAGTGGATGAAAATCAAGCTAATGATCTTGTCACAACCCATAAACAAAAACAAAATAAAGTTATAATTCGATACAACATTGAATTAAAATAACTTTGAATTGAAAAGTAATATGAATACACAACTTTTTGCCTTGCTTTCTACACTTGCTAGCATGGCTTAGGGGATGTTTTGGTTCAGGTTTGGACATGCTTTAGCTCAGGTTTGGGTCCTAGAAATGCACGGCCTAGGGGTTAGAACATGTGGTGGAAGTTACAAGGTAGAATGTGAAGAGGTTTTAGGGCAAAATAGTATGGTTTTGGTCAACAAAAGGGCTCGGCCTTGGAGGGTTTCGGCTCGGCCTTCAGGCTTCAGATCTGGAAAGAGGCTAGGATGATGTTTAGTGGTGGAAGCAAGGTAGTGGTGGCGGCTAGAGGTGGTGACCAAGGTGGTGGTTGAAGGTGTGGAAGCAAAAGTGGCTTGGTTATGCATGTTTTCAAGGGATTTGTTGCATTTTTGAGGAGTTTTGTTCATATGGGTGGTGCAGCCTGGTCACATCAGAGGGGTAGGTGGCTGATGGTGATGAGGAGGAGGTAGTGGAGGTGATGGCTAAGGCTAGCTAGTGGTGGCCGAGCAAAACAAGCAAGAGAACAAGGCAAAAACATATGAAAAATGAGAAGAAAAGTGACAAAGAGAAGCCATTACCAATCTATTTTGCTAGCCATGAAAATGTGATGAGGAAGATGTTTTCTCACGTGAAATGAATGGAACTCACAGCTAAACACAAAAATGCACGGCCAAAACTCAAGGCAATTGAAAACACTTAGGAAATTGAAGAGGTTTTGGCTAATGAAAGGTCACACAAGTTAATGCTTAAGTCCCTTCATATTTCCATTATCTTTTAAAACAAATAAAACAATTTCAGTATATACATTTGAAAACCGAAAAAAAGTGAAATAAAATGAAAATATATAATTAAATTTAAAGAAAATATAAAAAGAATTAAGGAAATTGCTTAAAAATTGAAAACAGGGTTCAAAAATTACAATTAAAACATCACTGGCTTTGAAAAAATATCTACTTCATTTTAAAAATATTCTAAAGCAAAATTTTGAAATAAAATAATTTCTTAAACATATTCAAAGTGAAACAAATAATTAAATTTAGATAAAATAGAAAAATAATTAAGAAATTGTTTAAAAATTGAAAACAAGACATGAAAATTTCAAATAAAATACCACTTAGCCTAAGAGAAGTTCTATTTCACTTTAAAACAAATAAAAAGTCACATAAATAAATAAATGAGGAATAAAATAAAGTGGGAATGAGAATAGAATAAGTTTTTAAGAAAAATATAAAGATAAATAAAGAATTCCTTAAATTAATTGAAACTGGAAATTAGAAATTGTAAAAAAAATACAACTGACACTGGAAAATGTCAATTACACTTTCAAAAATGTTTTAAAACCAAATATATACAATACACGTTATTTTACCCATATAAACATAAATTAGAACATTACATGACCAAATAAAACATTATTTATATAATTTAAAATAAACAAATTTGTTAAATACAGCAAATTTCACACAATAGTTAAAATGGCATAACTTTCACATTATAAATCAGATTTCAACGAAACGAAAAATAGTGTTCTTAAAATTTTATTTACTTTCATAATAAAAGAGCAAATTCAAATTCAAACTTTAAATTTTTAAATTTAAAAGTCAAAGTTGACCATATTGACCAAAATACATTTTTTGGAAAATATTCTTTTTAATCATATTTGGAATTATAATTCACATAAAAAACAAAGTTTATATTTGAAATAACAAAATTATCTAAATTAAATAATTAAATATAGTTAAATCAAAATTCAATTAAAATAATTAAAATATACAATTAAAACAAATCACAAAATACAGGATTGTTACACATATAATTCATTAAACACTATTCACACCCCTCCGGTGTTTATTTAGCCTTAAGATCCTTATTCCGCTGATTCACATTAAATACCCAATTTCAAAAAAAAAAATCCAAACTTCAAACGGTTATATACTCTCTAAAATTCTATTATGCCCACTCTACAGAATGAGAAACCATCATATCTTTCATTTGAAAATGGTTTCAGACCTCGATTCTTCTTCTACCATAGGTTGTAAACCTTATAAAATTTTCAAGGTTAAAATCTTTTAATAAAAACTTTAAGCGTGTAAAAATGTGCTATTTAACGTAATCGAAAGTTAATTTTGATTTTAAAATAATAATTTATGATCCTTCAATATGATCATTACACATTCTGTGAATATGAGCCAGAAGCCTACGGATACAAAGACATTAATTCTTTGTAACGACCCAGAATTTCTTTCATTTGAAATTCAAATATTTAATTGATTTTTAAATATTAACAAGTAAAATTTGTAGGTCGAATGAATTATATTTCGAATATCTAGATTTAATTGGATAATTAAATCGATAAATTAATATATAAAATTACAGAAATAATTGGAAATTTGGTTTAATGTGATTAAAATTGATTTGTAAACTAGTATTAAATCATATTGGAGTTAGAACGATGTTATAGAACTTTTAAAATTTAATTAAAAGTTAATTTGTAGAAATTGAATATTTTAATATTTAACTGACGAGTTAAAATAGCCATTTTTCAAACAGTCTTGGATTTCGACGAAACCAGTTTCATCAGATCCGTAATGTTATATTATTGTATGGTTTCAAATTTCATGTCAATCGGATTTACGGTTTGTACGAGGCAAGCTAAAACGCGTAGAAATCGATTCGAGTGAATTTTGAAATTAAATTAGTCGATTTGAAAACTTATCTTTCAGATTTGATCGAATTGGTTCCCGATATATATTCCATTATGTTCGGAATGTGGGTAAAACATTATAAACGCCAGGCGGCACGCTTCGTTTGGAGTTCGAAAAATATTCGGGTGAATAGTGTCGTGTAATTTTCTATATAAGGACCTCATAAATTACAATTTGCAAAAATCCTAGGTCTAAAGCTTCAACCGCCACATACGAAATTAATGGCCGATATTTTCGTTCCTTCTTCCCTTAATCTCTCTAAATCCATCGACAAGTTTCAAAAACTTACAACTGACAAATCATAGAGCATTGCGAGAGCTTCAAATCCATACGGATAAGTCGACGAATCGTCGACCATAGGTGGAGATTCTTGGCCGCGTTCTCCTAACGGTCGAGCATGATTTTCAATGAAATGGTAGAGCCGAGCTTCCCCTCGTTCAAGCTGAAGGCGGAGCTTGCATAGGCGAACAAAGTGGTGGTCGTCGATCGAGTTCTTATGGAAGATGGTGGCCGCGATAATTCGTTGAAGGAGGCGGCTATGGTGGGTTCGTTCGCGTGTTTACGCGATGGGGAAATGATGAAACACACGGCCCTGATTTCATCAAGTTGAAACGTGCGACCTGGATTGATTAAGGTTAAAAATAATAAAAGGGTTTGTAAATTTTATATATATATATATATTAATTCGTTCAAACTTTAAACTATCATAACTCTTTCATACTAGGTCCGTTTTGGACGAAACGAATTGCGTTGGGTTCGTATGGACAAACACTACGCGATGGAGCTGGATTGGAGTTGATTTGAGCTAGTGAAAATTTTGGGTAAAATTAAACGCGCGTTTAATTTTATTCGAAATAAAACGTTGAAAACTGTATTGAAAGCAAGGTGAGAACTTCTCACTCAATCGAATTTGTTTCGATTTAAATTTTAAATAGTTAAATTTAAAATTGCTTGATTGTGTGAATGAATGATAAATTGCTATATGTTGTATTGAAATAGACCCTATACGCCGTATATTAAGCGGATGTTATTTATTAAACACATATACCGCGATATTCCATCTTGAAGTGGAATTGGTATTATATATGTACTTGGAGTTGATTTTCCAGCATTATATAGTGGATGAGACCCTATTGCGCCGCATAATAGCGGATAATATTTTATATGAACCCATGTACCGTGATATTCCGTCTTGAAACGGGATTGGTATTATGCTAACATCTGTGGATGCAGGGAAACAGGTTGGAGGGATCCAACTGGATTCCTCACCCGTATTGATTTATTTACAGATATTGTGATATATTCTATTATCATATGATATATGATGTTTTGGATGCCGTGATTGTTACATTTAGTGATGTTGCAGCATTGGGCATATTTTTGGAGTTTTAAAAATGTTAAAGTAACGATTTCGAATTTAAAAGGATTTTTAAAGTGATTTTTTGAAAATATACGTTTTATTGAATTTTGAAATCGATTCATTTTAAATAAATAAACGTTATAATTTTTATGTTATAAAAATTATGATTTTTGTGAAATACAACCGAAATGTGATTTTCGAAATAAGTAGTTGATTAATTTTTAAAATGGTTTAAATTGGGGTTTTTGGATTATTATAAACGGTTTATATAAAAGATTTATAAAATTGATATTTATAAATTAAAATATTGGAATTATAAAACGAGTTTTTATAAGTGTTAAAATGAAGTATAAATGGATTTCATTGGTGAATAAAATTTATGAATTTATAAATTGTGAAGTTATAAAATGAATAGATTTTGTAAAATAAAAGATTTATAAGTAATTATCTTATAAATTGGATTTTGGCATTTAAATGAGATATAAATAGAATTTGTTAATTAAGGGGGTTTTATAAGTTGAAGTTTTATAAAATATATATATAAATGTGAATTTATAAACATTGTTTTATAAATCCGAAATCGACTTATTTTGATAAGTTAATTTTTATAGCTTATTAAAGGAGATATATTCACGATTTTGGACAGTGAATAATATATTAAAGAAATGTTTTAGGAAGTGATCTTTTGAATAGAATTAAAACGATTTGAGGTTGTTTTTAAATGTGTTAAGGATCGAAATCATAGATTTCAACATTCATTGTTGAAATAGACGTTTTCGAGAAATAGGGAAAAGATGGGCTATAGCACTATTGTTATAGTAAATGATTTTCAAAAGGAAATGTTTTTGTATAGTATTGGGATTTATATATCTACCTTAATTTTGAATCCCTATACTAGTGATTTTGGGTTGTCGTAACGATGTTTTACGCAACATTCGTTTTTGACCCAAAAATAAGTTGTTTAAGAGAATGTTTTCCTTAAAGAATAAATTATATACTTAATTGTGATTTAAGTATATTGAATATTTTCGAAATGTTGAAAATAATTGATTTGTGAATTACTTATTATTAAATTAAATAAGTATGGAAATGTTTTCCAATATGAAGTGAAATGTTTTGAGATTATATCTTTTAAAGATAAATTGAAAGTGAATATTTGAAATTGGTTTTCAAATGGTTGAAGTGTGAAAATATATCTTACGAAGATATTTTGAAAATAAATAATTGTGAAAATTATTTAAATCTACAAATTGTAGTGAATGTTGATTGATAGTTAAATAACCGACTATCAATATTTTCCTCTGAATGGCGTTTGAATTTCGATGCGATCAGGGGTCGAATTCCACGTGGATATCCGGAAACTACATCGAATTTTTGTGATTGTGATGGATCTTTTATCTAAAAGATCAAAGTGAAAATTGTTGAGATTTGTTGAAATCTGAATGAACACTTATTTTTATAAATAAGCGCTTGTTATTCGGTTTAGCCGGGAGAGGGCCTTTGGGACATAAATCCCATTCTGAATAGTGATTCATCGTAATGGATAGCGATTGAAGACCGGTGTTGAAGACCGGGTTTTTGCGAGAATGATAGGATGACCTATCGATTGTCTCTGCACCGATAGCTACGGTATGGAGATTTCCTTTGTGATGGGAAGTTCGATCGGGATTGTGAATACCCGGATTTGCAAGGACTTCTTTGGAAGTGTCTTCCGTTCTGTTTGAACCCAGAACAGACTTGTATGGATAGTATGTTTGACATTACGTTTTGAGATATAAAACAGATTTCTTTCAAATACATTTCTGTTGGTGGCAGAGAATTTATTCTCTTAGCTTAACACCCTTCTCTGAGACGTATGAGCTCAGAGGTTATGTAGTTGATGGTTATCAGTGGTATACTCCCAATTTTGGTAGTGTGGCATGCTGAGTGCTGCTGATCAGTTGTTGATCAAAGCGTGGCTTTTGTGAAAATCGTAGCTTTGTGGACGAGACTTCATCGAACCTCACAACCTGGTTATGGTCGAAACAGGAATCGTAGCAGCAAGGTTACTTGAGGATAGCGGCCTCTGAGGGTATGTCATTTCCTTCTGGATTATGAGTGGTATCATGGTATGGTGCCCAGATACTTACTTTGTGGTTGCTGCAAACTTATTACTTTGTGGTTGTTGGTTGAGAGGATCCTCGGATAAAGGTTGTTTACAACCGGGGGATGGCATACTCGTGTCAGTTGTTACCCAGCTAGAGGTAACCCGGCCTTGTCTAGCAGAGATCTGGTTAGGATCCGGGGACGTTCCTCTAGATGCATTCCATTTTAATTGGAAAATTCCTTTGCCCGACCATTTGTTGGAAATCCAATCAAAACAATACGAGCCTTGTACGGTTTTAGTTGTAGAACCTGCCATATAATATGGTAGCTATAGTAGGCATACTATAATGGTACCTATGCTGGCTAAGATTAATAATGTACTTTCGAAATGTTTTTCCTGCACTTTGCACTTATAATAATAATATTGAAAAGAAATTTTGCGTATCAAGCATGTTTGACTATCATAAGGAGAAATCTCCTACAATTCTGCGTTTGCATTATGTGTGTGGCAGGAGGCCTTATGGTAGTTACATTTTCTAAAAGCATTGCGGATCTATTTAAAAATATTTCTTTGTTGTTTTTTAAAGAATAACCGTTTTAAGTTCTCACATCAGTCCCATGACTGACCTGGAGTTTATTGTTTCCTTCCTAAACTCTGGATGCCCACCAATTTTAACACGGGCAGTCTAGAGTTAGGTTATCAGGTTATTCTGGAAATTCAGGAGTTGCTGTAGAGATCTGGAGGCAAGCTGGATGGCTTGGCGTATCAACTAGTATATAGTATTTCTTTTCCGCTGTTTGTTGTTGTAAACTCTTATAATGTAATGAAATGTGATGTAATGTAATAACTGATATAGTTCTTTGTTTTACGGATATTCATTTATCTATTATATGTTGTTCCGCTGCGATTGTGAGCTTTTGATATTGTTTCTGTTGTTTCTTCTTTCTTTTTCTATCTTCTACCTCTTCTTTAACCCTAACGGTTTGGTTTCTGGAATTCGATTGCTCAGCAGTTGATACAGTGGACGTATTAATGTCGACTTTCGTGAGTCGAAAATCCTAAACGTTACATTTGGTATCAGAGCTTATGGTTAAGCGACAACCTTAGCTCTGTTGGGAATTACTCATTAGAGATAGAGTCAGTAGTACTCTAGAATGAGTGTGAGTGTAATAATAGATATGAGCGTGTATTTGTTAGTGAATATGAAATTGTTCTGTATTGTGTTGACTTATCGGTTGATTGTTTATAGATTCTGGTTGGTGCAGTCTAACTAACTGTATCGATAGGGGTTTCTAAACTATTAAACAAGATAAACCGACATAGTATCATTTTAAATTGGGTAAATGAAATAATTTTACCTTTATTATATTTTATGCATAAAGGAATAATTTTTCAGAATTATTAAAGTGTATATAAATTGATTGTTTGGTTGTTGAAAATGTAAGAATATTTACAAGTAATTAAAAGAATAATTGTATAAGCAAATGAATTATTAAGTATGGAATTATAATTAATGTGATTTACAATTGTGAAATAATCTTATATATAAGAAGTGAAACTATATGAATATATTTATAAATATGAGTTGTAAATAAAAATGAATTTGAACTATGAATTGAAATTGTTGAATATAAGTGAAACGAGTTGTGGACTTATAATATGAGATAATAAATTTGGCTTTAGTAAAGAATAAAGAATTTGGGTTAGTTTAGTAAATACACGTTTTGGAATTTAACTAAAGGAAAGTTAAATAGAATTTATTTTAGAATTGGAATCTGAATTGGATTTATAAGGGGAAATTTAAGTTAAGTTAAATCAATGGTGTTTGAAATGGAATATAACTTAAGTAATGTTGAATGAAGTTGATTTTAGTATCGAAGTAAAATAATATAGTGAATTAAATAGATGTGAACTTGAGTTATATAAATGAAATTCAACTTTATATGGTAAAATGAATTAGCAATTGAATCAATGAATGAATTGAATGTAAATCAATTGAATGTAAATGAATTGATATGAAATAATGAATGTAAGCGTAAATTCATTAGAAGCTAACGAAGTTGCAAAATATTGAATAACTGAGTGGAAGTCAATTTAATATCAACCAATTGAAATTAAAAGTATTAAACCAAATTGAATGGGAATTTAATAATTTGGTTATGATTTGGTTGTTATATGATTGTTTGTTGATTGTATATAATTCATTAAGTATTAATGAAATTAAATTGATAAATCGAAAGCTTTGTAATTTGATTTGAATGTGGAAATGAACTAACTTGAATGTGAATTAGTGAATATAAACTAACTGAAAATGAATAAATGAATGTTAAGTAAAATCCAATGTTGATGAATCAAATGTGATTTAAATGAAAAACCAATTCATTAAATATTAATGAGAAATGAATGTATATTGATTTGATGATTGGAATTGTTGTTGGATGATAGTGTTTAATGGTTGGATTTGTTGCCTTTTGTTGCATTTGCTATATTAGCACATATTGTGTTGCTTCTGGTATATGTTGTATGTCGATATTATTTTCTATATACATGTTTCTCATTGTTTTTGAGTGTTTAGTAGGTGTGGATTGCGCTTGCTTCGCATTTGGAGCTTGCTTTCACGCTATATTAGCCGTATATGCTCGCTAATAATATATAAGGTACATATCTCGGATTACATATCGTACTTTTACACTTTTTTCCCCGCGGGATGCCTCATTACTTTGATGAGATGTATATTTGTGATATATATTGCCATTTTTTCGGATCGAGCCGCGCAAAGGAGACTATGGCGAATTTTTCTGAAAATTTAAGGCGTTAGAATATTTTTTTGAGAAAATTGAACTTTTTTAAAAAGATAACTAAGTATGATTTGAAAACTTAGTAAAGTTTTTGTAAGAAGTTAAATTATTAGATTTTGGGAAAGTTAAACACTTAAGTGAATTTGAAATCTAATTTGAATGGTATTGAAAAGTTAATGGATTCTGTAACTTTTTCTTACTTGGTAATTTCGAGGACGAAATTCTTTTAAGGGGGGAGGTTTGTAACGGCCCAGAATTTCTGTCATTTTAAATTCAAATATTTAATTGATTTTTAAATATTAACAAGTAAAATTTGTAGGTCGAATAAATTATATTTCAAATATCTAGATTTAATTGGATAACTAAATCGATAAATTAATATATGAAATTACAGAAATAATTGAAAATTTGGTTTACTGTGATTAAAATTGATTTGTAAACTTGTATTAAATCATATTGGAGTTAGAATGATGTTATAGAACTTTTAAAATTTAATTAAAAGTTAATTTGTAGAAATTGAATATTTTAATATTTAATTGACAAGTTAAAATAGCCATTTTTTAAACAGTCTCGGATTTCAACGAAACTAGTTTCATCGGATCTGTAATGTTATATTATTGTAAGGTTTTAAATTTTGTGTCAATCGGATTTACGGTTTGTCCGAGGCAAGCTAAAACGCGTAGAAATCGATTCGAGTGAATTTTGAATTTAAATTAGTCGATTTGAAACTTATCTTTCAGATTTGATCGAATTGGCTCCCGATATATATTCCATTGCATTCGTAATGGGGGTAAAATATTATAAACGCCAGGCGGCACGCTTCGCTTGGAGTTCGAAAAAAATTCGGGTGAATAGTGTCACGTAATTTTCTATATAAGGACCTCATGTTTTACAATTTGCAAAAACCCTAGGTCTAAAAGCTTCAGCCACCACATACAAATTAATGGCCGATATTTTCGTTCCTTCTTCCCTTAATCTCTCTAAATCCATCGACAATTTTCAAAAATTTCCAACTGACAAATCGTAGAGCATTGCGAGAGCTTCAAATCCATACGGATAAGTCGACGAATCGTCGACCATAGGAGGAGATTCATGGCCGCGTTCTCCTAACGGTCGAGCACGGTTTCAATGAAATGGTGGAGCCGAGCTTCCCCTTGTTCAAGCTGAAGGTGGAGCTTGCGCAGGCGAACAAAGTGGTGGTCGCCGATCAAGTTCTTATGGAAGAAGGTTGCCGCGGCAATTCGTTGAAGGAGGCGGCTATGGTGGGTTCGTTCGCGTGTTTACGTGATGGGGATGACGATGAAACACACGGCCCTGATTTCATCAAGTTGAAACGTGCGGCTTGGATTGATTAAGGTTAAAAACAATAAAAGGGTTTGTAAATTATATATATATATATATATATATATATATATATATATATATATTAATTCGTTCAAACTTTAAACTATCATAACTCTTTCATACGAGGTCCGTTTTGGATGAAACAAATTGCATTTGGTTCATATGGATGAACACTAAACGATGGAGCTGGATTGGAGTTGATTTGAGCTAGTGAAAATTTTAGGTAAAATTAAACGCGCGTTTAATTTTATTCGAAATAAAACGCTGAAAAATGTATTGGAAGCAAGGTGAGAACTTCTCACTCAATCGAATTTGTTTCGATTTAAATTTAAAATAGTTAAATTTAAAATTGCTTGATTGTGTGAATGAATGATAAATCGCTATATGTTGTATTGAAATAGACCCTATACGCTGTATATTAAGCGGATGTTATTTATTAAACACATATACCGTGATATTCCATCTTGAAGTGGAATTGGTATTATATATGTACTTAGAGTTGATTTTCCCGCATTATATAGCGGATGAGACCCTATTGCGCCGCATAATAGAGGATAATATTTTATATGAACCCATGTACCGCGATATTCCGTCTTGAAACGGGATTGGTATTGTGCTAACATCTGTGGATGCAGGGAAATAGGTTGGAGGAATCCAACTGGATTCCTCACCCGTATTGATTTATTTACAGATATTGTGATATATTCTGTTATCATATGATATATGATGTTTTGGATGCCGTGATTGTTATATTTAGTGTTGTTGCAGCATTGGGCATATTTTTGGAGTTTTAAAAATGTTAAAGTAATGATTTCGAATTTAAAAGGATTTTTAAAGTGATTTTTTGAAAATATACATTTTATTGAATTTTGGAATCGATTCATTTTAAATAAATAAACGATATAACTTTTATGTTATAAAAATTATGATTTTTGTGAAATATAACCGAAATGTGATTTTTGAAATAGGTAGTTGATTAATTTGTAAAATGGCTTAAATTGGGATTTTTGGATTATTATAAACGGTTTATATAAAAGATCTATAAAATTGATATTTATAAATTAAAATATTGGAATTATAAAACGAGTTTTTATAAGTGTTAAAATGAAGTATAAATGGATTTCATAAGTGAATGAAATTTATGAATTTATAAATTGTGAAGTTATAAAATGAATAGATTCTGTAAAATAAAAATTTTATAAGCAATTATCTTATGAATTGGATTTTGGCATTTAAATGAGATATAAATAGAATTTGTTAATTAAGGGGGTTTTAAAACTTGAAGTTTTATAAAATATATACATAAACGCGAATTTATAAACATTGTTTTATAAATCCGAAATCGACTTATTTTGATAAGTTAATTTTTATAGCTTATTAAAGGAGATATATTCACGATTTTGGACAGTGAATAATATATTAAAGAAATGTTTTAGGAAGTGATCTTTTGAATAGAATTAAAACGATTTGAGGTTGTTTTAAAATGTGTTAAGGATCGAAATCATAGATTTCAACATTCATTGTTGAAATAGACGTTTTCGAGAAATAAGGAAAAGATGGACTATAACACTGTTGTTATAGTAAATGATTTTCAAAAGGAAATGTTTTTGTATAGTATTGGGATTTATATATCTATCTTAATTTCGAATCCCTATACTAGTGATTTTGGTTTGTCGTAACGATGTTTTACGCAACATTCGTTTTTGACCCAAATAAAGGTGTTTAAGAGAATTTTTTCCTTAAAGAATAAATTATGTACTTAATTGTGATTTAAGTATATTGAATATTTTCCAAATGTTGAAAATAAATAGATTTGAATTATTTATTATTAAATAAGTATGGAAATGTTTTCCAATATGAAGTGAAATGTTTTGAGATCATATCTTTTAAAGATAAATTGAAAGTGAATATTTGAAATTGGTTTTCAAATGGTTGAAGTGTGAAAATATATCTTACGAAGATATTTTGAAAATAAATAATTGTGAAAATTATTTAAATCTGGAAATTGTAGTGAATGTTGATTGATAGTTAAATAACCGACTATCAATATTTGCCTTTGAATGGCGTTTGAATTTCGATGCGATCAGGGGTCGGATTCCAGGTAGATATCCGGAAAACACATCGAATCTTTGTGATTGTGATGGATCTTTTATTTAAAAGATCAAAGTGAAAATTGTTGTGATCTGTTGAAATCTGAATGAACACTTATTTTTATAAATAAGCGCTCGTTATTCGGTTTAGTCGGGAGAGGACCTTTGGGCCATAAATCCCATTCCGAATATTGATTCGTCGTAATGGATAGCGATTGAAGACTGGTGTTGAAGATCGGGTTTTTGCGAGAATGATAGGATGACCTATCGATTGTCTCCGCACCGATAGCTACGGTATGGAGATTTGCTTTGTGATGGGAAGTTCGATCGGGATTGTGAATACCCGGATTTGCAAGGACTTCTTTGGAAGTGCCTTCGGTTCTGTTCGAACCCAGAACAGACTTGTATGGATAGTATGTTTGACATTACATTTTGAGATATAAAGCAGATTTCTTTCAAATACATTTCTATTGGTGGCGGAGAATTTATTCTCTTAGCTTAACACCCTTCTCTGAGACGTATGAGCTCAGAGGTTATGTAGTTGATGGTTATTAGTAATATACTCTCAATTTGGTAGTGTGGCATGCTGAGTGTTGCTGATCAGTTGTTGATCAAAGCGTGCCTTTTGTGAAAAGCGTAGCTTTGTGGACGAGACTTCATCGAACCTCACAACCCGGTTATGGTCCAAATAGGAATCGTAGCAACAAGGTTATTTGAGGATAGCGCCCTCTGAGGGTATGTCATATAACAACCCGTAGATTTAACCGGTTTTAATAACGTTATTAATTGTAATTTTGTGAAACTTTAAACGATAAAATCTTGAAATATAAATTTGATATTTGGAATGCGTCTAGTTAAACATAGCAACTGGTAAATTTTCGTCCGAAAATATGAAAGTTTATTTCGTGCGTGAATTACCTTCAATTTAATCAGTTAAAAAGCGATGAAAATAAAATGTTTTTGGAACCTAAATATTTTTACATAGAAAAATTCTAAAACATCTTCTGAGCAATCGCTATTTCTCGTTTTTTCAAATTCGGACGTCTTTAGCTCCGTCGATCTTATTTTTCTGTGTTTTTCATGCATTTTCCGCTAGTATAAAATTTTCGAATTTTATAATTAAATCGTACCACTGATATCTGTATACCGTTTTGATCGTCTTATCGTGCTGATCCCTACAGTATATTTATTTCTGTATTTTGAGACCCGGTACACGACGAAAACGATAAAAACGAGCATCGTATGGGTTCCATCAAACTTTAGCGGTATCATCCAAGCAACAATTAATTTCTTTACATTATTCAGCTGACTCTAGCCAACCAAGCCAGCCTGTCTCTTTGTTTCCCGAAGCAGCGTTCAACATTTCCTCTGATTTTAGTTTAAAAAGAAATAAATGTGCAGCCTGTCTTCCTACTTGCATTTTCTACCTGTTCAAAATTATGCCTTCTTTCCATAGCCTGTGACCTATCCTTCTTCCTGGCCTCTCCATCAAATCTACACCACCCTCTCACATCTTCTCCACGTCTTCTTCGCCCCTCACCCCGCAACAACCTTTGGCCAACCGACGCTCACTTCGTGCCCCACTTTACACGCCGCCTATCATGCTCCGGAGTCGAGCCTCTTCCATCGGCCATATCCAGATAGCCTCTTATATCTGCTCCTCCCCTCCGCCTTAGAGTCCACCACTGCAGTACCCTTTCGCTATGACACTGGTCCCGCCTCCACCATCATCGAAGCTGCTCGACCACCCCAATAGCCTGAGCAACCTTGTGCCGCACTCTTCTTCTTAAAAAAATGTTAATTGAAACAAGTCGTAGACATATTCCTATAACCAACCCGCCATCTCCCCTTGCATGCAACTCCGACCGTCCGCTTTTTCACCTTCGTCACTCTCCACATGGCCACAACACAGCAAACCCCTCTCGGCCTGTATGGCATGGCAACCATTTTCTTTACATGCTTGGTCGCTCTCACGTGAAGCTGCTCTTTCCATTGCCGAAGCCGTGCCCACCTCCTTCTTGCTCGAGCTCACCCCACATGTAGCCTCCACTCCCAAATCAACAGCCCCTGACCGCACCTCCTCGAACCCGACCTTGCACCCATGCCACTAGTCGCGTTCAAATCCTGCCTAGCGGAAGTCGACACCCCTTCTCCCTGTTACTTAATATAAGTGGGGTAATCTATTTATATAATTGTTTGTACCTATATCCGTATAGGTCATATAAATGATACTATCGGCTAGTTTATATGTTAGTAATATATATTTATAAAATAGGTCATGTTTGTTTTTATTAAACCGGCCTAATAATGTGTATATCAGAGGATATGTATGCTTTGGCTAGGTTATATTATACATATAGTTAAGAATATATATGGGATATATATACATATAGATCTAATTCATATACGTCGGTTATATGGGGGCCTAGTTAAGTTGCGTGCTATATGTATAAAGGGTAATAAGAGAAAATAACTTTTTGTGTATAAGTTGATATTTATATTGGGTTTGCTGTCTACAAATATATGTTATATTTGATAGTTGTATGTTGTTGTTATATATATTAAGTAGTATTCTAAGTTATTTTGTTGTTGTTATATATATTAAGTAGTATTCTAAGTTATTTTGTTGTTGTTTGTAAGTTGCTTTGCTTTCTTGGTTTTATTTTACAGTTTTATAAAAACACGTAGATTTTAAATCATAAATTCGTATAAGTAGGTTTATATAATTATTGACTTATATTTGTTACATGTACATTGTTGATTGCAAAGTGTAAAATATATGTAAGTGTGCAATGGTACTTAGTACTATGTGCGTTCTGTACGTATGTAGGATGTGTGCGTGTGTTTATATGGGGTGCAAGAATATCAAGTGTTGCATTTATTACTTAGATGATTCTTGTCCACATATTAAATATAATACAATAATAAGAGTGTTTGGCTTTCATTTATATAGTACACATTTAAGTATATAGGAATTTGATTATATACCAGGTTTCCATACAGTATTTAGAGTTGTTTAAATAACGTATAAGTATATATGAGTATAAAATGTTTCAGGTGTGAATAAATGTTAGTTATATAGGTTATATTTATAAAGTATATGTATGTTAGTTTTATATATTTATACATTTAGTATGTATAGATTATATTTTATTATATATTATCTATTATCTATTTACTTATATGTATAGTTTTATATCAGCGTGTAAAAGAGTATGTGGTCTGTTGTTATAAATTATAAGTTATACAAGTTATATTATGTGTTCAAGTTTATAAGAAAGAGTACTCTGTATATTATACTACTGGGTTTAAGGATTAATTCTTGTACTGTACATTTAGTATACGTTTGTTGGTTTTTGAAATTTATAAACGAAAACTTTGGTTTATGGTATTGAATTAAATATAAATTTGAAAATATGTTTACATTGATTTTTGAATATATATCGTAGTATTGGTTCTAAATATAGCAACGAATACATTTAAATATAGGTTTATTTTTAATAATGTGAGCTTTAGTATATAGGGATGTCCATTCTTAAACCATACTTTGATACTTTGATTTTTAGAAATATATATAGAAAATTTTGAGGAATAAAATATAAATATTTTGATCCTTATTATATATATAATCTTATTTATGTATTAAATATTGATTTTTGGAATTTTTGTATTATTTTAATAATTGTCTCAAATTAAAGTATTGAAATTTTAACAATAATGTATATATCTTCAGTTTATATCAAACTGATCCGATTGTTTCTATTAATTCCTATCTATTAGCTTTGTTTGTCAAATTCGTGCCTATATCACTTGGCTTTGGAATCCATGCTTCGATCCGTAACATGTCCCGTTGTTTTTCTTTCTAGCCTCGAAAGGTGAGCAATCACTCACGATTAATGTTCATTTATTTATTAAATTTGATTTCAATTGAAATGACAATTGAAATATGTTGTTGTAGTTATTTACACTGTTATATATGTTATTACCTGTATCAGTTCACCTTTGACATCTAACACCGTTATCTGTTAATTATTTATGCGATGATAATACAGTTTGGCTGATAATTGATTGATTGTTTGATGTTTACATGGAAGTTACATTGTTAATGTATAAATAACTTGAAATTGACGTAGGATGGTAGATTTGATATATGTTGAATATGATTAGATGACATTTGCGTAATATTACCCTTTAAATGTTGAATTAATTGACACGTAGTAATTTGGTAAAATACACCCTGAACCATTTAAATGTTGTTGTTTAAATCGATGTTGTGTGAAATTGAATAATAGATATCCAGTGAAGAACCGTATAAATAACCAGTGTAACAATCTTTAATCTACATGAAATGATAGTGTAGATTCTAGAAATAATTATATTAATTTACACAAACAACAATGTAAATTAATACGATTATTTCGGGATTATTTGAATTAATTATTGGATTGTTGTTATTGATTGTTATTATTGCTTGTTTATTTACTTTGATACCATCCCAGTTATCACACTGCAAGTTCCCTTTGTCATGCTTTGATTTTTGAATTGAAATAAAATCGGGTTGAAATGATAAGTACCCAAATAAAACTTGGACTTAGGATAGAGAATTAAATAAACCGATTGGTCAAAAAAAATATTTGATTTAAAAATAAAATAATGACTTTATTTGAATAAAAAATAAGGTTTGAAATGAAGTTGGAATTTGAATTTTTATGAAAGGAAAATGTTAATATTTAATAATCTGAAACAAAATATTAATAAAGTAATTGATGAAGGAGCGTTGTTTAATTTAAGAAATGATTGAATTAAGTTTTGGAATTATTTAATAATTAAGTTTTGAAATTATTCAATAATTAAGTTGGAATTATTTAATAATTAAGATTGGAATTATTTAATGATTAGGTTTCGGAATTTTGTTAATAATTAAAATTTGAAATTATTAATTAAGTTTGAAATATTTAATAATTAAATAAGATTGAATCATTTGATAATTAAGTAAAAATTTGAACTCTTGGATAAGGGAAATTGAACTTCTGAATAAGTGAATTTGAACTTCGTTAATAAATGAAATTGAGATACTGTATTAATTAAGTTTTGAAAAATTATTTAATGTAAGTAAATAAATAAGTGAAATTGAATTTCTTTAACAAGGAATTACTGTGTTTATTGAATTAATGTTAGACTTGTAATTTAAAGAATTGGTTTGACGAATTTAAGTTAATTCAATTTGTAAGTTTTGATATAATGAAGGAAAACTTAAATTGATTTAATGAATGGGAATTTAAATTGAATTGTTTTAAATAATAAATTTACTTAGTTAATATTGAATGAAATCGTTAAATTGATTTGAATGTTAAATTAAATTAATTTAAAGGACTTCGGAATGAAACTTATATACGAACTTGAATCAATATTGAATTGTTTAAATAAAAATTGAAATCGAATTACAAGATTTTGAAATAGTAAATTTGGAAATTTTGAAATGTAAATTATAGGAATTGTTTTGGAAAGACAAATGAAATGTTGATTTACAAATTCTAATTGAAATTGAATTTGATTTGGTTTTGAAATTTATAAAACGACCAATCGGTGTAATAATTACGAAGGTTATTAAAGAAACCGGAATCGGTTATGGACATAATCTCTGTCTAAATCGAAAACCACTTTAATGATCATACGTGGAGTGTGCTCCAGAATGAAGTGGTTGGAATGATGTACGTGATGACTGAAGAAAGAGAACGATAATGGATAGCCTTGACATTTGTGTCAAATTGGAAATGATTAAAACATGAGCCGTGCCGGGCCAAACGGGGTTAGCCACCTCGAGCGAACACACTTCTTCGTAGACTACTCATTACTTGTTATTGATTGGTGCACCCTCGAAATTTCAGGAGTGTTGTTTCGCGGTGTTGCGATCGTTACGGCGATGCGTTTTCACCAGTCAGGATCAGGCAAACGGTAGTTTCACTACCTTGGGTATTGCCTCATGTGCCTTGTCATACTTGTATCCCTATATACGCGACCACTACGAATTTGTTTTGTGTTATACCTATGGAGTACTCCTTGATATCCCACTAGTTTACGGTGGAGTTTACAGTGCTGTATAGACTATAACGCTTATATAAAATGTGTTAAGGGGGATAATGGTAACGCCTTAACACTATTTTGATATTTTATATTACTGATAGACATTATCTATCTAGCGTACACTACTACATAGTAGATAGTTTAACGGATCCTTAGAGGATGGTTATTCCAACATCCTTTGAGTTACTTGTATTTCGATTGCTATTTCACTTGAGTTGGATTTATTGATATAAGAATATTAATCCTGACTTGAGTGTTTTGTGTTTTTCTTTACGCTTGGGTCAGACTAAGTGTACCAGTATTCGAGACTCACCTTTAGAGTTGGAGCTTTGCTTGAAGATCCAGCCATCTATGCTGCTTTCAATATTCGATGATTCCAGTGATGTATTCTGATTTATACCTGATGTATCGTGTTACTCCTCTATTGTATCTGGTTTAACTCTGATGTATCTTATATATTTATATAGTAGCTTCATGAACTACTATCTCTTTTACTTCCGCTGCATATTATTACTCTGTGTCTGTTATTTTGTGATTATATATTTACTGTATATCTGAGTTTTTCCAAATTTAAATTAACAATTCGGTATTTTAAATTATTCAAGTCCGACATGTGCGGATGTGAATAGTCCAAAATAGCGGGTCGTTACATGTCATTTCCTTTTGGATTATGAGTGGTATCATGGTATGGAGCCCAGATACTTACTTTGTGGTTGCTGCAAACTTATTACTTTGTGGTTGTTGGTTGAGAGGATCCTCGGATAAAGGTTGTTTACAACCGGAGGATGGCATACTCGTGTCAGTTGTTACCCAGCTAGAGGTAACCCGACCTTGTCTAGCAGAGATCCGGTTATGATTTGGGGACGTCCCTCTAGAGGCGTTCTATTTTACTTGGGAAGTTCCTTTGCCCGACCATTTGTTGGAAATCCAATCAAAACAATACGAGTCTTGTACGGTTTTAGTTGTACAACCTGCCATCTAATATGGTAGCTATAGTAGGCATACTATAATGGTACCTATGCTGGCTAAGATTAATAATGTACTTTCGAAATGTTTTTCCTGCACTTTGCACTTATAATAATAATATTGAAAAGAAATTTTGCGTATCAAGCATGTTTGACTATCATAAGGAGAAATCTCCTACAATTCTGCGTTTGCATTATGTGTGTGGCAGGAGGCCTTATGGTAGTTACATTTTCTAAAAGCATTGCGGATCTATTTAAAAATATTTCTTTGTTGTTTTTTAAAGAATAACCGTTTTAAGTTCTCACATCAGTCCCATGACTGACCTGGAGTTTATTGTTTCCTTCCTAAACTCTGGATGCCCACCAATTTTAACACGGGCAGTCTAGAGTTAGGTTATCAGGTTATTCTGGAAATTCAGGAGTTGCTGTAGAGATCTGGAGGCAAGCTGGATGGCTTGGCGTATCAACTAGTATATAGTATTTCTTTTCCGCTGTTTGTTGTTGTAAACTCTTATAATGTAATGAAGTGTGATGTAATGTAATAACTGATATAGTTCTTTGTTTTAAGGATGTTCATTTATCTATTATATGTTGTTCCACTACGATTGTGAGCTTTTGATATTGTTTCTGTTGTTTCTTCTTTCTTCTTCTATCTTCTACCTCTTCTTTAACCCTAACGGTTCGATTTTCGGCATTCGATTTCTCGGCAGTTGATACAGTGGACGTATTAATGTTGACTTTCATGAGTCGAAAATCCTAAACGTTACATTCTTTAGCATGGCAATCTAGGTCATCCTGGATAGGAGAAACAAAAAGATACACTTTTTGATTCCTTGCCCTCTCACTGTTCACATAGCTCAATCATACTAGAAAGAAACCATTCAAATGGTAACCAACAAATAATAAAATATCCAGAATAAAAGTCATAACATATAAATTTCAATGTGCACACTAAAACTACGATGCGTAAAATTTCTAAAATTCAAATGGGCATGATTTATCAAACCAAATGAGTTTATCAAGCGATTTCTTATATGCCCCTATGCACAAAGAAATTAATCATTTAACCTTTATATAATAAAATCACTACTGAATCTCCACTATTTCTACAAATAATTCAAGGTGGTATATATATCCCAATCCACTTTGAACGGGGATCATTTAAATATTTTATGTTATTAATTGATGCGTCAACTCATCAATCACATGTATAAAGTAATATGGCATTTTCAAATTACTTACTCAAAAAATCAAACCGAGAGCACACTTCCTTGATTATCAAGTTAAATTAATTCGTCTGGATAATGCAAAAGAATTTACTTTTCAGGTATTTGATGACCACTACTTATCATTGGGAATTGAAGTTGAACATCTAGTAGCTCACGTTCGCACTTAAAATTGTCTAGAAAAATTATTAATTAAGCGTCTGCAACTTATTGTAGGACCGTTGCTTAAGCAATCAAAGCTACATGTTTTAGCTCGAGGACATGCAATTTTACATGCATTAAAATTGGATAAAATTAGACTAACAATTTATCATTAATTTTCAACATCACAGCTTTTAATCCAAATATTTCACATATATGAAAATTTGGTTAAGTTGTGCATGTGGCTATTTGTCCCTCACTTCATACTAAAATGGATTCTCAACGTAAGGTGAGAATTTATATTGGATTTGATTCACCATCAATAATTCATTATCTTGAACCTTTCTTATGTGATGTTTTTACTGTAAGATTTTCAGACTGTAATTTTGTTAAGTTAATTTTCTATCGTTAGAGGGAGAAAAGACCGTCACGGGAGAACGACGTGAACTATCGTGAAATAATCCATCCACGTCTCATTTGGATCCACGTACCAAATAATGCCAATATGAGGTATATTGAATTTTGCATCTTCAAAATATTTCAAATCAAATGCCAGGTGCATTTAGCAATGTTGTGGAAATAACTAAATCTCATATTCTAGCAGCAAATATACAAACTAGAATTAAAGTCCTACAGGAACCAAAGTTGAATAGTAATAATGAATCTACAGCATAACAAAAATATGGAAGACCCATTGGTTCAAAAGAGTTGGCGTCTAGAAAAAGAAAATCTAATGAAAAATCATTAATTGACAAACCTTCCGAAGAGGTCATAAATGATCTAGATGGTCGTTAAATTAATATTCCAATTTTCCTAAAAATCTAGAAGGAACTATTTTCCCATCGGAAATGGTAAAAGCTTCTAAAAATAAAATGATATCTAATAATAATGAAATCTCAATATTTTATACGAACTACGGAGAAATGTGGGAATGAAGTAAGATAATCATTGATGATGTATTTCCATTCATAGTAGCTACTGAAATAACCAAAAATTGTGATTATAAGGTGAATACCAATACTGAACCCACTATCATGAATGAATGTTGAAAAAAAACATGATTGATCAGAATAAAACGATGTCATTTAAGTTAAAGCGGGTTCACTCGAAAAATTCGTATGTTTGGACCAATAGCTAAACATTAGAAAAATTTAAATTGGTAGGTTATAAATGGGCATTCGTTTAAAAAACAAAATGATAAAATTGAAACCATGAGATACAAGGCATGATTGATCGCACAAGGTTTCTAGTAAAGACTGGGTTTTGACTTCAAAGAAACATACTCTCCTGTTATGGATGTCATAACATTTCGATATTTGATAAGCCTTGTAGTCTCCATAGAACTAGATATAAGACTAACTGATGTCATGACAACTTATCTTTATGATGAATTAGATGCCAATATTTACATGAAAATCTCAAATAGATCTAAGTTATCTAAAGAAAATCAAAATCAATGTACTCAATAAAACCTGGACAATCACTATATGTTTGAAATAATATAGAAGAAATGTGGTATGACCGTCTTATTTGATAGAAACCCAATTTAAAAACAATCTCATTTTTCCATGTGTCTTTATAAAGAAATCTGTAAAGAGATTTGCTAGCAGTTTAAGTTAATGATATAAATTTGATTAGGACTCCAAAAGAGATTGATGAGACAATAAATTATTTAAGGAAAGAATTTGATATGACAGCTCTTGGAAAAACTAAATATCGCTTGGCCTATAGATCGAGCATGGTATTAATTGCATATTGATCCATTAATCAAATTATATTGAGAAAATCCAAAGCATTTCCAAATAAACAAAGCATATCCACTTAGTATGCCTATGATTGTTAGATCTTTATATATTAAAAGGGACCCTTACCGTCCAAATGAATGTCATGAAAATGTACTTGGTACAGAAGTACCATATCTAATTGCCATTGGTGTATTATTATATTTAGCACGATATACGAAATCAGATATTGCAGTCACAGTAAATATTCTAACAAAGTCTAGTTCTGCACCAATGAAAATGCACTAAAATGGTTTAAAACATATCATGGGATACCTTCGTGGAACGAATTATTTAGGCTTGTTTTATTTTGACATGGGCAATAACCCCAATTTAGTTGGTTATGCTGATACATGTTACCTTTCTGACCCACATAAGTCGGATCACAAACTGAATATGTGTTTAGTAACAGTAATGTAGTTATTTCATGGCGACCTACAAAACAAACATTAGTTGCAACATTGTCTAATCACCCAAAAATATTAGCACGACATGAACAAAATCGAGAATGCATTTGGCTAGATCATTAATTGAGTACATTCGAATGACATGTCAACTCCCTTCTGCTACGGAAGAATCAACTTTTATTACAAAGACAATGCAGCTCGTGTAGCTCAGATCCAAGCAAGTTACATCAAGAGTGATTGGACCAAGCATATTTTCCTTGTTTTTTGTTCATACATGAATTACAAAGGATAATTAGATGGAGGTGAAACAAATCCTGTCCCAAGAAAACCCGACAGATCTATTTACAAAGTCAGTTCCGAAATCAACATCTTAAAAGATGGTTTATGAAATTGGTATGCGTCGATTTCATTAACAGACTAATTGAATCATGCATTACAAATCAGAAGGAGCATTCAAAAGTATGTTATAATGTATTTTTTTTCCATTCATTGATTTTCACTGGGTTTTTATTAGCAAGATTTTAATGAGGTATTAGCTCGATCTAAAAACATCAACTCTTATAATAACATTCCGAAACATGTTACTTATAGATGAATTAAAATTACACTCTTTTCGTTGTTTATGATCTTTTCTTATAGAGTTTTTAACAACATTGGTTTATAATGAGTCAGTTATTCATATAGTCTTTACATACACATATTCAAGTGGGGATGTTTTAATATATATAAATTATAAAGATGAATATGTTAAATGTTACATGGACATTACTTTAATATTCATTCTCCATGACAAGCCAATAAATAGAGCTTCATTATATTGTGTCGATATAGTAGAAGTGAGATTAATGAAATTTATGTTTTCTCTATTTGTTCTTGTCTCTAGTTTTATGTTTGAACAATAAATCTTTTTGGTAGCCTTAATTTTTCCATTTGCGAAATCATTGTCATTTCAAACTGATTATGTTAACAAAATCATTATGGATGCGTTTTTTTTTTAGTTTGAAAGGGGTAATTTGAAAGGGTAAGACAGTGAAAGATAAATGTGTTTTATGTTGGGAAAGATGTATAGCAAATGAGTTTGGAAAAGGAGTATTGAAATGGTGTTGAAAATGGTTGGGAGGTATTAGTGGAAAAATAGCTCTTGGCGTCGGATGTATCAAATACTTTGGGTACCGACTTATCTTTTATCTTCGTGCAACATAAGCCGGTTAGGGAAGTCTTTTATCCCATTCTAGCGTCGGATGTGTGTGACGTCAACACCGGTTAAAAGATGACTGCGAGCCAACCCTATAACTTCAACCCTTCGTCTATATGGGCTGTGTAGCCTGTAACCTAGCCCAAATAACAAATAATTGACAAGTCTCTGATGGCGATTCAGCAATAGTGATGCATGAGAAATGGAATGGCTGGTGCAATTGAACCCGTAAACTCCAACTAACTGGAAACTTTCCTTCCACATACAAATCCAAACAATAAAATCCAAAGAGATAAACCCCTCTATTTCCCTTTTCATTGCCGCCAAACCTTCAAATTTAATATATTTTATTTCTAATTTCCGTCATGAATCCCGCATCCAGTGACTGGCCCCTTCTCTCTCCATCCTCTTCCTTCCTCATTCGCGCTCCTCTCACTTCCGACGACCTAAGCAGCGGCAGCGAAATCGACCTCGACTCCCACTCCGATTCTGCTTCCGAAGTCGAGCCAGAACCCGTTTTCAAACCCGTCGCAAGGCTAACTGGCGACGACGACGTCGTGGACTCTGGGGAGGAGAGCTTCGATGAAGTCGATGGTGATGGATTTGTCGTTAGGGTACGGATTCCAAACCTTGATTTGAATCCTAGTTTTGATGATTACGAGGCTAATAATGCAAGTGAGAGTGAAGTAGTTTTGAATGTAGATGGAGATGGGTTGTTGTCTGCTACTGTGGTAAATTCCAATTTTGACCCTGGCAATAATGTTAGTGTTTTGACTAGTTCTTCGGAAGAGAGTTTTGAGACGGTGGATGGAGATGGGTTTTCTGTTCGGGCTAAACGTGAGCTTGGTTTGGATGTTGGTCTGGGGCAGGATGTCAATTTGGGTGAACATGCAGGAGTAAAAGATGCGAATTTGAACAATTTGATTGGTTCCCATGATGATCTGTTTGGACAAAATGGTAACGGTGAAAATTTCAAAGAATCTGAAGTAGAGGGCCATAGTTCACAAAAATCAGATATTGTCTTCAATGTTGAGGTAGAGGAGAGTGGTAAAGAGCGTGATAATCCAAATTTCGAAGATAATGATTTGGTACAATATAATTTGGGTGATAATCTTTATGCAGATGAAAAAATCAAGGGTAACACAAATGAAGTAAATTTGGATGAAACTTTTAGTGTGCAGGACAGCAATGATATGGACCATAGTCTTCATTTGGAGGATGATTTTGTGGGACAGAAGTCACAGAATGATAGTCCAAATGCGAGTTTTAACGCGGAAGATATATTTAGGAATTATGGTAGTATGGAGTTTTCCGTACTAAATTCGAGTTCAGGCGAAAATTATAGTGCGGAGGAGTACCTTGGGGATAGTGAAGCAGATGGTTTTGCTGTTGATAGTGTATCTTCTCACAACGGAGGCCGAAGGATTTATTATGACACGAATAATGTAGGAAAAGAAGGGCAAAATGATCCTAACTGCACTTATGAGAACGTCCAAGAAAGTGATGACAGCGATGCAGAAATGATCATAAAAGATAGATTCTCTAGTGCCAGTACTGTTTATGATGTGTTGGATGTTGACGATAGTTTGTCCGCAAATGTTCAGGATCTTAGTTTGAATGGAAGTGTTGAGATTAAAGGGAGCAGCGTTAACGGCAATGAGATTATCAAAGATTCGATTGGGGATAAGAGCAGTAGTATATGTGCACTAGATGATGAAAAGGCAGAGATTTTTAGTGATGATTTAAAGGATAAGATTTTTGTTGCAAATGAAGATTTGAAGGCCGAATATTTTGAGTCCAACTATTACAAAATAGCAGACATTGGAGATGATGAGAATATTATAGATAAGGAAGTGGAAACTGGGGCCGTCTTTGTCCAAGAATTTGGCAGTTCTGCCTTTTGTGATAAAATGAATGTTAATTATGAAGCAAGGTCTCAGGCTGTTGAATTGCACAAGGATGGCATCGAGGAAGCTTGTGATCACAAGGATATGGGTGCTGTTTCCACAGAGGAAATAGAAAATGATATTGCTGGTTCTTATCAAAAGTATGAGCTGGTAAGCTATATTTTATTGATACTGAATCCATGGTTTAAGTCATTCTGAATATGCAAGAGTTGTTATATTTGTAGGTTCATGGAGATGGTTCTATTTCTTTGATTCCTGAAGAGAATAGTGCAATTGATAATACTATTAAAGCTGTTTCTAACCAAAAGCATGAACGGGTAAATGTTTAATAGTATTCCAACTCATTTTTTGTGTTCTGTTGGTAACAGTTAGGATATGATCAAATGACCATCAGTATTTCTTGTGTGCCTACCTTTTATTTTATGTGTGAAATTTCACAGTCAAATTGAAAGTCGGTTGCTAATGTAGGGAATGATAATGTTTTCAATTGTTTTTTAGATGATTTCCTAGGGCAAGGTTTTGTTTGTTTGCAGTAAAAAGTCTAATTACATCTTTCTCCTAAATCCTAGATACCATAATTTATAGGGATTAGAACTTATGTTCTGATTCAAACTTTTGGATATAAGAAATTTATCTTCATGATTGAAGATTTATTTTTAATAAAACTTTGTTATTGTCATTGGAGAGATAAAATGGCTAACAAAGATTAGGTAAAAAGGTATACATTTGGGGATTTCAAAATTTCCACCATTTTAATTTCAATTGTTTTTTGCCGATAGTTGTTATTTCCAAAAATGGATTCAAGTGTTAATCATATATCAAATGTTAATTAGATGCACATTTATATTACCATTGTCATTTGATACACATTCATATTATCAAGTGTTAATTCAACAATAGTTATTATTGGTAGTTGATACATATTCATATTATTCAAATTTTAATTCCATATCAAATATGGATTGTTTTAACATGAACGATGAGTAACATATTAGGAAGCTTTCAGATGGCAATAATATTTCACTGGAAATGATTATGATGGTTTACCTGTTAATTAAATAAAGAAGTATTTGCATCATTTTCACTTCATAGCGATTTCTAATGGATATCTAATTAGCTGATATGTATGTATGTACGTACGTAAGTACGTATGTATGTATGTAAATATATATATATATGTGTGTGTATATTGTGTGTGTATCGCATACACAGAGAGAGAGACGCACCGAAAATAAAATGAAAATTCGGCAAAAGGCAATCAAATTTGAGTAACGATATGAGAATAAAAACGTAATTATTTTTTATTTTATAAAGGGACATTATTTTCTTGTGATCACCTTAACATTTATCAGATTACTAAAAAATTCTCGTTTGGCTTGTCGTTTTTAGTTTTATGTTTTCGTCTGTACAAAAGCGCGTTCGTTGTGCGTATCGTTGAAAAACAAACAATTTTGAAAAAGGAATTAACATGTAAAATAGAAAACAAGTTTCTTTTGTTTTTCGTGTTTCGAGGGATAACAAAAGCAAGGAGAACAATCCAACTCCTTCGTTGTCCGTTGGTCATCGCAACGGCTAAGAATTATAAATCTTCTTCTCGTATTTCTTGCTATTTCTTAGTGCAGGTTGAAAACACAAAACTCAAAATACAAAATGAAACTAAACGGGCCCTTAGCCTTTCATTTTCAGAAGATGGAGTCTCTTTTTACATTCCCATTTTAAAAAGATAAGGTGGTAATGCAACATTTTGTATTGACAGAAATTTTTTGTGTATTAAGTTTTGTTATACGGAGCCGAGCCAACATATCTCCTTCTATATAAACTCGTGTTCTTCTAAGATTCGAAAAGATTTTTTTCCCCTTTTTCCTTAAGAGTCAAAAATGTGAGTTAATGGAAGAAGAGGATGATTTTAATCATAAAAACACAAATTCTGATGAGGTAAGAAATGGGACTTGTGGTGTGTGAACATAATTTGTCTAGAAGAATGGAATTTCAATGCTAAAAACTGTTTCACATCATAACAATGTCCATATAATTGGTTCTCATTCTGGTCAAACTGATTGCATATCTAGTTCATTCTCCATTGTATGCATTATAGTCTGGGAAGCCCTAAATTTTATAACATGCATGAAATTTCAGGATGAGGAGTTTGCTGGCATTCCCAATTTGACAGTGCTTGAAGAAGATAACAGGTTAGTGGAAAAGGTAGAGGCCCTTAAGGTTAACTTCCTCCGTGTTATTTATAAGCTAGGTTTTTCTCCCCAAGACACTGCTCCTGCCTCAGTACTTCACCGTCTTTCCCTTATTGTTGGCACAAAATACTCTGTGAACACCTTTGAAGGCATAAGAGAAAAAGCAATAGACTTAGAAAATGAAGAAAAAGATAATTTAAACTTCAGTTGCAATATTCTAATTATTGGTAAAGCCGGAGTTGGAAAAAGTGCTACTTTGAATTCAATCTTTGAAGATGAAAAATCCCCTACTAATACATTTGAAACTGCAACATCTTCTGTGAGAATAATTGAAGGGTTTATTGATGGAGTTAGAATTAGGGTATTGGATACTCCTGGCCTGGGGCACTGTTTAATGGATCAAATATCAAATATAAAGATACTTTCTTCTGTAAAACGATACATGAAAAAATATCCTGTAGATGCCGTCCTTTATGTAGATCGATTAGACATGCAAACCATACCTTCAAATGATTTACCCCTTTTCAAATCGATCACCGATACACTAGGTCAATCGATTTGGACAAATGCAATAATCACTTTGACTCATGCAGGCGAAGCTCCGCCTGATGATTCTAATGGCATGCCTTTATCCTATGAAGAATACGTAAACAGAAGATCCTGTGTAATTCAATTACTGATTAGACAAATGGTTGGTGATATAAGTTCAATTAAGCCAGTTGTTCTTGTCGAGAATGATTTATGTTGCAGAATGAATAAAGTAGGCCAAAATGTTCTTCCTAATGAGTCAGTGTGGAAACCTGAGTTGCTACTCCTGTGTTGCTCATCAAAGATCCTGTCTGAAGCCAACAGTCTTAATCTTCTCAATCCTAAAAAGAACAGTCGAGAAACTTCTTTGCAAAAGTTTCTTAGGAGCTTCCAAACCCCTCCTATTCAATTCTTTTTGACATCAGTACTTCAGTCCAAAAACCATCCTAAACTATCTCCCAATCACAATGATATCGATTTTGATGCAGTTTCAGATGGTGAAAGTGAAAAGGACGAATACGACCATTTGCCAAAAGTTTGTCCTTTAACAAAATCTCAGATTGCCAAGCTTTCAAAAGAACATAAAAGAGCCTATATCGAAGAGTATGACTACCGAGTTAAACTACTGCAGAAGATACAAATGAAAGAGGAAGAGGAAATTAGGAGACTGAAAGAATTCAGTGAAAGAAAGTACTCTGAAGAAAATTCTGAAGAAGCTCTTACTGCTATAACACCTGCCACACAAGAAATTCAACTGCCACCATCTTTTGATAGTGAAAATCCAGTGCATCGATATCGGTCATTAGATCAAGTCTCACAGTTCTGTACAGGATATTTTATAGATCCTGAGTGTTTTGACCATGATTATGGTTTCGACGGTGTCAGTCTACAGTATCCTGTAACTATCGCTAAAAGATTCCTAGTTGAAGTAATTCTGAGACTCAGAAAAGATAAGAAGAATTTCAGCATCGATCTCGACTCATTGATTTGCGCTAAACATGGCAAGTGTAGCTCATCTTTAGCAAGTTTGGATGTAAAAACTATCAGGGATCAAATTGCATACATTTTGAAAACTGAGACCAAATTCAAGAATTTAAGCAATAAGAGTGAAACGACTGTTGGAATATGTTCGACTTTCTTGAACGGTGTTTTAGCTCCTGGAGTGAAGTTACAAAATAATGTAATGTTCGGAGAGAAGCTTAAATTTGATATTGCTTATGGAGCTAATGTACAATCTGATTTATCGATTGGGAGGAACAGGCAGATGAATATTAGTGTGGGGATGAGTAGTAACATGCAGGGGCAGGTTGCGGTTAAGTTACGCGAGTCTGAACAGCTTGGGCTTGTGCATTTTCTGGGTTTTGCATCTGTTGCCCTCTCTCTTTTCAGGAGAGTATGGCTTCGTGAATGATTCCTGTAAAAAAAAAAAAAAAATTCCTTGTTTAATTAATTTCTAATGTAGGTTTAAGATATGTAGTTTTAGTTTCTGTGATTCTAATTTATGTAAGAACGTTGTTTTGGCATGTGTGTATATATATTGTAAAAAGATTTTGTAAGTTTCTTGCAAATGAACTCTTAGAATATATAATTTTTCTCGAACGGTCAAGTTGATGGATGTTGGTGCTTATGATTATTAT
Organism: Allium cepa; assembly: GCA_030765085.1. NCBI lineage: Eukaryota > Viridiplantae > Streptophyta > Magnoliopsida > Asparagales > Amaryllidaceae > Allium > Allium cepa. Next base: position 964,862,388 of record CM060931.1, read on the forward strand.
CATACGAGACTTGTGAGCTTTGTTCATTTTTTGTTCCACTAGTGAGTTTCTTTGTTGCTCTAGTATTCTGCAGCAACTAGCTTATTTTTTTTGTAGGTAAAAATGCCAATGGTTTATGGTTTTTAGTTATGCCTTTGTTTTTGGTTAAGTTGGACTTTGATTTTACTTACAGGAATACTTATCCCTAAGTTGAGCTTTGATTTACCAGAATAGAACAGGTGGGGAAAAATAAAGTAAAAATGATGCATCATGTCTAGTTGATCACATATTTATGCATTTGAACATAAAATTACACTCCTACGCATTTTGCATCCATCCTAGTTCTATCAAAGAATGAAGTTCAAGATATTGCATAAACATGACTAACTTTTGAATTACATATTATCCGACCCTTCCAAGAAAACTATGGAAAGTAATACTGGAAATTATTTCCTACACAGCATTAACATCACAAAAGAACATCAAGGCCAATATATAAAGCAAAATGTACCACATTAGACAAGAAAAATGATCTTTAATTATTCACATAGCAGCACTGATTATCACAACAGTTTAGCTCAAATAAAACATGACATTACAAAAGCATTACAAAGTAAACATTTATCATCTGATGTAGCCTTAACCTATGTTTCCTTTTTCTCTTCTTCCTTCTTCTCAGCAAAAACCTTAGCAATCTTCTCAGTAGGCACAAGAGGCAGGTAGTTAGAAAATTTGTACCCTTTCTCAGCGCAATACCCAACCGCGCTGTTGTACTTCTCAGCACCATAAGCAGCAGTCGGAACCACAATGTTCGTGACATGTGGAACAACTGGGAGCTTGTTGAGTGTATGCCATGTCGATACAGCGTACTGTTCGGCTACTGGTTCGAGTTTGGAGTATGCTGATTTGGCAATGCCTGTAATGCCTGACTGCTTCACTTCACTTGATAGAGAACGTGCCATGGTCGGAGCCTTTTGGGCTGCGTTATAGGCTTTGGAGGATGCGTCCTTAACTACTGATGGTATGCGACTGTCCACGCTTTTCAATGTAACATCCACCTGTTGTATTTGATAATTACAATAAAAAAGGGCACGGTTAACATCTGGCTTCAGGTCAGATATTAGCAATGATTGGTTTATGCTGAAAAAAATAAAATAAAAATTGACATGTGGATTTCAGAAGTGCTACTTGGGTAAATTAACAATCTTAACATGTGCCATTAGGACATGTTTTAACATTTTCAATAAAAAGTAGCTGAAAGTCTTCTTGCAAGTATGCAACATCATGAAACTTCAATTATGGTTTATGAGAAATAATAAACCATTACACATTACGTAACATAACATCTCGCTAAAGAAACTGTATTTACTTTGAAATATGGTTATGTAGAGCATCTTGGTATGAATATGACAGTAAAAAAGATGGAATTTATTTTATGTATGTTTATATATGAGTGATTTGAGAGCGTTTAGAGTAGAGTAAAAATGGTTTCAATTTGCATTAGCAACCAATGTACTAAAAGGTATTGTCATTATTACGAAGTTACTGTATTGATAGCCAGGGATGGTCTTGATCCACGGTCACTAAGACTGGCTTTAGGCCGCCAAAATGTGATGGCAAAATGATTTTACTAGATTCAAGCGCAGCTTCATACGTCTTTTGTGGAGAAAATAAATGGTACAGTGGAGTATGGTGTAAGGCTCAAATTTCAATTCCGTCAAAAAGAAGAGGGTTTATATATTTTTGTTTAATTTAGCCTATTTATTTTCTAAGAATGGTAATTTTGGAGATACTGAATGTTATGTAGGCCGAAAACCATTAATGGTGTATGTTCACCATAGTTTTGAAATCAAAATCTAGCAATCATTTCCCCCCACCACATTGATCCTATGTTAAATGGCCATTCGCTATACTTTGTATATGCAAAGGAGCTAACCTTTGGATAAAAAGATGTAAGCATTCTAATTGATCAAATTACAAGTTAATGCACATGGTTGCTAGGCATAACTATAAATCAAACCTTCCCACACCTTCTCTTCTATATAATCAATACAATAAAAACTAGATGATGTGTGTGTAATCCTATGCTCATTCATTTTATTAAATTTATTCATTCCCGTTTCCTTTAACATAACATTTACAACGAACAATTGATTGATTTAAACTGTTTTTGGTAGACATACACAGTTCCAGATGCCAAGTATTATAGCAATAAGATTGAAGTATGTATATGGGATAATGTCAAAAATCATAATGCCAAGTATTATAACAAACCTTGCCATCAGCAAACTTAAGAACTTGATACGGAACATCATGATATTTGTCGTATACAGGAACCACAACAGACTTCAAAGTGCCTTCAACCGCCTCTACTCCTGTTTTCAACGGCCCAGATTTATCCTTAGCAATATCATACACCTTTGTAGCACAACCCAAAGCCTGTAACGATGCCGTGTGAATGAATTCCAGGCGCTTCAGCTTCTCTTCCTCAACATGCTCTATGGTCTGGTTCATAATTTAATTGTTACATCGCATTAATGACACAGGACAAAAATAAAAACACCGAACAAATTCAATTTCGACCTATTGTTACCATTTACCAATGAATTATTGTTGACCGCATTTCTCAAAATATATAAAACCACAACATCTTAAAGGATTAATGATCCGACAATTTTGATCTAGGGACCCAAAATACAAATCTAAGGAAAAAAACGATCGATTTCTAATTGCTGATTTTAATCGAAATGGGAAAAAGAAACTTACAATTTGATTTGAGCTAACATCGGATACAGCCATTTTAAGACTTTGTTCGATTAGTGATTTTCTATTGGTACTGAATAAATTGAGAGATTAGGGGAAGAACGAGGTGCATATTTATAGATTCAGTTTGATATTTATGCAAAGTAAGAACTTTTAAGTTTGAAAGCGGACGGTTTTGATTGAAAGCGCGTGAGATTGTTATTAGCTCTGTTATGGTAGCTATCTTTGCCTTTGGTGCGAAGAAAAATTGCGGGCGCAGTTCTAATAATAATCTAGAACTGGTAGCTTCTAGAACTAGATGTTATAACGGGAATTTCTTCGTTAAATGATTTGACAACGGTTCTAAGTTTAGATGAGAAAGAGGGAAAAAAAGAAGTTAATATGCGAATCTTAATTTGATACTTCTGTCCTGGTTTTCATGGTGCGTTGATAGTTAGAAGGTTTAAAGTTTTTATGATTCAACCAGCGGAACCGTCGAAATCATGAGTTATTTTTAAAAAAATTTGCACATTTAACAACAAACTATACACAAAAATATTGAAATAATAATGATATGTATACAAGCTGTACATGGTCTTCAAGGTCTGCAACATAAGTTGTGCGTTATTGCAGTGCACAACTACAGCTTTGTATATAGTAAAGTAATGCACAACGATAGAAGTTTAATGACGACAAACTTGACGAATCTTACAGTGGTATTAGAGGAGTTTGCAGCAGTGAAGAACAAGCTGATGAAGTTAGTGATTTAGATTTTTTAACAATTATGATACTTATTTTCTTCAAAACAATGCAAAGATGAAAATAAGAGTGAATTAATGAGAAAGTAGAAAAAAAAACTAAAGAACCATGGTTCAATCAGGTAAAATTGAAAGTTGGACCATTGGTTTGAAGATCCGACCAAGGTTCATAGATGATTGAGGTCCGACTGAGTTCTAAATCGTGGTCCAAGTTTTAGGGTTATTCGAGACCGGACTGAGTCATGATAGGATCATGAAAACACTGCTTTTAGGATTATTTTGAAATAGAAAATGGACACTAAAAACAAATTTTAAATCACAAAAATATAAAAACTGACGGAGGTTCACAATTTTGTTTCTTATTCGGATGAAAACAGCCGAATCTCCATTGGGTAGAGTAGCAATTTTGCATTTGTTTTATATCAGATTTGAAATTGTGCAAAATTGGATATCAGCGAGATCATAATTTTGAAAATTTTAAACTAGTATATCAAAGTGATTTGACTATGTTAAGTTGTGTTCATTAAATTTACTGTCACCATGCATGACTGCTTTTAGAGTGTTCTTTTCCAATCAAAATACATGGTGTATTCTCAAATAGAAGTTCTCCAAACCCTGAATGGTTGAACACTGCATACTCTGAAGATTGTGAAATTAGCATTCTCGAACGAGACTTTGGTTAGAGTTTATCTGAAGTTGAGTTTAATGTAGGATTTTGTTTATTTTATTAATTTATTTAGTTATTAATTGGTCAATTTAATTAACTAGAAAGTAAATTGATTAGTTATTAATAAGTAACATTCGTAATTATTAATAATTAATAATAACAACTATTTTTTTTGACTAATTAACATTACTGATAAGTAATTACTAATGCTCATTTACTATTACTAATAATAATCAACCGATAACAATAAAAATGAGCAATTTATTCATGTTGGTTATTCTTCTGGCATGTCTTTAAATTGTCGGTATAGAGATAATGAGATCGAACTAGCATGTCCAAAATAAATAAAATAAAATAATTACATATAAATGGTTAAATGATAATAAGAATAATTCATTTGACAAATAAGTTTTATTGCAATATAAAAGAAAACTGATATGTATATGTATAAATTGCGATTACTTGCATAAATAATAAATCATTGTTTGGATGAATATGTATGATTTTACTAAATAAAAAAGAATAGCAGAAACTAAAAAATATGCTATATTTTAGCAGGGACGGAGCTAGGATTTTACCCCAGCCTGAGCTAGTTGAAAATGAACTATGACACGAAAGTAAGAGCAAACATACATATAATAAATAAATAATGATTCTTTTAGCAAATCACATAAAACATTTGTTTATATTAGTAAAATTAGCAAAATGTGCACTATGTTGTACACAGTAGTTTCGTTCTGTTTTAAAAACGAGTTAGGTTTTTATAATAATGCAATGTTGTGCATTGTAAAACGTAAATTTTGATCAAACAAAGAAATTAGGTGAAAAAATTAGGTTAAACTTCATAATCCAAGTTGAAAATAGATGATTGGTGAGAAAGAAAATAGAAGATTATATATTTGATGTAATTTACATAATTACTATGGTGAGAGCTATTTACGATAGTTTGTAAAATTTAAGAATGTTTGAGTTTTTAAAAGTAAAATAATATTTAGAAGATGAAAAAATACATATAAAACAAAGACTTATTTCAATGAGTTTAGATGCTTATATATATACCAAGTGATCCAGAATAAGATAGTTTGTAAAAGTGAAGAACGTTTAAGTTTTTAAAAGTAAACGAATATTTAGAAGAAAATAAAATGTATATAAAACAAGACTTATTTCAATAGGTTAAGATGATTATATATACACCAAGTGATCTAGAATTCCATCTCGGGCTATAGCCCAGGTTCACTAACATTTACCTCTATCCTTGTATTTTAGTGTCTAAAGTGTCGAGGAGTTTATAAGAGTTGTTCATTGGAGACAGAATATTAAAAACTCTGGTGATCACCTTTTGGTGCTAACATGCATATTTAGTCACTAATGCAAATCTGTGATTTTTTTTTATCCCTTTTTGAGGTTATTAATTTTTTTAGTAACGTCATGAGCTTCGACGGAAAAACGTGCATCACTAAATAGTTAGACGTCACAAAATAGGTGTCGCATTTTGTGGGGATGAGTAGTAATATGCAGGGGCAGGTTGTGGTTAAGACTGAAGTTATGTGAGCCTGACCAGCTTGGGCTTGTACATTTTGTGGGTTTGTTTCTCTTGCCCTCTCCCTTTTCAGGAGAGTTTGGCTTTCCTAAACAATTAACTTCTTTATATAATTAATTTCTCATGTAGGTTTAAGATATGTAATTTTAATTTCTGTAATTTTTGTTTATGTAGGAACATTGTTTTTTCATGTATATGTATATAATGGAGAAAAAGAAATCTGTAATTTTCTTGCAACTGTACTCTTAGAATGTATAATATATCAGTAATGGTCAAGTTGATGGATATTGGTGTTTATGACTAAGAGGAAGATGAAAATAAGTAGAGCTTTGATTTAGAAAAATAGAATAGATAAGAAAAAACAAAAGAAATAATGATGCATCATGTCTAGACGTTCATATATTTAGGTATTTGAACATAAAATTGCACTCGTACTCGTATTTTGCATCCATCAAGAACTTGTCAAAGAATAAAGTTAATAATATTACTTGAACTTGACTGACTTTTGAATTATATTTTACCTAGCCCCTCTAAGAAAAGTATGAAAAGAAGTTCAAGAGAATCTAACAACCATTACAAAAAACACTAAAGCAACATTGACATGAAAACCAATCTTTAATTATTCACATAGTAGCATTGATCATCAGAACAGTTTAAATCAAATAAAACATGACATTACAAGAGCATTATAAACCAAAATACATAAAACATTTGTTATCTGCTGCATCCTTAACCTATGTATCCTCCTCCTCTCCTTCCTTGGTCTCTCCTTCCTTCTTCTCAGCGAAAACCTTAGCAATCTTCTCAGTAGGCACAACAGGCAAGTAGTTAGAAAACGTGTACCCTTTCTCAGCGCAATACCCAACCACGCTGTTGTACTTCTCAGCACCGTAAGCAGCAGTCGGAACCACAACGTTCGTGACACTTGGAACGACCGGGAGCTTGTTGAGTGTATGCCATGTCGATACAGCGTACTGCTCGGCTACTGGTTCGACTTTGGAGTATGCTGATTTGGCAATGCCTGTGATGCCCGACTGCTTCACCTCATTTGATAGGGATCGTGCCATGGTCGGAGCCTTTTGGGCTGCGTTATAGGCTTTGGAGGATGCGTCCTTAACTACTGATGGTATGCGACTGTCCACACCTTTCAATGTAACATCCACCTGTTGTACATTTGATAATTACAATGAAAACGGAACTGTTAATATGAGACCTAAGGACACATGTTAGCAATGATTGATACGTACGCTATACCTCATTTCTGCTACATCTCTATTCTTCTTTGATTTCAACCACACATTCCGATTATCGGAATGTGTGGTAGAAATCAGAAGGAAATAGAGGCGTAGCAAGAATGAGGTCTATAGCCAATTCTTGTCGTAGATGGATTTTATATAACGCCAGTTTTATCCATACATAAAAGTTGACATGTGGTTTCAGGGACGTTACTTGGGCAAAACAATCTTAATATGTGTAACATCTTCTGAATAGAAATTAGTTGAAAGTCTACATGTAATGTAAGTATGCAACATCATGGAACTTCAATTATGGTGTATTAGAAATAAGAAACTACAACAGATTCTATCACATTACATCTGATATGAATATGAAGTAAAAAAGATGGATTTTATTTTATCTATTTCCATATTTGAGTGATTTGAGAGTGTTTAGAGTAGAGTAAAGATGGTTTCAACTTGCATAAGCAACCGACATAATAAAAGGCGTTGTCATTATTATGAAGTGGTTGTATTGATAGCCAAGGATGGTCTTGATCCAAGGTCAAGAAGACTGGCTTTAGGCCGCCAAAATGTGATGGAAAAATGATTTTACTAGATTTAAACCTATGTATGTGTCTATAGCTTCGTATGTCTTTCGTGGAGAAAATAAATGGTCCAGTGGAGTATGGTGTAGGCTCAAATTTCAGTTCCTTTAAAAAGAAGAGGGTTTAAATATTTGTTTAATTTAGCCTATTTATTTTCTAAGAATGGCATTTTTGGAGATACTGGATTACATAGGCCGAAAACCAATAAGGATGTATGTTCACATCGTTTTGAAATCAAAATCTAGTCATCATTTACCCCACCACATTGATTCTATTTTAAATGGCCATTCACTATACTTTGTACATACAAATGAACTACTAACCTTTGGATAAAAAGATGTAAGCATTCTAATTGATCGAATTACAAGTTAATGTACATGGTTCTTAGGCATGATTATAAATCAAACCTTCCCACGCCTTCTCTTCAATATAACTAATACAATACAAATTAGGATTTTTTTTTCTTCGCAAATATAATCCTATGCTCATTCATTTTCCCCTTTTCCTTTAACATAACATTCACAAAGAACAACTGATTAATTTGAACTGTTTTTGGTAGACATAGACAGTTTTAGTTTTCTATTATAGCAATATAAGATTGAAGTTTATGTATATGGGATAATGTCAAAAATTATAAAAATATGTAGAAATAAATGGTTGCGTAAATTCTCCATAATTATAGAACACATACCAGATGGATAATATAACACTAGACTGAAAACGAAGAGAGAGATGAAAATAACAAACCTTGCCATCAGCAAACTTAAGAACTTGATACGGAACATCATGATACTTATCGTATACAGGAACCACAACAGACTTCAAAGTACCTTCAACCGCCTCTACTCCTGTTTTCAACGGCCCAGATTTATCCTTAGCAATATCATACACCTTTGTAGCACAATCCAAAGCCTGTAATGATGCTGTGTGAATGAATTCCAGGCGCTTCAGCTTCTCTTCCTCACCTTGCTGTATGGTCTGGTTCATAATTTAATTGTATCGTATTAACAACACAGAAAGACAAATATAAAAGTACTGATCAAATTCAATTTCGACCTATTGTCACCAAAGAATTATTGTTGACCGCATTTCTCAAAATATACTAAAATCACAGCAGCTTACAGGATTAATGATAAGACAATTTTGATCTAGGGGACCCAAAAAACAAATCTAAGGAAAAAGAAACGATCGATTTCTAATTGCAGATTTTAATCGAAGTTAGAAAAAAGAAACTTACAATTTGATTTGAGCTAACATCGGATACAGCCATTTTAAGATTTTGATAATCAGATTCGATTAGAGATTATCTATGGGTGAGGAATGAATTAAGAGATTAGGGGAAGAATGACGTGCGTATTTATAGATTCCGTTTGATATCTATGTGAAGTTAGAACTTTTTGAAAGTGGACGGTTTTGAGAACCGAGTAGCTTCTAGAACTAAAATGTTAATAGCAGGGAATAGAGATAGATGCAAACCAGTCTGACCGTAAGAACTGAGACGGACCGGACAAGATTTAAGTTCGAACGTTGTTCGAACGAGTCGAACAACGGACGGACAATATTCGAAGAATTGAAAAACATTCAATATTTTTGAACGGATATATTTTCGTATATTTTTTTCTTACGTAATACGTGTTCTAAATGAGAATCGTACGGATACTGATTGGACGTCATATATCCGAAGGATGTGGACGTTGGACAATCATGCAAAATTTGCACCCTAATCGAAAATTTCTTCAAAAATACCTTTGTTACCATACTCTTTAATGACTTTGAGCGTATATGAGAAAGTAGAAAAGCGAGTTAATATGTGAATCTTAAATAGAACTTTATGTTATTTGATTTTTTTATTCTACAATGGACGCTGTAGATTTGGAATTGTGCAAAATCGGATATTAACAAAATCATCATTTTGACATTTTTAACTACCATCTTAAAGCGATTTGATCATGTTAAGTTGTGTCCAAGATTAAATTTACCGCCACGATGCATGATCCGTTAATTGCTTTTAGAGCGTTCTTTTGCAATCAAAATACGTGGTTCATTCTCAAGTAAAAATTTTCTAGGTTGAACACTCTAAAGGTTGTGAAATTATCTTTTTCGAACAAGACTTTGAATAGAGTTTATTTGAAGTTGCGTTTGAATGTAAGATCTTTTTTTTTTTTTTTTTTTTTTTTTGAAAAGGGTTCGAAAGGCTTTATTAAAAATACCAAAGAGAAAGTATTTACAAAAGTACTATGAGTTCGCAGCCCACACACATTCTCACCCGGCCCTATTACTACGCCGTACAAAATCAACTACTCATCTTCAGCCAACATAATATTCTAACTCATTCATTCAATGCTTCAACTAAATCCAAAAATGGCGATTTTGTGATCTTACTTACTCAATGCTGACACCTGCAATACTAAATTAACATTCTGTTTTTAATCCTTCGTTAATCCACCTCTAAAACTACTACGACTATGGTCGAAAAATAACACCATCCCCTCATGAAAAAAATGTGTCTTTAGTGTTGAATTGATAGATCTATCATACATCTATATGGATTTGTTGGAACTAAGTGCATACAAGACATCCAAATAAGTATCCACTTATGCTTCTTTTTCGCTTTTCTGTTCGTACCAGGGGATTTATAGTTGATGTAGGAGCTCCCTAATGATTCATTTGTAAATCGCTATGCTCTGATACCAAATGAAAATGCAGTGTGGATCGTGCTGTATGGAATTATATTATACTAGTGCGGAAATAAACTAAGCTACTATAGCAATGTGAATAAGTAAAATAAAACAAGCACACCAGTAATCTTTATGCTAGTTCGAACTTCCCAACTTACGTCCAGTCTCAAACTTCTTCTGTAATTTCAACTACAACAACCATCACTTGAACATGTTTACACTGTCTGAGCAACCGAACATGACTTAACCCGCTTAAGCAACCGAATAGGACTTCAACTGCCTGAGCAACCGAACATGACTTCTTTACAAATAACAAATGTATCTGACTGTAGCGTGTTCTTAAATAACACTGATAAGTCAATTAAGTACAGTTTTTCTATAATCTTCTCCTTTATGATATATAATGTGATGTGCTTTGAGAATTGTGGAAGATAAAGTAATTAATGATCAAAGTATGTAAGCAACTTGAACGCAGTTTGAAAGCTTGAGAATTCAAGAATGCTAAAAGTAAATTTGGTTTCAGTTTTTTTTTTAAATTCCGTAATATATATATATATAGTGTATAAAGAGTTGCAACCATATATGAAAAGTTACATTGAAAAGAATAGGTGCAACTATTGATTTTGAAAACGTTTCTCTTCGATGAAAAGAAGCGTCTATTCGTGCAAATAGCTGTTAAGAATATTCAGGCTTCTGAATAAAATAATTTAGACTTCTGAATTGAATTGAAACGCAAACAACAAGAAAATATGCTATTTCTGGCCTTATTCAGCGTCTGTTTCATTCAGACGTCTGAATATTGTAGAACCATAATTTTGTTTCAGCATTCAGACGTCTGAATGAAGTATTTCAGACGTCTGAATTTAACTTGTAACAAAAAATATTATAGTTCATTTGGTTAGAGCACTTGTTTTTTAAACTAAAGACCCGGGTTCGAGTCTTGCTTTATGTAATTTTTGAAAACTTAATTTTTCATTTCAAATATGAATGTATATGTGCGTATATCATTTGAAGAATATTTAAACATTTCTAAACTCTATACATGACACTATATGACTAATAATACTTTGTCCGTCACCTTCGTCTTGTCTCTATCGTATATATCTCTTCTTCTATCTTCATATATATTATTTCATCCTTTGTACCGTGTATCTTCATTTTGAACGTATTCGATTATCTATTTTTGATGCTCATGTACCTACAAATTAGCTTAGAGATTCTTTGGCGTAGTTGTATAGTTGTTGTCATTAAAAACTAATAATTGAGGTTCTAGCATCCTTTACTTTGATGTTTCATTTTTATTACAGTTTCTTTTGTAATTTACCTGTAATTAGCATGAAAAGTGAGAAAATGTAGTTAAAACAGGTAACTTTGCCACTTACCTTCGAGATTGGGACGCATGACCACCTGGGGTTTGTAATGATCGTATCTATGCCCATTTAGGTAACATATCCGTAGCAGCATGGCTATCTTAAAATCACATCCACTCTTTGAAGATGATTTCATCCTTATGATTTCGATAAGCTGTGAATTTAGATTTGCTTTCTCGAATTTTAAGTATCTCTATAGAATGTTTGCAAATAACTTGCTCTGAATCGCTAGTATTTTTGAACACATGACAGTTACGTTCTTGCCAAACAGACCACAAACACATTGAAAAGGTTATCTTTGCTATGTCACTATTATTGGACTTAGTTTTGAATGCAGAAATTACCTTTTCAATTTCTGAATGTAGTAGAATCATCTCTGTTTGCGTTGTTGGCTATTGTAGTTTACTCCTGCACCACTTCCAAATATATGAACTGAATTTACATTGAAAGAATATGTGTTCTATATCTTCTTATTTTTGTTTGCGTAGTACACAAATTGGGTCAGCCATAATGTTGAAGGGTTTCAACAATAAATTTGCAGCGGAAATTAAATCAAAAACCATTTATCTGAAATCTTTCAAGATACTCGATGTATCCAGTCATTTTCAGCACATGTGGACAAATAGGCTCTCGTTCATCCATCTTGCAGTATACAGTGCCTTGCTGGTATCATATCTTTCTAGTCGAACATGCCCTTTGAACAGTTTCTTAAGGTGCTCGATCATCTCATATGCATCCATCAACTCATGTTGCTTCTGAAGCCCAGGGTTCATGGTCGCTAGCATAAGACAACTCACATCCAGAGCATCATCTTGATGCATCTTATAAGCATTCAGCTCTGTTCGAGTTGCTGTATTTGCAGGTGCTTCTGGAATAGCTAGGTTCATCGAGAATATACAATTTTCTTTTGAAAATAATCCTCAAATTTCGATGCTAGTCAAGGAAGTTAATCCCATTCAGGTTTTCCTTCTCAAGGGCTAATCTTAATTAGACATGTCAAAATATGACCCAACCCATTAACCCAATCCATTTACCCTACTTTTAAGTGGGTTGGGTCAACCCATTTATGAATTTTATTAAATGGGTTATAGGTTGGGTTGACCCATTTTTAAAAGGGTTATAAGTGGGTAAGCCATTTACCCATTTATTAAAAACATTAAATTTTAATATAAATTTGAAAAATAAGAATTTTAAACATACAATGTATTTTTCATGAAAATTGACAGTTGTACTTAAAAAATAACAGGCCACTGCATCTTCATATTTGAACTTCACCGACTATAGAAGCCGCTATTTTTTCTGTTCAGACTGCAATTAAAATTTCTAATTCCAAGTTATAAATTCGAAATTTCCAAAAATTTCAAAATTTAAATTTCAAATTTCAAATTTTCATATTCCAAATTTCAAATTCGATATTTCCAAAAATTTGAAAATTTAAATATCAAAATTTCAAATTTCAAAATTCGAAATTTCCAAAAATTTCAAAATCCGAAAATTCCAAAAATTTCAAATTTAAAAATTTCGAGTTTCAAAATTCGAAATTTCCAAAAATTTCAAAATTTCAAAATCCGAAATTTCCAAATTTAAATTTTAAAATTTTCAATTTTTAAATTCAAAATTGAAAATTTAAAATTTCGAATTTTAAATTTCAAAATTCGAAATTTCAAAATTTAAAATCAAAAATTTGAAAATTTAAATATCAAAATTTCAAAATTCCAAAAATTTCAAAATTAAAAATTTCAAAATCCGAAATTTCCAAAATGTTCAAAATCCGAAATTTCCAAAATGTTCAAAATCCAAAATTTCCAAAAAGTTCAAAATTTAAATTTCAAATTTAAAAATTTCGAATTTCGAAATTCGAAATTTCCAAATTTAAATTTCGAAATTTCAAATTTCGAACTTCAAATTTCAAAATTTAAAATTTTCAATTTTAAAATTTCGAATTTTAGAATTCAAAATTCAAAATTTCAAAATTCAAAATTTCAAATTTTAACAAATTTCAAAATTCGAATTTTGAAATTTGAAATTTGAATTTTTAAAGTTCAAAATTTTGAAATTTCAAATTTTAAAATTCAAAATTCGAAATTTTGAATTTTGAAATTTTGAAATTTGAATTTTGAAAATTTGAAATTTGAAATTTAAAATTTTGAATTTTGTACTCTGAAATTTTTAAATTTTGAATTTTCGAAATTTCGAAATTTGAAATGTGAAATTTTGAAATTTGAAAATACATTTTTTTAGAATTTTTTCATATAAAAAATCGACTTATGTGAGTCGAAAAGCAAAAAAAAATTGCTTTTGCAATAAGTTGAAAAATGACTTTTAAAAGTCGGTAGATTTTGTTTATCCGTATTGACTTTTTAATTTTTTCATTTTATAAGCAAAAAACAACTTATTTATTGTAATCCAAACGGCCCCTAAATCTTTAAATGGGTTAAATGGGTAACCCGCTTATTAAACGGGTTGGATCATATATGGCTAGGGTCATAAGTGGGTAAAAAAGAATGGGTCATAAATGGATTGGGTCAAACTCAACCCAACCCATTTTGACTCAACTCAACCCATTTGACAGGTCTAATCTTAATGATAGGCTATTTGTGTTGCTTGCCATTTGATATCTACAATATATAAGTAAAATACAGTAAGTCATATTGTAGATTAAACATATTATATGCTCCTACTCTTTTACTCAAATTAACAGCCCTCTCCGTTAATTTAGAAAATATTTCTTTCAAACATTTTAGTGATCCAAGATCCGTATTTCATTATACCTTGAGTTAGCTTTGGCTAATCCCCAAAACACAATTATTTAGGTAAACAACTTATGTTAATTATATCATATATGATTCTTGGATAGCATGGTGAACAACATTTGTTCAATTCCATCCAATGGATTTAATCATGCTTTATGTCTCTAAGTCCACGATCTTATGGTGACTGCCTAGTTAAGTCAAACCCAATTTTTAACAATTTGAGTATCACAATTACTCTATCACATATAACCAAAATAAACAGTGTGCTAATAATGCTTTGGCATAATGTAACGACCCGAATTTTCGACGTTTGATTTGGAATATTTAAATGGTTTTAAATATTGAATTTGAATTTTGGATTGATTGAAGAAGGAAAATTTGGGTTTTTTTTATAAAATGAAATCCAGAATTTCAATTTAGAAATTTATTGAATAATTTAATTATTGAATTTTATAATTAAATATTGGGTAAATTATTGCATCTTGAGTTTTAAGCTCGATAAAAATAATTTAAAAGCCTGTAAAATTTATATAATAATAATTAAGATAATAAAAGGTTTTAAATTGAATTTAAAACTGATTTGTTCGGTTTTAAAAATATGTCATTTAAATTGACATTTAAAAATAGCCTTCCGGGGCACAGTCTCAGAATCCGACAGAACTCGTTTCATTAGATCCGTAATAGTGTATTATTATCGAATTTCAAATTTTGTAATGTTTGGAGTTATAGTTTGGCTGTACGGAATATATACGCGTTGAATTTACTATCGAAATTTAATAAAATAATTGGGTCCAAAAAGTTATCTTTTCTATACGATCAAATTAGGATTCGAAATCTTTTCCATTACGATCGAAATAGGGATATAACATTATAAACACCTAGCAGCATGCTTCGATATAAGCTACGTAAATCAAGACGATTTGGAATAATATATATATATATATATATATATATATATATATAATGTTGACTGGTCAAATTCATTTCACATCAGAACTTTCTCACCTCTCTTCAAATCACTATAGCTAACCTATTCAAACACTCTTCCCATCTTTTTCCCCCTCTTTTCTTTTAAATTACGCAGCAATTGTCTCAGAGAAAAAGAAAGTGAAAAAAAACGAATTGCGCTGCATTCTTTTTTTAAATTTCGGATTGAAGCAATAAGTTGGCCTCCCTCTCATTTTCTTTGTCTTCAAAACTAAATGAAACTCAAATAGAGGAACAAAGTCTCGTTCAAAAAAAGGGGAAAGTCGGAATTGACTTTGTTCGATTCAAAAGGAGAAAGGGGGATGACTATTGAATCCAGCTTGAATGAAGTATCGGTCGAAGCGAGGCTCGTACGCCCGAAGTTTGGGTGGTCGAGTATTGATTGGGAAAGCAGGGAAGTAGCGGCGTTGGGTGTGGAGAGGGAAGGTCGACAGCGCAACGGTTTTAGGGATGGGGGCGATCGACGTCAGGGGAAGGGAAGGTCGAGGATATCTGGAGGGTTTGGGTCGCGTGCTGTGGTCGTGGGCATGTTTGGGTATGAGGCCTGGCTTAGGTGATAGGGGAGTCGGTCCATCAGAGAGCAGATGCCCGACGAAGTCGAAGGTTGGAATCGATGATTTGATCGACGTACCCTTTCGTGCGTGTGCAGGAGAGATCTCGATGTTACGTTTTGCTGAGGTGAGATTTTCCTTTTGAGTAATTAATTTTAATAAAATTTAATAACTACATAGTCAGTAAGTAATTAGTTCACACTAGTAAACTTGTTGTTTAAAATATAACTAAGGTGAGATCGTTGATTTTTATAAATCCAAAATTATCTATACAAGGTTTAAAATTTAACGGAATCAGCTTTGGATCCGTAGCTGGGAATCTACGCAATAGACCAAAATTGAAACAGATTGTAGAAAAAAAAAGAAAAAAAAAATCAAGCTGAGAATTTCTCACTCATTTGGATTCCCTATTTAAATTTAAATGTCTAAATTTAAGATATTGAATGCTTGATTGATTGATAAATGTATAATTGTCTGTTGGATGACTAACTATATATAGTAGTGTATATATTAGTATTGGAGTGATATTCTCGCGTATTATAGCAGATGAGACTCTATGCGCCTCGCATAATATCGGATTACCCTATATACAGCGATATCCACCTCGAAGTATGATTGATATTTTTATTGTTGTCTAACATCCGTGGATGTAGGAAAAACAGGTTGGAGGGATCCAACTGAATTCCCCAAATATATTATTATTTTTCATATGTGCAAATGCTAGTTTATTTTGTGTTTTAAATGTTATAAATGACATGGAAATTAATTTTGGGTATATTTAATAATGTAAATATTATAAATTTTAAGGAATCAAAAGTAGAGTTTTTATATAAAAATTTGTATATCGAAATCTGGGTTATTTAAAAGAGATTGGTTTGAAAGAGAAATGGTGAATTTTTAATCGTATAAAATTATGCGGGAAAATATTTTAAATAGAGAATTTAAAATAAATTATATAAAGGAGTTTTTAAAGACTGGGTTTTAGAATGATATTCGAAAAATATAGAAAGAAGTTGAAATCGATATTAAAATTAGATCGGCAAAGATAAATGGATTTTTATAAGAACTGAATTTATAAAATGGAATTTATAAATGAGTTAATTTTTAGTGAAGCTCAAAGGAGTTATAAAAATTTGTAAACGAAGTTATAAATGGAGGAAAGTGATATCGGATGATAAATTTTGAGATATAAATTTACGGAAAGAATTTATATTGGAATATAGAAATAGGGTGAGAAAAATAGTACATACTATTTTTAAAATGAAGATGGATAAGGAGACCGGAATGGAAGAAATGTGATGAAAATGAGAAAGGTTATAGACTGGAAATTTGGTTATCCAGACTTGAAAATATATTTTTAAGTAATTTAAGTTTTATTTTTTTTTAAAAAGAAACTTTTGTTTATTAAACTATGAAATTTTAAAGTCAGTTAGTATTGAATACTTCAGAAATGAATTTTTGAATACTTGATATTTATTTTAATAGAATGCTAAATTTTAAATCTGCTCTAGAAAGTGATATCATAGAAGGCATTTCAATATTTTAATCATTATTTGAATATGTCTTAAAAATAAATTATTATTATATTCTTTAAAACATTTATTTTATTTACATATGTGTATATATATAGAGTTTTAGAAAGGGTTTTAAAATTTATTCATAAACCTTCTCGAGAATTGGAAAATGGTTATTTCGTAAATGAAATTATAAGAGAATTCTAAAAAACAAAAATTTGGAAAAGTATGAAAATTTCCGAAGAAGTCAAATAAAAGTGAACTTCGAAGAATGAAAATAGAATTCATAAAGAAGTACAAATGGAATTTAGTTTATAAGCAAGTATAACTGGTTTCGAAAATATTAAGGAATCAATTAAGGAATTCCGGAATTTATAGAATTCGTGTGGAACGATTGGGAAATTTGCAAATAAAGTTGTAAATGATTTTGAGAAAAGAAAAAGGAGATAAAAGGAATATTTTCCAAGTGTTGAATATCGAATGAAAAAATATTCTAAATATTGGGAAGGGTTGAAAATGTCCCGTGAAGATAGAAAGGGTTTGAAAACCGTTTTCAAATATTGAGGAACTGAAAATAACATCTTATAAAGATATTTTGAGATAAATTTTGGAAAATTTAAAGTAAGGCCTGATGACTGTTGTGGATGTGTATTGATAGTTAAATAACCAGCTATCTAATTTTGGCCAATTTCTTAATCATTTCGAAGAGACAGGAGTCATATTTAATTATCCGAAAACCACTTCGATCCGGTTTGTATGTAACGAACGAATACCGTGGAGATGATGAAGACCGTGATTCGGTTTGTCCAGACCCAAGACAACCTGTATGGACGAATGCTTTCAGAACATCGTCATTGGAGGACGATGAGCATTCTAAGTGAATATGTTCTTTAAAAGGTAATCGTAGCCTCAAGCCTTATCAACCGGGAAGGACTAAAACATGGGAGATGCAGAAAGGCTAAGTGGGTCGCACTCAATCAGGTAAGGTTACCCCTATCTAGAGTACCTTTTATTCGGCTGTGTGGCGGTTGCTGATCCCAACTGCGGGGTAATCTTATTCGGACTCTCCAGATTAGGGGTTCTTGTAGCCTGTGAAATCAAGAGGGTGTGTCTTGTAGCCCGTGAAACCAAGATTGTAAAGGTATTCTTGCCACCCGTGGAAAGCAAGCGATTATAGTGGAATTCTGCATGATAGAGTGTAGGACTGGATGTAGGATTGGTTAATCCGAACCATTATAAAAATCTGGGTGTTATTTACATTACTGCATTTTACTTTATTACTTACATATTCTCTGATTACTTTTTCTGTTTGCAATTTGAGTAAATACAGTTTTATATTCATAAGTAAGTAGTTAATACACATTTCATCACTTCTAGTGTCTGAATAGCCTTAAGATCCAACATTGTGTTGTAGTCACCCCAGTTTCTAACAAAGTCTAATTATGTGATATATTCTGGAAAAAATATATTAAGACTTAAGAGGTATATTCGTCATGTAAAATTATAATGTATGGATATCAAAGTGACAATTTTAGTTTGTTGAAGGGTCAACCTGAAAAATAATACCACAATGCTATAAATATGGGGTTACGGTCCTCAAACTACACAAGTCATATTATATTCTCTCTACTCTCTTCTATAGAGAAATTTCCAGATCTAAGCTTGTGTCAATTTGGAAGATTATAATCAAATTGATTTTCTCTCAACAAATATCAATTGATTCAGGTATGTCTTCCGCTAATATTTCTAATTTCATATACTTATTTCTCAATTTAATTAATATGGGTTATATGTATTTAGATCTGAAATATATTGATTTCCAATAGGGTGTTCAGTACTTAAGCATGAAGTTTTCATCTTGAGGTCCCACAAATATATAAATACAATGGATTAATTAATGATGATACTCAAAATTTGATGCACTACACAAATTTATTAACCCATAAAGGTTCAAGAGGTTAAACTATTGAAGTGTCACACGAGATTGCAGGTTTAGTAGTTGGTAAATATATTGTTTGGAAATAATAACTATATAATTAATATTCTCTTGGATTTAACTATATTTGAATGTTTGTTTATTTGGATTCCCAAAATTTACTTAGCATGCGTTCTTATGCAAGCGAACGGGACATTCGAACATGTTATTTTGGATAGGGCATGAATGGAGAAAGTTTACTGAAAGAGAATGCGTATTTTTGCTGGGAACAAGGCAACAAAAGGGGTATTAATAATTTATATTAAATTATAAATTGATGCAAATATTGTGAAATTAAAAAAGCTACATTTAAAAATAAACTAGCACGTCAAAGTTGAAAAAATTACAACATATATAAAAGAACTACATGATAAAAAGTTTGAACTCCATAGGCTAGAGGTAGATTTATTGATCAAATACTGATGGTAATGAAGTTTGTTTCTCAACTGTTCTATCCTAATCTTTAACTATCTTTGTGCAGTTTCATCATCCAATGCAGTAAATATTTCTCTTTTCTCATTTTCCATCAAAATTGTTTTAGCTCCGCCAACGTCAAATTCTCCAAAAGTCTTCACAAGATTAGCAACAGTGATATATGAAAAAGATGATCTAGTAGAATCCACACTATTTGTATTGATCGTTGAATTTGAGCTTGCAGTAATGTTAGGCTTTCGGTTGAGATTTCTTCATCAGTTTGTAGATCACATCAACTAGGTTATTCGTCTTTTCTTTTGTATCATGTCGATGTCTTCGACGTCCTCCAACATGATTTTTAATTCCAAAAGAAGATCTGTAACACCCCACAATTTAATAAATAATTAATCAAAGGTTTAATTACATGAATAATGATTTAAATGATTTAATTATGAAAATGAATAATTTAATTTGATAAGTATTTGGGTTTAAATTTACATTTCAAGGGCACTACTTAATGAAATTTAACTGGAATGAATTAAATAAAGGAGGATAATGGTGGGATGGCGGCCCAAAGTAGTGAATCACACATATCTTTTCATCAGTCTATACAGTTCATTACAAACTCAAAAAAAAAGCTCGAGCTCTTTGATAGTTGATGTGGCATAACTAAAAAAAGAGGAAAAGAAGAAGATTAGAGCTAAAAGAAGTAGATGCTTGATTAACTATGAAATATAGGTGAGTTGCATTTTCTCTAATTCCACTTTCTTTCCTATATCTCCTATGGTTGTATTTATTAAGCTTGAATCTCATACATTTTGTAGCCTTTAAGATCTAAGAAATTAATATGTAGTTAAATATAGATTATTAGAGATAAGTTTTGATATGTAGAACTTTTCGATAAGTAAATAAATTGTTATGAATTAATTTGGTGCCGTATAGTATAGAAATGGTTAGAAATAAAGAGCTTATGAAATTGTACAGAAACAAATACATGATTAATATTTTCTATTAGTTTATGGAACATATTATAAAATTTTCGAAACTAAGCTTGGACGAAGGATTATATAGGAGTTAGAAGGCAAATAATTAAGGCCAAAAGGTAAAATTTAGGGTGAATTAGTTTAAAGGACAAAAATTTGTATTTTTTTAGCCGTAAGAATACAACCTCCATATTTTAGCCACAAGGACAAACAATCTTTCAAAATTACGCATAAGGAAAAATCAACAAAATTACCAACCACCACTCCATGCATCACCACCCGCCACCATCACCTGCACCACCATCCTCGCCGCCGCTCTCAACACCACCACAATTAACAAAATCCAAAATTTTAGTAGCAGGTTCGACACTGCTACTATACAGTATCAGTTTTGTTTTATCAAATAAAATGATATTAAACAGTATCATTAATGTCGTTGTAAGCTAAAATATACATATACTTCTACTTTTCCAATTTAATTTTACTCCTTCATAATCACCATCAATGCATATCCTACTATACATAAATAAAAGGTGCATCATTATTATTTTTTTAAAATGGAAAAATTGATACTATGCATTATCATTTATATCCACTGTCAAAAAAATGCTATCACCAAACATGTATAAAATTGCCACTATCAAATGTAAATCTACTATCAAAAAACCGCTACTATCAAATATGTATAAAACTGCTACTATCAAACGTGTATAAAAATGCTATTATAAAACTGATACTATCAAAATGTGTATAAAACTACTACTATCAAAATGTGCATACAATATCATTTACTGCTATATCAAAAAACATAAAATGTGTATAAAACTGCTACTATAATTTGTAAATACTATTGAACATGTATAAACTGCTACTATATTCATATGTTCATGTGTATAAACTACTACTATAATTCATAAATACTATTAAATGTGTATAAACTGCTACTATAATTTAAACAACTACTATAATTAAAAAAATCATAAACTGCCACTACAAACATAATAAATGCACACTACATCTACAAAATGGTACATTTGTTCAAAATCTGCTACTAAAATTCACAATCTGCCACTATAATTCATACTATAGTTCATAAAACTGTTACTATAATTCATAAATCTATTAAATACGTATATACTGCTACTGCAAATCAAAGAAAACAACTACAATTCAAAAACTGCTATTACAAGCATAATGAATATTAAAGAATAAAATAAAATGATACTACAATTATAATTTTTATTACAAGTAAAATACAACAAAAAACGTTGAACAAAACTTATACTATATAGTATTATTTTAGTCTTATTTCTCGTAAAATGCTACTGCAAATTAGCATTGTAGTATAAGGTTAAACATTTCACCTACAAAATGATATTACAAATCATAAAAATACTACTACAAAAAAAATGTTAAATGCTTCAAAACTGCTACTGCAGTTCACAAAACTGATACTACACAATAGGACTGTCATTGAAGCTAAAAAATTATCCTTCTATTATATTATATTGAAAAGTTTGTTCTTCTAACTAAAAAATTGAGAGCATGTTCTTGAAGCTAAAAAATTAATGAATTTTATCCTTCATACTATTTTCACGTTTAATTTAATTAAGTGTAATTGATTAGTCAAGAGACTAAATCCATAATTTGTATTGAACGTCTTAGCAAGGTACTCAGTAACAGTTAGAAAGGACTATGACAAACAAATCAGAAGTCGGTACATGTAAAGTGAGTGTTAAACATGTAAAGGGTAGTTCCCAACATGTACTGAGAATAGCAGTGTTGAACCAAGAGTATTAAACTGAAACCTAAGAATCAAGACTTAAGTAAAGAGAGCTACAAAGTGATTCTTTAACTTACTAATCGAAGGAGAATTCAAAGGATGAAGGAGGAGTGAGGACATGAAGGTAGTTAAAGGAGGAATTATGAGTAGAGGAGGTGATTTCAGAGATTTAAAGATTTAAATCTCATAAGTCACCTAAGCTTAATTAATCATACTTCCTAAACGCGATCATATGTAGTAATTGCCGAGGGCGGTTTATCTTTAGCTAGGGTGTTTGAAACTAGAGCTAGTAACTTCTGGAGATTGAGCCATATGCTATGGTTAAGATAACTGAAATTGGTACTTAAACATTAATGATAATGTAATAAATAGTAAATGATGATCAGATAAAAAAACCGGATTGGTCCTAGCGTGATGATCAACTAATTAGAAAACCTAATAGTAAATAGTTAGGTATTTAAGTAGACGTGAGACCGGGTATGACAGCCGAAACACGAAAGCGTAGGTATAAGGCCTAGTGTAACAACCGAAACCAAAAGCACGATGGAAGGCCCGGAATGGCACCCGTTCGATCATGAAAGCAATTTGTGTAAGGCCCAGAGTGGAAAATAAGGGAACAGTGGAAGACATTAGGCCAGGTGTAGCAGTCATGAAACCGAGAACAAAGTAGGTGTAAGGTCTTGAGTGGTAATTGATATACGACAGCGTAGGTGCAAGCCTTGGAGTGGCAGCGAAAATACTAAAATGATGTAGGGATGAGGCTGGGAGTGGCAGTTGAATTGCGATAGTGATGGTATAAGGCCTAGGTATCAACCGAGTTCCTTAGTGTATTTGTCGAAATTTAGTAAACTTTGCAAGCATAAGGTCTATGTGGCAGCCGAATGTTAGGACTTTAACCATAGATCTGCAATAGTGGATCTAAGGCCTTGGTGATAGTCACGACTAAGTAATTTGGTTAGAATTAGTTATGTGAATTGATATGGTTTAGTATTCTAAACAATATAGTTTCAGATTTGGCCTTACGACATGTGTAAAACACTTAAGAATTGGTATGCTTAAACTTAAAGTTAATTAAATGAATGTTGTATTAAAGTGAGAGAAAAACTCGTTCCGTGTTTTAACGATGTGCCTCGCTATGTTTTATGTACATGGTAATATGTTACTCATAATAGATTTTATGTGCGGTCCGTATTTTTATTCTTTGTTCTTCTATAGACTCACAGGTACACGTTCGAGTAGGCGGAGTTTATGGGCTTAGGCACTTTTTTTGGATGGACGAATAATGCAAGCCGTAGATGAAGGAGGTTATGTGTTATATTAATGTTTTTATTCCGCTGTACTAAGTGTTCATGTCAACGTCTTCATATGTTGGCAATGACATTATTAACTATATTGTATTATATTTTTGACCCCTATGTGTTTTTCATATTTAGTTAATATCTGATCTGTTTACTTGAGACCGTTGGACGGATCTAATATCATCTCTGTCGTCGAAAGATAATTCAAAGGTGACTGCATCACATTGAGGTTCCTTCTTTATGTTTTAGAATGATGGACGTTGCACGATCCAAGGTCCACCCTTAGCGTCTGAGATATAGTAGAAAAAAACTGGATAGGTTGTACTTGGACATCTTCTAAATTGTTGTACATTGTATCAAATGCCAATGTTTGATTGGTAAATTGTTGGATAATGTGGGAAGCGCGGAAGATTGATTCTTCATTTGGCGTAGCAATGGATGAGAATGCATCAAATCTAGTAGCATGTGAATCTTGAACTATTATTTGTAAAGATTATGCATTCTCTATTAGGTATTAGTCATCTTCTATACTGCAAAATAGAAGCGTTAAACTATTTGACACGATCAGTCCATCGTTCCTTTTATCAAATATGATTTCCTTAAAAGATTCCCAGCCCGATTCAATTTTTTCGCACTCTATCACCGTTGCTCAGTCTGTACTTTTGACGTATCAGTTGGGAGGTGCCGACGTTAAACTGCGCCATTCATTGTAACTCATCCGTTATTGGTACAGAGTTTCAAATTAAAAATAACATAAAGTAGCAATGGAAGGGAACTTTGAAATCTTTTCTTTTCCGTTGATTTATGACAATTTCTTATAATTTTAGTCCACAAATCATGATGCTCATGGCCCCATTTAGGCACCAACGCAGCTTGGGCCAACTGCACCAAACATCTTTTGCGCCATAACATTTAAAACAAATCTACAGCTTGGGCCCACATTCATCCGACAACCGCAATCGCATCCTTTTCACAGTACACCGGTTCATGCTCCTCTAACGCGGGTGGATTACACCACTCACAAAGCCTGATTTCATCTGAAGCCTGCCAGACTACTGAACAAAATCTATCACACTTTTCCAGCCTGCATGACACCAATAAGGAGCCCGGCCTTTATTTACCTGCGTACACATTAAGGCCTCATCTTATGGGCCCGTGATCAATCATTGGATAAACCCAAATTGAATGAGATTAATGAATGAAGTAATGGGTTAGGCAACATGGAAAGTAAATTTAAATATTCTTGATACGCCTACAAATATCATACTGTAACTTACGGTAAAATCATCTTTAGATCTTGTATGAAATTCACATAGATAGAATAGATTTTTTTATTAAATGCAAAGTAATCGATTGTTTAAATATATTTTACAATATTAATGATTATCTATCTTGTTTTTGCTTTGTTTGTTGTTCAATCCAATTGATTAATTACAATTTGAATTTTATTTTAATTTAGACTATCTAGTAGTGTCCAGTTAAATTATTAAATCATTAAATTACGATTTAGTTTAAAAGCAAGATTTAGTAGCGTGTTTTCACGTTTATTTAGTCTAAAAAACAACTAATCATCCACTAGTTTTATGGACGATACTTCAAATATGAGCTTCATATCACAATTATCTCTCTTATAACATTATACGATCTTCTGAGATATTTCAATCTTCAAATTACATGCGATGGTCATATCAATCCACTTTCTCAAATATCTATTTAGTTGGATCTAGGGCTACGAAAAAAATGTTGCCATACCGATATTATTCGTAAGTCAAAAATGAATATCAATACTTTATCGTTACCGTTGGTTAAATATTTATAAACCGACAAACCTTTGACTGCTAATGGTAAAATTACTGATACATAAATCTATTAAATTTATATTACATTGGAATTTTGATGATGATGGAAAAAGTAAATATTTTGTTGCTAATTCTAACTCCATTAATGTTTATATATACACTTTGACTTATTTTATTGACATAGAAATTTTTTTGGTTCATCACAAGTTATTTACAACAACATGAGATAATAATTTTGGTAATCCTAAACTTTGAAGTTAATATATCCAAAAAGAATTATCATCATAAATTATACTACAAACATCTGCTCAAAATAAGATAAACTTTCAAAGTTTTTGTGGTTAGAATTAATTTAAATAGCAAAAAATTTACCATTAACATATGATCTCACTATGTACTGGTTTTATGCACTATTTTTTTGTTAACATTAAAACAAATTTAATCTCTATCCAAATGTTGAGTTTGTTCACAAGAAATTCTATATAGTCAAAGTGTTGCTAAGCCTTTTGAATCCCAATGCATAACGCTTTTTAGCTACTATGTTTTACCGTTCAAAGTTATTAAAAAAATGATCTACTTTAAGCCCCCTATTTAAACCTGCTAAATCAGGAGTTTTAACATCCACATCAGTCATTTTAATATCAAATACATATAATTAAGTTAACCAGTGACCTTCTAAAGCAACTCAAAAAAGTTAGGATATACGACTAAGTTTAAGGGTGAAACATTTAACGTAAGTTAGAGCACTATTTCTAGTCTCCAAGTCCAAACCGCATCAATCAATATAGAAAGATCTATTATATAGAAGCAACTAATATTTGCATTCTGCACTAGTGGTATTGGTAATAGATCCATTTTGGAAATTGAATTTAATCTCTAATTTTATTTTGCATCTTCGTTATTTTTCACAATATCCTCGTTTTCTCCTACTATAGCCTTTTGCACTTAGACCGTTATGTAATCGCTAAGAGATGCATCTATATAGATAAGCATCAACATCATTACATCAAGATTTCATTTTCATTATAAGATTCTATTTTGCAGCAAGTATTAAAATGGTGTTATGTTTTGAAGATTGTCACTTATCTAAGATTTTGAGGCTAATTGCAATTCTATTGTCTTACTGAAATAGTGATTATTAGAGAAGTTTCCTCCATCGCGTGCATTCTATTATTTAGTACTTTGGTTTTAGTCATAATTTATGTTTTTTTTGTTATCATGCTAGATAATGATAAAATTGTCCATCTTCTTCTGTTTTTATAGTTTGTAAAATTCTGAAGATCGATTCGAAGTGCTAGAAATTTATTCTTTTCATGGTATGTAATTTATTAGTACATATTTTAGTTGTGTGTTAGGTATTGTTATTTTTATATCATAAAATAATAGAATCGTCTTTTTTTCTTATACAAATTTTGAGATCGTTGTATTTTGTCAAGATTTTTGAAGATTGATTATGATATTCAAGATATTGGTTACTTCTTGTAAATAATTTTGTTGTATTTTCCCTAAGGAGAAGTTAATTATTTTACACATGAGAATATTACCATTTTATAAATTTGAATTTCAATAATTCGAATGTTTATACTAAAGTTAGAACTATAAACCCCTCAAATTGCGTTCCTCATGGGAATCAAACTTAGATGCTCTTGGTTTCCATGGAGACTAACGTAAATTAGTGTTATAGATAAGATTTGAACCTATGTGCTACGAGTTACCAAAATGAGGTTATAGTCCTGCTTCAGGATAAAACATTAGTAGAGTTGCTTATATACCAATTTTTTTTAATCTCATAACAGTTGTAATGACCCATAAATGTACCAATACTTATTCAAAATAATAAACTGTAAATCACTATAAATAGTGAATATTGAATTAAGAACAAATTTAGAACAAATCTATGATTTGAGTAGCAGATCTTTTTGAGCTAGTCGATTTCGACTGCACAATTGTAATACTCAAAATTATGACTTAGAAGATATTGATTTTATAAGTTTAAATTATTTAAACAGATGCTTTTGGACCAAACAGTTGAAATGTCCAAACCCACTTAACGTTTTAACAAAAACATAAGCAGTGTGTGGTTGAAATGGTAGACTTCGGTTATAGAGATCAAGGTTTCAATCCCTCTCTTTTGGCTACACGTTTTCAATTTGTATAGAAAACAAGATATGTAGGGAAAATATATTTATATATACTTATTTATGTGCATGCATACATCGAGTTTATTCAAATCAAACCGTGAGCATTTATTCAAAACTAAGTAGAATATGTTGAATGCACACATATTTGTGTTACACCATGAAAAATTTAACGAGAAATTTAATAAATAAATAAATAAAAATAAAATAAGGATTAAAATTAAATTTTCAAACGTCCGAATCTAGCCGTGAAACTTCCACCATTGTGTTTATAGCGATTTTCTAGATGACTTTTACATATAACACTTCTAATTGAAGTTAATACATGTGGATGTTGGAAGAAGCAAGCAAAAATGAAAACATAAAATAAAAATTACACAATTTAACATGTAAAGACCTGTATTTTACGTATTGAAAAATCGTAAATATTTTTACTTTATTCATATGAGGTTGTATGAATCTATAATTTAGCAATATGACTCTTAGGGAAGATTTACACACCTACGATTTTTTTTCGAATTTCTATGTGACCATTTGACCCTAAAAATCTTGTTTGGACTATAACTTTCGGTAGCAGTTGAATTAGGATTTCAAACTAGTTCCATTGCTTTAGGATGATGGTTTCCCATTCTGTAGAGTGGTCGTGATAGAAAAATGGACTTACAGTTAGAAAGTTATACTTATTTTAAGTTTTTAAAGCTGTTGTTTAGGATTAACGTGTAATTAATTAAGTCCATTAGTGAGCTCATTAGTCTAATTAAAGAATACTATAAAGAGATGGTTGCAGATTCAAATTAAAACTTTCCTCTCTCATTCTAAATCAGGTCTAAACCCTAAGATCCATCCTAATTTCATCCAAAATCACTCAAACTACTCTCTAAATCAAACTAGATTGCGGATTAGAGATTAGATCCTCAATTAGAAGCTATGGATCATCAAATTACTTAATTTAAAGTATTTTTCTTCGCTGTTCGGATTAGATTTACATACAAATTGGTTAAGTTTGGTAATTGGTGAGTGGTTTATACATTCTCACTATATTATACATGTTTATATGGTAGAATTTTAGGATTTGACATGTTTTAAATTTATTTATGCCATAAAATCCTTTTTCTAACTTTAATGAAATGTTAATCCATGCATCTGATATAGATTGATTATAAATCACCTTGATTTATGTTCATATATTCATGCGTGTGTAGACTATGTTAGAAATTGCCTTATTTATCTTATTACGATGGATTACAAGTTTGATTTGATGATATTGCTTGTTATTCTATGTTTGGATGATACGATTTGATGTCATTTGTTACCACTGTGCATGCATAGAGAGAAAGGTCAGAGAATTGAACAAACCAGAGGCAAAATTGGTCGAAATTGGACGAAACTTGGAGGAGAGGCTTTGGAGCATAGCGGGAGCCTACATGATAAGCCGCACTTCCGAATTTTTTAAGAACTAAACTCTGACCCGAATTAAGGCTTAAGTCGGTGACGAGTTAAAACTTGAGTCAGTGATGAGTTAAGGTGGTGGCTCCTATGAGTCGATGGTTGGCATGGATGGATAGAGCTTGCTAGATGAGATGTTTCATAGCAAAGTGCAGAAATTGGCTAAGTATAGGAAGTGATGATGAGTTAAGAGCTTAAGTTAGCGACGAATTAAGTATAGGACTATTGTTGAGGTTCTATGGATCGTGCTGGAGGTGGTGGCTCATTCGTATCAGGTTAGATGATGATATAACAGCATGATGAAAAGCTATAGTCTTCCAATGTTGGTTCGTGTTGGGAGTAGGTTCTAAAGATGGCGGCTCATAAAAGAGTGAGCTGTATGTTCGGGGAATGTGGATGGGTTCCTCGTGAATAATGGAAACTGGATTGAGCAAGAAGGGCTCGATATCCAAATAGAGCAATGGTAGGCTCAGATATATATGCTAAGAAATCATCGATGCTCGGAGAGTTTTCAGTTGTACTTGAAGTAGGGGTATTGTAAGTGGGAACGTCTATGGATCAATTGAGGAACCTGTATATCTTAGACCTATAGCTTTGAGTCTAGTATTCGGCTTTGGGCTGCGAGACATGTGTCCAACTTTGGGTTGCGAGATACAAGAGTATAACAAAGAATCGATATTTCCACTGGTCCCTGGCTTGGGGGCATACGAGTTATCATATATTCAAAGCACAAGGAGTTATAGTTAGGACTGTTAATGGATGCTATGGATGCTTTGGTTGTTTTCTTTAATAGGCTATCGCATATAGGTATAAGGGGAAGTAGGTATTGGAGATAGGAATACTTGAAAGATTGATGTCCTTTATTTGGTTTGTGGTATTTCTTTATGATATTGTAGAGTAGCATATTATAGTGCTATATGCTAACTGTTTGGTTGCAGGGATATGTCAACTATGAATTGCGTAGTCTTGTTCCTTACTGTATTTACCTATTTAATATCTTGAGACTCATTTACCGCTTACACCAGACTGTTTTCTGACCTAATTTTTTATTCTTTGTTTCTTATTATCTTGTGTACTCTTAAATGAGTAGACTAGATAACAGGTCTAGATGATGCGGTAGTTGTATAAAGGGCGAGCTGGATGGAGTTATCTTGTATTATATACATATATGGATTTCTACGTTTTTCTACCAAGCAATGCCGTAGAACCCATGACAGTGCTTGCTTATTTCTATTTGTTGAGACATTTTATTTGAGTTTACTTCTGTTGTATAACTCTACTACATTCAACGTATAATTTTATGGATCTATTGCTCCGACGATGATTTCTTCACATAGTTATTACTATTTCTTCTGTTATTTTTGTGATATTATATTTTATCCATGCATTGTGAGTTATGACAGGTTTCATGCTATATTGGTTTATTTCAACCCTGATGATTGTCCTATATCAGTCGAGAATGGACTGCGTACTATTTTAATATTAATGCCCGTGGTATAAAGCAGTCATCACATTTGGTATCAGAGCTTTGGTTACATGATTAACTAGAGTTAATACCATGATCTAGTAGATATAGGGAATAAGTTATCACCTTAGAATGGATCAAGAGTACATATATATGAGAGAGTGCATAGTTGTTATAAGTTTGGTTTTCAAACTATATAGTAATATATTATATATTATATATTATATATTATAAGTCGTGCGCACATGAGCACTATAGACACAGTTTTCTTTATGAAAGACTGTGATATCTTTTTAAGGAGTTGAAGAAGGAGTAGGATCAAAAGTTGCTATGCCTAATGTCCAAATCATGTTCAATGCTACGGTGGCTAATATGATGAGAAATGCTCATAGAGTAGTGATAAATGAGGGTACTCTTTGCAAGCTCCTAGGACTGACTTCGCCAAGCTGAACAAAGATTACTCTATTCTTGGATGTAAGTCATTCCATAGGATGGAATCAGCCATAGAAGTGCAAGACTGGTTGGATAGTTATGAGTGCATCTTTGTTGATACGAAGGTGTAAGATGCCATGAAGAGAAAATTAGCTTCGAGACAACTTCAGTGCCAGGCCATGAATTGGTGGAATGTTGTGACTATTGCTACTCCGCAAGACTAGTTTTCTTGGGATCAGTTTAAGACAAGGTCTGGGGAGAAGTTTATTCCAGCGGCTCAAAATTCGGTTCAGTTTAGAAAATCTTTTGATCTCATACATGGATAGGTGAAAGTCTCTTAATATGTGGCAAAATTTGATGCTTTGTCTAAGTATGGGATATTTTTCATTGATATTCCATTAAGGAAGAATGAGAAGATCGTCATTGAGTTAGTGACTATCTTAGAGAGAAGTTAGTAGACCATATTGAGGAGCCTTTTGAGAAGCTAGTAGAGAAGGCACTTTGCCATGAAAGTTTATACCCTAAGGCCAAGACTGATTTTGCTATTTCTACTAAGAAGGAGGATCTAAATCCACAACAAGGCGGTGAAGACAAGAAGAAGTGGGAAAGAGAAAGCAGTCCTAGGGAAAGGGTGGTAAGAAGAAGGATAAATGGGTACCTACTTGCTTTGGATGCAACAAAAATGGTCATTTGATTACAAATTGCAAGATAAGTGAGAAGAGAAAATGTTACAACTATGACAAGCCTGGGCATTTGACGAAGAATTGTCCATAATGGTGAAGGATAAGAAGCTTGCGAAGATGTATGCTTTGGATGCAGTTTCGACTTCATCGAGTGCTCCCTCTACAAAGGAGAAGGGAAAAGGAGTCATTATTAAAGTGACATGGAAGATAGATTAGGATTGAGACCTAAGATAGTAGACCGACCCATAATCATGACAAACCATGTTGGAGGCTCTGCTAGTCTTTACATAGCTCGTCATGGCTTAATGTTATCGAGTCATGGATGCTCTTTTGTTTGTGATTTATTTGGTTTGAGTTTCGTTGAGTTTGAAATTATCTAGGGAGCAGGTTGGCTTGGGAAGTATGTGGCCATTATGGAATGCGGGAAGCTATTTGTGATAATCAGGGATGTGGATGGGGGATGGTAGTGATTGGTTGCCTACTAAAGGATGGGGTGATGGTTAGCTTTCTATATTCGCTTGAGGGTCCACAGGAGGGATTTTCATCAGTTCCCATCGCTAGAGAGTATCCGAATGTCTTCAAGAAAGAGATTGGATTGCCTTCACATAGAAAGATCGAGTTTCAGATAGACTTGGTGAAGGAAGCCGGACTGGTAGTTATGCCTTTGGTAGCAGAAGGAATTGAAGGTCCAAGTGAATGACTATTGAGGAAAGGGTTCACCGGAAGGAGCACATATCAGTAGGGTGCAATTGTAATATTCGTAATGAAGGCAGATGGCCCTTTGAGGTTGTGTATAAATAATCATGCGTTGAATAAAGTGATGAAGAAAAATAAGTATCCACTTCCATATATCAATGACTTGTTTGACCAGCTGCACGATGCGAGGGTATTCTCCCAAATGGATTTGGCAATGAGATTTCACCAGTTGAGAGTAGCGAAGGAGAGTTTTCCTATTACCGTGGTTTCGTACGCCGTCGGGTTCGTATATGTGGTTGGTAATGCCATTCGGATTGACCAACCCTCCGGCATATTTTGTAGATCTCATGAATCGGGTTTTCAAAGACCAGTTGAATAAGTTCGTGCTTGTGTTTATGGTTGATATTCTGATCGACTCCAGAACCGAAGAGGATCACAAGACACACTTGGGGATTGTGTTAGAGATATTGAGAAAGCATAAGTTAAGAGTGAAGTTCTCTAAGTGTCACTTTTATAGAGAAGAAGTGAGATTTTTGGGTCATGTCGTTTCAGGACAAGGTATAGCAATGGATGCTACGAAGGTGACAGCGGTCCAAGATTAGAATCAACCCAAGGATGCTATGGATATGAGGAATTTCCTAGATTTGAATGGGATACTATAGATGCTTCATAAAGGACTTCTCGAAGGTAGTGGTACCATTGACTAATTGGACGAAGAAGAATCAGACTTTTATATGGGATGCGAAGTGTGAGTATGCATTTATGAATCCGAAAGAGAGGTTGATGAGTGTACTAGTGTTGACCATTCCAAGTGGAAATGAAGAGCTGACAGCACACACCAATGCTTGTGGTACTAGATTAGGTGAAGTGGTGATGCAAAAAAGGAAAGTGGTTGCCTATGCTAGTCGGCAACTGAAACCGCACGAAAATAATTATCCAACTCATGATTTGGTTATTGCGGCGATTATTTTAGCTTTGATCAGTATTTCCTATAGTCCAGGAAAAAGGAATGCAGTCATCAATTCATTGAGTAGAAAACATGTTGGGTTAGGAGCAATGTTCTTGGAATGTAAATAGATAGAATATATTGATGGATTTGATTTCAGGCCTTACTGCGAGCTAAAAACTGAAATGTTGGCAAGCTTATCGATTTAGACCTACCCTGATTGAAAGGATCGATACAAGTTAGAAGCGAGATGCTAAGCTAGCCAGGATCGTATTGAAGATAAAGAAAGGAGTAGAATCTAAAGATATGAAGCAATATGAACTCGACCGAGAAGGTTGGCTTCCTAAAGATGGGAGATTGTTTGTTCCCAATATTGATGGATTACGAGATGAAGTTCTAAGAGAGCATCACCAATTCTAGGTTGACCATTCATCCTAGAAGTAACAAGATGTACCGAGATATGACGCGAACTTACTACTGGAAAGGTATGAAGAGGGATGTTAGGACATTCAACATGAAATGTATAAACTTTCAAATCGTAAAGGCAGAGTAGAAGAAACCTAGTAGATCGTTGCAACCATTAAAATTCCTGAATGGAAATGGGGCAAGGTACAATGGCATTCGGGTCACAGTCAATCGGTTGACCAAGAGTGCAAGGTTTATACCCGTCAAGTCAAGCAAGATACATCTAAGCTGGCAGAGTTGTGTGTAAAACAGATAGTATGATTTCACAGTGTGTCGAAGAGCACTGTGAGCAACCGAGACTCGTTGTTCACTACTGGGCTTTGGAAGAGCTTATGAGACGTGTTAGGGGCGGAACTTCATCTTAGTACAGCTTTTCATCCATAAATGGATAGGCAGATTGAAAGAGTAAATCATATATTGGAAGATATCTTATGAGCAAGCATTATTGACTTTGGTGGGTCATGGGATAATCATTTTCATTTGGTGGAATTTGCGTATAACAATAGTTATCGGTCGAGTGTTGGTATGGCTCCACATAAAGCATTATATGGCCAACGATGTAACGCTCCTTCGTGTTGGTGGGAAGTAGACAAGAAATTAATACTTGAGCTAGATTTGATTAGAGAGACTTCAGAGAAGACTGAGGTCATTCGACAATGAATGAAAGCTACTCAGGATAGACAAAAAGCTACACGGATAAGAGACGAAGAGATTTAGAGTTTTCCGTTAGAGATATGATGTTGTAAAAGTTTCTCCTTTAAAAGGTATATCTCGATTTGATAGAAAGGACATGTTGGCACCGAGATTCATAGGTCCTTTTTCGATAGTTGGGAGAATTGGAAAGCTAGCATATAGGGTCGACTTACCTCAGAAGATGGCGAGCGTGCACAGCGTTTTTCATGTCTCTTATCTATGGAATTTTATGCATTACTCAAGCGTGATGAACACACTGGATCTGCTATAAGATGTTATGGTAAAACCAAAAGTTTCTATACCTTATAGGGCATTACGTATTATTAGGTATGATATGAAATAACTTAGGAGAAAGATGGTGAAACTAGTTAAGGTATAATAGAGTGGAAGTGATGATGATTGTATGTAGAAGATAGAGGAGAACATAGGGACTAGGTGTCTGAAGCTCTTTGAATGGTAAGACCCAACATTTATCATATCTACTTTCACCATTGTATATTATATTCGATAAGTTAGTATTCTGCATGCTAGGATATGATCTCCATACTTGGTTGCATGGCTGCTTGTTTGATATGTGTGATGGTTGCTTATGATTGGTAGACATGCGGGATGACCATGGTTTTATTATACTTTGGCTTGTATGGGAATTTTGGAGGCGAAATTCCTAAGGGGGGGAGAATGTAACGACTCGCATTTTACGTATCAAATGATCGTAAAATATTTGTATTTTACTCGTATAAGGTTGCATGATTCTATAATTTTGGAATATGACTCTTAGGAATGTTTTACACACCTATGATTTTTCCCTAATTTCTATGTGACCATTTTGAACCTGAAAAGCTTGTTAGGAAATGACTTTTGATAGGAGTCAAATTAGGGTCTCAAACTAGTTCCATTGCTTCAAGATGATTTTTTTACCATTCCGTGGAGTGGTCATAATAGCAAAATGGATGTATGGTTTGGAAGTTATATCGATTTTAAGTTTTTTAAGTTGCTGGCAAGGACTAATGTGTAATTAGTTAAGCCCATTAGTGAGCCCATTAGTCGAGTTAGAGAATACTATAAATAGAGGGCTTAAGAGTCAAATTAAAACTTTTCTCTCATTCTAAATCAGGTCTAAACCCTAAATAGCCCAAGATCCTTCATAATTTCAACCAAAATTACCAAAATTACCAAAATTGCTCTTTAAATCAAACTAGGTTGCGAATTAGAGATTGGATCCTCAATTAGAAGCCAGGGATAATCAAATTGCTTGATTTGGGTGCTTTTTCTTCACTGTTCGGATTAGATCTACATAAAAATTGGTTGAATTTGGTAATTGTTGAGTGATTTACGCCTTCTCACTATGCTATACATGTCTACATGGTAGAATTATTGGATTTGACATGTTTTAAAATGATTTTGGCCATAAAGGCCTTTTCTAACTTTAATACATGTTAATCCATACATACGATATAGACTAACTAGAGATCATCTTGATTTATGTTCATATGTTCATGCATGTGTAGATCTATGTTATAAATTGCCTTGTTTATCTTATTTTGATGGATTGCAGGTCAAATTGGATGAAATTATTTGTTATTCTATTTGGAGGATATCATTTGAACATTTGCTAGTGTTGTGCATGCATAGAAAGATAGGTTGGAGAATTGAGCAAATCGGAGGCAAAATTAGTCGAAATTGGACGAAACTTGGAGGAGAGGCTCTGGAGCATAGCAGGAGCCTACACTATAAGTTGCACTTCCAAATCCCTTAACGACTAAACTCGGACCTGAATAAAGGCTTGAGTTGATGATGAGCTATGGCTTGAGTCGATGACGAGTTAAGGTGGTGGCTCCTAGGTGTTAATACCTCGGTTATTGATTTTGATCATAATAGCTTTGGCAACAATATACATTTATGTAAAATATGGATACCGATGTTTTGCTAAGTTTTATAGTATATAGCGCATGACATTACAGAGGTATTGAATCAAAAACCATACGCTATAAAGACTTAGGAAATGGACATGAAGACTCATGAGTATAAAGACCAAGACATGAAGATCTCAAGACTATAATACGGTGTATAGAGTCATGGAATGTTGTTAAAATCCCTGGTAGCAATCTTTGATTTCTATTCTCCATATTCCACATCCTTTATCTTAGAAACAAAATACATTTAAATATATTTTATGAAATTATTTTAAAGTTCAAAATATTTATAAACTATGTTCAAATTATTTTACAGAATATCAAATTATTTTAAATAGTATAGGATTTTCAAAACATTTTGAAATAAACAAGTTTTCAAATTACACTAGCCTATGTCGACATCTACGTAGGTGATATGTCGACCTACATGCCATAATTTTGAAATTCAAATTTTGAAATGAATTATATATTCATTGGAACTCTTCACGAATGGACATATATATTTATTCCCTATATAAAAGGGTTTTCAAATGAATTTTTAATAACTACTTTCTTATTATATTCTCTCCTCTTATTCTGCCAAAATTTCTAGTGAAAAAAATCTTCTCAATTTCAAACAGAATCAACTCAATCTTCATTATATTGATTCTCCACTACTCACTATCTAATTTCAATCATCTTTCTCTCTCGAACA
This sequence comes from Allium cepa, assembly GCA_030765085.1. Lineage (NCBI taxonomy): Eukaryota > Viridiplantae > Streptophyta > Magnoliopsida > Asparagales > Amaryllidaceae > Allium > Allium cepa. The sequence goes on from CM060931.1 coordinate 964,899,572, forward strand.
AAGATTAAAGTGTTGGCCAAGAGGCAATATGATCCATTGTATCTCGAAGATCAAGAAATTGACTTTGGAAAACCCGTCTAACTCTAGTGTTATTTGCATGGGTGTGATTGTATCCCGTTTAAATCACTTGGGTGTGCTTGGAAGTCAGAAAATCCGTGTGGGTATGCTTTTAGCCCGTCCAAATCAAGTGGGTGTCCCTGAGCTTGGAAAATTAGGAGGGCGTGCCTTGTAGTCTCGAAATCGAGATTATAATTGGGTTTTCCTTCTACCCATTTAAAATTTGCATTTGAAAAGAAATCTGTACAAGCAATTGTACGAGACTAGACATAGGATAACTCAACCGGTATAAAAATTCCTGGCGTGATCTCTCTAATTCACTACTTTTTACTTTATTGCATTTATACTTATCTGTGTTTTCATCTGTGATTGTTCACTCTGCATTGTTTAATAATAATGTTGAAATAAATTTAAAAAGATTCACAAAATTAGAAAATAGTTTTCACCCCCTCTAGTGTTGAATTAGCCTTAAGATCCATAATTCCGCAACCAACAATTGGTATAAGACGTTATGTTTACAAAAAACTCGTAATTTGATTTTTAAAAAGTTTTAATGGCTAGCGATGCTGTTGGTACATCTGTTAACACTTTTTTTGAAGGACAATCTACAGTTAGAGCCCCACTTTTTAATGGCAGTTATTACATTTATTGGTCATGTAGAATGGAAATCTATTGACATACTAATGGTTTTAGTATTTGTTACGTTACACAAAATAAGTACACTGAACCACAACTAATTTTTGCACAATAGACTGCTTACAAAAAGGCACTTGCATAGAATAATTCTAAAGCTATGAAATTCTATTTCACTAGATAAAAATAAATTTAATAGAGTTTCTATTTGTAAGTTTGCATATGAAATTTAAAAACACTACAAGTTACACATGAGGGTAGCGTAAAGTGAAACAGAATAAAATTTCCGCATTAACTAATCAGTTTCAATTATTCAGAATGAATCCAAATTACTCTTTTTCAAAGATGTACTGTAGATTTCAAGATATAGTGCATTCATTGGCTATATTAGGTAAAAAAATTTCTAAAGAGGATCAAATTAGAAAAATCCTCAATTCACTCTCTTCACAATGACATCAAAAAGCATGAGCAATTAAAGAGGCTAATGATATTAGCACTCTGAAAATTGAAGAATCAATAGCCAATGTAATGTTGTATAAATCATAAATGCAGGGCAGAAGAGAAAGCAAAGGAATAGAAAAGAAATCCATCACTTTCAATGCTATAACGAAAAACTGAGAACAAAATTCCTGAAATATAGAAAGATGAAAAACTTTTGGAAAACTGAGAACAAAATTGCTGGAACTGAAACTACAACTAGATGTTTCAACTGTGATGAACTCGATCAATTTTAGAGAGATTGCCTGCATCCGAATAAATCAAAAATCTTGCTAGCAAATGATTCATCCCAAAAAAGAAAAAGGGCTTATATAACAAATTTGGATGACTCAAACATTTCCTTTGGTGAAAATGAACTAGATACTAAGAATGTACATATGTGTTTCACAGCAACAACAGATTAGTCAGAACTGATCAACAAAATGCAGCAAAAATAGTACTTTTATTTAATGATTTTTGTTTTTTTATTTTTGATTGATTTTGGTTTTTAGGAATAACATACAGATTAATAATAATATTGGATAAATACAAATATATAATTATATATTAGCATGGTTTTATTTTTGGAAATTTCGGGCTATATGTCGGCATACTCCATGTCATATGTCGACATTATGCCAGAGAACTGAAAGGAACCTTTTTGACCATAGAACATAACTCTTTGCCCTCTATTAATTTAATCTATCTCTATCCATTTATTTATACACTTTATTTCAAAATTCAAATATCTCTTCATTATCTTATCTCCTCAAACCTCAAAAGTAGCTTCCTCTAGTCAAAATCCTAAAATCATAAGGCTCTTTAAGAAAACTAAAAGCTTTCTCTTCAATGAGAAAGAGCCTATATGGAATATACTACTTCCAGAAAAGTTACTCCCAAAAGATTTACTAAATTCAAAGACTTTTCCTCTTATGGTTTACATGATCTTTTTCTGAAATAAAATTCTTGGTTTAATTGAATCTTCTTAAAATGATCTTGTTTGTTATAGAATTTGGTCAAAATCTTTTGTGTGAATTTAAATAGAAATTTTTACCAAGTAGAAGAATGTCAAGTTTGGAATAGTATTAATGATACTCAAATTATTTTGAATTGTGAACTTTTGCTTAATATTCTTGGTTGTAAATCTAGTGGAATTGACCTCTCCACCTTTCAAATTTATGAACAAAATCATGAAGTTTTGCACGATATTTTTAAAAGTGATGAAGAATCTGAATTCAAACATAAGAATCTTCAACCAAAATCAAGGCTTATGAGTTTGATTTTACAACAAAGTATCACTCCGAGGATGGGTAATTACAATAACCATACTCAAAAGTTTTTAAAGCTCCTTTTGCTATTAATGGTCCTTACAACATTAATTGTGCAAGTGTCATTTTAAATGACTTTGTTCAAAAGAACATTTCCAGATATGAGAACACACTCTTCCATAATGTGTATCTTACTAGAATTTTCTTATATTTTGATTTCGATTTAAGAGGAGAAAAATCCATTGCTCAAAAAGTTTTTGACAAAAAAAAATCTCTCTTATGCATATTCCACCATTTTTCAAACCATATGAAACACTTTCGAAAAGGTAAAAAGATTGGCACGAGAAGAAGAACAAGGAATTCAAAAAGAAGAAGATGGCGATGAAATGGAAATGGAAGAGGAGGAGGAGGAGGAAGAAGAAGGGGATACTTCCTTAGAAAGTTTTGACAAACCATCCCACCCCTCCAACAAAGAGATCCTTAGGAACCAGGAAAAGCTTCTTAAAATCAAAAGAAGATTAAATGCTCATTTAGTAAGAAGATTAATTCTCTTTCCAATAAAATGGATAAATACTTTGGAAAGAACATTCACAAACTTGGAGGATCTTCATCATCATCTACATCCTTCTAAGCCTATGTAGTTTTTCCTTATGACATCCAGCTTTGTATTGAATGTTTTTAGTTTAAATTCATGTCGTTTTTCTGTATTATCTTTTATTAATTGTTGAAATCTATGTATCCTTTTATTCTAAGTAACGAAATATATTTCTTACTGTCTTATATTATTTATTAGCGGGAAGTTTTAAATATACAATGATATAAGATGAAAACAAAAATTATAGCAAATACTCTTGTTTTAAAAATTTATATATGTATATTGACATACATATTAACTATATGTCGATGTATAACGGGCAGGAAGTGAATTTTTTAAATTTCAAAATATAAACAACAACCATTCATCTACTCATCCATACGACTTTCTACTCCTATATAAGTCTATTTCTTTCAGAAAACTCATTCATCATTTTATTCTACACTCTCATTTCATTCTTAAACATATTTTTATAAATATGTCTTCTCCACATCAAAAATTATATGAAAATCTTGAATAAACTATTCAATCTTTCAAGGATGTTCTCTCTTTTATCCTAAGAAATCAACGACATTTAGAGTTAAGTCAAATGTAGATGATCAAGAAACAAGAAAAGCATTTTGATGCCATTCGATGGATGATATCTTCCTTAATCAAAGATGAACCATCCAAAAATCTAGAGTGCGCTATTAACAAGGACAATGAAGATTGGAATGCCATCAAAGCAGATCCAATCTTTAGGTCCGATGGTTGGGTTGAAGTTCCATGAAACATCTAATTATTAGTTTCGGATTTGATATGTAAATACATACACACATACTCTTAGGATTTGATTTGATTGGTTTGCTTTGAATATTTGGATTGAGTAGGTTGGTTTGGATTATTTGAATTTGTATGTTTGATTTGACTGGCTTGTACATAAATGGATTTGTTTGTACTGTAGTGTAAATTAGATAAATAAAGATTTACTTTATAATTCTTTATATCATTATTCTTAGTATATAATGGTGTAATTGTTTACCACATATCATTCTTTAAACTTAGATTACTGATTTTGAATCTATAGCCACTAAGTATTTGAATTAGGGGGAGTTTTTAGTTTTTCACACTCCTTTTTCGTTGATAAAAAGGGAAAGAAAAATATAAAATATACATATGCATATATTCAGGAAGAGTTATCTAACTTGTGAGGGAGTTATATCATATTTTGTACAACATATTAATGGCCGTCATCATCAAAAAGGGGAAGATGGCTAATACCTTAGTTATTGATTTTAATGATAACAATCTTGACAACAATATACATTCATATAAATTATGGATATTAATGTTTTTCCAAGTTTTATAGTATATAGTGCAGAATATTACATAGGTATTGAATCAAAGACTGTACAATATAGAGTCTCAAGAAATGGACATGAAGATTCATTAGTATAAAGACCAAGTCATGAAGATCTCAAGACTATAGTATAGTGTATAGGGTCATAGAATATTGTTAAAGTCTCCGATAGAAATCTTTGATCTCTATTTTCCATTTTCTAAATACTTTATCTTTAAAACAAAATATATTTTTAAATAAATTTAAAAATATTTTATAAAAGGTCTTTAAAGTTCAAAATGTTTATAACTAAGTTTAAGCTATTTTAAAAAATATCAAATTATTTTACGTAGTATAGGATTTTGAAAACATTTTAAAATCCGAAGGGTATGTCTCGTAGCCTCGAAATCGAGAATGTAGTTTGGTTTGCCATCTATCTGTTTAAAGATTGGCATTTGAAAAGAAACATGTACAAGCAATTGTAGAGGACTGGAAGTAATGTAACTCCAAACCAGCATAAAAATTCCTGATGTGATCTTTCTAATTCTCTATTTTTTACTTTATTGAATTTATACTTATCTGTGTTTGCATATGTGATTGTTCATTCTGCATTTTTTTAATAATATTTACAAACAGTTTTAAAAAGATCCACCAAAATTAGAAAACACATTCACCCCCTTCTAGTGTTTAATTAGCCTTAAGATCCATAATTCTGTAACCAACACTATGAGTCGGTGATTGGCATGGATGGATAGAGCTTGGCTATATGAGATGTTTCATAGTAAAGTGCAGGAAATTGGCTAAATATAGGAAGTGATGAAGAGTTAAGAGTGTAAGTTGGTGACATGTTAAGATCATAAGTTGGCGACGAGTTAAGAGCTTATGTGACACCCTGCACCTCTAGGCACCCCGAAGTTCGAGCATGACTAGAAGCACAGGTGGTCGGGTAAAATAAAAATCCATAACAAAGCACAGAGACTAATGCAACAACATAAAACGATTAAAATATTATAGCAGAAGAAAATTTTCACCAATTATAAATTAATAGAAAAAAAGCTTCACTGAAAAACAACATTATCCGAAATTTATTTCTAAAACCAAAATTACCAAGTAGTCTCCACCAAAACACAAATCATAACAAAGTTCACAATATAGATCCTCATATATAAAGCAAAGTACAGAAAAGAGAAACGAAATACATGAAACAAAAGAAACAAAATCTATAGATAACAACTGCTCCAATGACCTTCCAAGCTGCAACGAACTGCAACCTGAACCTGCCCTTCTGTGATTTGGAAAAAGTAGAAAAAATAGGAATGGGTCAGACATAAACTCTGGTGAATGAGAAATAAAATAAAGGAGAAATAATAAAACAATTTAATTCCAGGTCTCCCTCGGATATCACAGAAGATGAATAATATAATGCAACGAATCCTTCTTTGATTTAGTTCCTAAGAAGCTAAAATCCATGGTCACTCTAGGGAAGTCAACCATGCAGTAATACTAAACGTTAATCGACCTGTCGGACCTGTTGTCCTTACCTATCCATGCGCTATGGCTTGAAAGTCATGCTCTTTACCCGTGCACTGTGACTAAATGCCTCTTACGTCTAACCGGTGTCAACTTAAACAACATCGTAGGACCCCGAAGTTGCTCTCAGGTTCCGTCACACTGAACTCCTATCCTCTTGTCTCCTCGATCATCAATGTGGACTTGCCCCTACCGAAAGTGTCGATCCTCCAAAGAGCGCTCATAGTTGGGTCGGCTGTGCAAAATCCTCCAACGATCTGCCTAAAGAAGCCTATGTCGGAGCACACTTGTCATGTTCCATCCACGTCGATCTACCTGAAGAAGCCTATGATTGCGAATGCTATCTATCCTAGATATTAGCAATCTATGAAGGCTAACGATTAATTAATTTTACCGTTATAGTTTACATATTGTTTATTTCCATTAATCTGCTTTAGGCCATTTTTATAACCGATTTGGTTATTTCACAATTTCCCTTTTCTACATAAATGGTGTTTCAATTTCATGTTCGTTCATTCTGTATGATTTGTCTGTAATTTTTATACCATTTTGTTATAGATTTACACTAGCCTTTAGGGTCCATTTAATTTACATTCTTTCCCCACCCTAATTTACGTTCTTCTTTTAGAGATTTAATCTTTACAAAAATTTTACCCAATGGCCACAAACCATTTAATTACACAAAATTCAAATCAAATTTTTTTCGGCCATATATGAAACAAATAATTATGCCAATTAGACTTTCCAATTTTGTGCAAAACCATATTGAAAATTATGTAATTATATCAATCAAAACCAAAATTTTACTCAAATAACATATTCTGAATTTATTCAACTAACCTGTTCTACCATTAGAAATTGAATAGCAATTCTAATTCAATTTGATTAAACCAATCTTATTTACGCCATGAAACATGAATAACATTTTTTTGATTCAAATTTCAACACAAACATGAATTAGAATTGAGAAGTGATAGAAGGAGAAGATACAATAATTTACATAAATTTTGATCTTATCTATGCCATAAAACGTGAATAAACAATTTGTTTGTCCCATATTTTAAACCAAACATGAATTAGATTTGAGAAGTGAAAGAAGAAGAAGAAGCTGCAATAATTTACATCTATTCTCAATTAATAACATAAATTAATTCATATTAACGTGCTAGAAAAGAACCGAAATTGAACTACTTTATTTTTCTATTTCATATTAACCCTCACTCACCTGGCACTTGAGCTTGTATAACTTTGAAAAAGCTTTGCCTTAATCTTTCTCCCTTTGATTCTTCTTAATTCCCAAAATTGCTTGAATATATATAGATAATTTAATTTGGTAGAGATTTGTTTGTAGTAGAGAAAAGGAGGAAGAATAATACACACTAATTTTTACTGTAGAATTATTGCGACGGTTGAATAAGAGATTAATTTTAGGTTAGATGCTTTATTTGTAGATTTTTTGAGTGAATATAATCCATTATATTATTTTAGATTAAATCCGGTACATTTATACACTTAATGGTTATCGATTCTAGGACATACACATCACTCAACCAATAAAATTTCGCCGTCTCTTCATATTACATCACTAGAGAGAGTAGGAAGCCGCTATATGTCAGAAACAATGCTGAAATACATAGGAAAATCGGTGGAAACGGCCCAGCTAAAAGAACATCGCTCTAGATTTTTGGCAACAACGGGACTTGATCTCTGGTCACCAAGAAAGTCAACATGCGTCTTTACCACTGTATCAAATGCGCTTTTAATTATATTTTCCACAAAATATCATGGTGTTACATTCTCCCCCCTTAAAGGATTTCGTCCCCGTAATCTTCAAAGATGGAAAACATAATTAACAACCAGCATCGAAGAACTACATCCATCTACTCAACCATCATCCATTTCTACCATTGTCCTTATTTTTAACTAATGCAATTTATGATTTATGCAAAGTGAAATGCATATGAACTTACCTAATGTGAAAAGTTAGTCGGTCTACTGATTCACATTACCTCCTGCGATGCAAGTGTGCTTATGCCATGCAACCAAATGTATGCAATTACCCTAGTATAATTGATAATTCTATATGCATGTTTCAATCTTTCACCTAAATGCACCATCACACAACCACGTGCAAATTCAATAGATAACTGGCACGTATATGCATGTGTGTGTACCTAGTTGGCCGATTATCCTAATAAATATCTATCTAGTACATGAAATGCTTCCATTTGCAAACATTGGCTTCCACTTGCAATCATTTTCATCCATCAAACATAACATGCCCTAATGACATGTTTACAACCAAGCTATCATCGACAGGTTTCACCTAAAGATTATCGAAAAGAACCTAACCAAGGAAAGATCAAAGATCAAAGATATGATATTTGAAGTGTACCTTCAAATAGAAAAGGATAAGAAGTTTGAATTCTCTCCTCAGATTCCCATGTGCACTCCTTGGGGTCATCTCCCCACTGAGCCTTCACTGGACGAAATTCCTTGTTGCATAATCTCTTAACGCTGTGTTCTAATATACGAGTGGGTGTACGATGCATAGGTGATTCACGCTCTACCTCTACTTCCCTTAGTTGATCAGGTTCTACTACTACTGCGAATCATGTAGACACTTCCTTAAATGTGAAACATGAAGACATCGTGAATTTTTGCCAACTTCTTTGGAATATCAACTCTGTATGCCACTTTTCCAATCCGTATGGTAATAGGGAAGGGTCCTACAAATCTCGATGCCAACTTACCCACTGAGCCAAATTTTACAGTGTTTTTTAGAAGAGAAACCTTGACAAAAATGATATCTCCAACCTTAAACTCCAAATCTGAACGTATTATGTCGGTATATGACTTTTGTCTATCTTGTGCAGTCTTCAACCTCTTGAGAATCTAATGCACCTTCTCGGAAGTTTCCCTCGCCAAGTCTGGTCCAAGCAAGATCCTATCGGTGGTATGCCACCAACAGGCTAGTGATCTACATGGTCTGCCATAGAGGGCCTCAAACGATGCCATCCCAATGCTTGCTTGATAACTATTATTATACGTAAACTCCACCAAAGGTAGGTGGTCTTCCCAAGAGCCTCCGAAGTCAATGATGCACAATCTGAGAAAATCTTTCAAAACCCTATTTACCCACTCCGTCTGTCCATCTATTTGAGGGTGATATGCCGTGCTTAGATTCAATTCTATTCCTAAGGCTTGCTAAAGACTCCTCCAAAACTCACTGGTGAATAATGAATCTCTGTCGCTCACAATGCTGGCGGGAACTTCATGAAGCCTAACTATCTCCCTTACATAAATAGTCGCCAAAGAAGCTGCCGTCCTTTTACTCTTAATGGGTATAAAATGAGCGCTCATTATCAGTCTATCCACAATGAACCAAATGCTCGTGTTCCCTCTTCGCGACCTTGGTAATCCATCCACGAAGTCCATAGAGACGCTATTCCATTTCCATAATGGGATATCCAATGGCTACAACAGTCCTCCGGGCTTCTTCTGTTCTACCTTTACCCTTTGGCAAGTATGAACTTCGATACATACTCTGCCACCCTCTTCTTCATTCTGAGCTAGTAGAATACCATCTTCATATCCCAGTGCATCCTATCACCGCCAGGGTGCACTGTCATCCTAAAATGATGTGACTTGGCTAACACCGCATCTACTAAATCCTCACTACGGGGAACACAAAGTCTACCATCCCTTCTAAGCATCACCTAGTGCCCATGGTATAGCGCCTAAGATGTGGTGATGACTCTCCTCTACCAAGATTATCTAAAATGTCCTTTAACTCTTCATCCTCAACTTGCCTTGCTCCAATCTGCTCTATCAAAGTAGGATGGAGGTCGAGGGCTGCTAACATTCCTGGAGTTAAATTCGATGAAGGTCTAAAATCAAAGTTAATAGTGTACTCCAAATGCTTCCATTCCAAAAATAGAGGACTCAAAACCACTTTGCGTCTACTCAATGCATCTGCCACAACATTACCCTTGCCAGGGGTATAGGAAATCTCAAAGTCATAAGAGGCTAAAATATCCATCCATCTTTATTATCTCAAATTAAAGTCTTTCTGAGAGAATAGATACTTCAAAGACTTATGATCCGTGAAAAGATCAAATCTTTCTCCTAAAAGAAAGTGCCTCCAAGACATAAGAGCGAAAACTATAGCTGCCAACTCAGGATCATGCGTCGGGTAGTTCTTCTCATGCGTTTTCAACTGTCTACTCACATAGCACAATACCCTACCCTCTTGCATCAGTACCGCCCCTAGCCCCATACCACAAGCATCTGTATAAATTGAGAAAGGCTTAGTTTCATCCGATAATACTAATACGGGTGCAGTAGTCAAAGCTTCCTTCAATTGACCAAAGGCATCCTCACACTTGACATCCTAAAAAAAATGAGTTCTTCTTGGTAAGGCATGTAAGGGGAGCTGATATCCTAACGAAGTCCTTAATGAACTTCCTGTAGTAGCTCGCAAGATCAAGGAAACTCCTTATGTCCGTGGCATTGTTAGGGGTCTACCAATCCTGTACTGCTGCCACTTTCATCGGATCTACTACAAGCCCATCCTTTGAAACAATCTGTTCCGAAAAGCAAACTTCATCCCTCCAAAAGTGGCACCTGGAGAAGTTCGCCTTCAACTTATGTGCTCGCAGGGTCCTAAGCACTTCTTCCAAGTGAACAGTATGCTCCTCCTTGCTTCGCGAATAAACCAAAATGTCATCGACGAACGCCACCATAAACTTGTTCAATGATTCATGAAATACTCGACTTAACAGGTCCATAAAATATGTCGGAGCATTGGTTATCCCAAATGGCATGACAACCACTCAAATAACCCATCTGGAATCTTAAACACTCGATGCTATCCTCTACCACAAGCAACAAATGAAATCCCGTGGCCAAATCGAGCTACGAAAATACCTTAGTTCCTACTAGCTGGTCGAAGAGATTGTCTATACGGGGAAGAGGAAAAAAATTCTTCTTCGTCAGCTTATTAAGCTCCCTATAATCCATGCAAATTTTGAGAGAGCCATCTGCCTTCTGGCAAAGACGATGGGTGCGCCCCATTCAAAAATCCTCCTACGAATGAAGCCCTTATCCAAAAGCTCTCCAATCTGCTTGCTCAACTCACGACATTCCTTAAGAGCCATACGCCTTACCGGTGAAGCAACTGATTTGGCATTATTAACAAGATAAATCTTGGACTCGATCTCTTTTTGAGGTGGAAGGCCAGCAACCTCCTAGAACACATTTGGAAAGTCTCTAACACCGGATACCGAACTCAAACTATCGGGCGATAAGTCAAAAGAATAAAGGTAGCACAACATGACCGATCCTCTAAGATCACAAGATACCTCCAAGGTATGTCCCCTACAAGTGCCTAACCTCACTACCCTCTTATCGCAATCAAAAGCAGCACCCTACATGGATAGCCAATCCATACCAAGAATCAACCTAAACTCGAAAAGGACCAATACAAAGACACTACAGTCAAACTCAACCCTTAAAATAAACAATTTCAAATCTTGACAAAACATAAACAAATAGGCCGATCCTCCAACGGGATTTGATACTACTACCGGGTTGGTCACTAAGCAAGCATCAAGAGTAAGACTCTGTACAAGAGTACTAGATATAAAAGAGTGCGAAGCTCCAGAATCAAATAGGGTACTAACAGGAAAATTAGAGATAGATATCACACCTTCGATGATCACCTTCTTTCCCTTGTCCACGACCGGATGAGTACTAGAGGAAGGAGCTGCTTCTAAAGCATAAGCCTGAGCAAGCCGTGAAGGTGTCTGTTAACTGTCCTTGGGCTTCGACAGACAGTCCTTCTTCATATGCCCCTTTGATCGCAAAGATAACACCGCAGTCTTAGTCGCTCTTCTGCCCCTCTACAATCCTTAGCAAGATAACCTAGTTTCCTATAAGTATTTCACTTCCAGTCCTTCCTTGGAACGTTCCTTTTTCCACCTGACCCTACTGCTCCTCTCCTCTTTCCTTTCCACTACTTCTTTCCACCACTCTTCTATGCCACATCTCCTTTCTTCTCAGTATCAACAAGTAAAGCCATCTTTACCAATCTCTCAAAAGTGGCTCCCATCGGAATGTGGCTCACTGCCAAACTCTACAGTGGCTGACTCAGACCCTTAGCGAACTACATCGCCTTCTTATGAGGAGTACTGATCAGGTCTAGTCCAAATTTAGCAAGCTCATTGAATTGATAACATATTCCTTAACTGTCATATCCCCTTGCTTGAGCTATATAAATTTCTCTAGTTGTACTCCCTCTTCAGCCTATGATAAGAATTTCCTCTGGAACCTAGAATGAAAATCCACCGAAGTCAAAATATCAGCCTCGGCCTCCACAATCTCCCACCAATATAGAGCTTCTCCCTACAACTGCCATGAAACTAACTGCCTCCGAGCCAAGTCCTCTAATCCCATAAGTCCAAGTATCTGCTCACAACTACGGATCCAAGCTCTCGCCTTAACGTTTGACTTAGTGCCAAGAAACGTCTAGCCTCCTAAGCTGGTGTAGTCCTTGCATAACTTGAAAAAATCAGGAAAGCCTGGCAGATGGGCTGGAGCCCCTTCCGTTGGAGCAGCATCCCTAGTTGGTGGCTCTGCTCGTGCAGTAGCCTGCAAATAACATCTGAACCAAGCAGGCATATTAAGGACTGGAACTTCGGGGATATCTTGCGGTTCAGATATTTCTATCCACGCATATTAAAAATATGGGATTAGGTATTCCACAAATAGTTTAATAGATAGGGAGGAAGAGATATGAGGGACCCATTTCTAAAATTTACCGTCTTTCCAAAATATATACATATACTTTTAAAAGTATTGTTTGGACTACCCTTTGACAATTATTCGAAAACCTTTATATTTTTAAAATATTTTTAGGATTACCGAAACCTTAGCTCTAATATCAACTTTGACACCCCGCACCTCTAGGCACCCCGAAGTTCGAACATGACCAGAAGCATGAGTGGTCGGATGAAATACAAATCCATAACATAGCACAAAGACTAAGGCAACAATATAAAATGATTAAAATATTACAGCGGAAGAAAAATTTCACTAATTATAAATTACTAGAAAAACAGCTTCATTAAAAACAGCATTATCCCAAATTTATTTCTGAAGCCAAAAGTACCAAGTATTCTCCACCAAAACATAAGACATAATAAAGTTTACAATATATGTCCCCATATATAGAGTAAAGTATGGAAAAGAGAAACAAAGTACATGAAACAAAAGAAACAAAAGCTGAAGATAACAACTGCTCCAATGACCCTTCAAGCTATAAAGAACTACAACTTAGACGTGCCCTCCTGTGATTTGGAAAAAGTAGGAAAAATAGGAATGGGTTAGACATAAAGTCCAGTGAATGAGAAATAATATGAAGTGGAAAAGAATAAAATAATTTGATTCCAGATCTTCCTCGGATGTCGCAGAGAATAATATAATATAGTGAATCCTTTTTAGATACAGTTCCTAAGAAGCCAAAGTCCATGGTCACTCTAGAGAAGTCAACCATGCAGTAATACTAAACATTAATCGGCCAGTCGGACCTACTGTCCTTACCTATCCACGTGCTATAGCGTGAAAGTCATGCTCTTCACCCATGCACTGTGACTAAATGCCTCTTACGTCTAACAGGCACCAACTCAAACAGCTTCGCAAGATCCCAAAGTTCCGCTCAGGCTCTGCCAAACTGAACTCCAATCCTCCAATCTTCTCGATCACCAACGTGGACTTGCCCATATCCAAAGTGTCGGTCCTCCGAACGAGCACCCGCAGTTGGGTCAGCTGCGCAAAATCCTCCAACGATCTGCCTAAAGAAGCCTACGTCGGAGCACACTTTTCCTGTTCCCTCCACTTCGATCTGCCTGAAGAAGCCTATGATTGCAGACGCTATCTGTCCTACATACTACCATCCTGTGAAAGGTGATGAACATCCTTGCAAACCTATTTGCCCGCTCCTAGTACGTATAGCCAAACTATATTTTGGTCTTAACTTCATGAAATACCTATCTAGACCTTTACAAGGTCTGCATACCAAATCACTTCCGGATTAATTAATTTTACCGTTACAGTTTACATATTGTTTATTTCCATAATCTGCTTTAGGCCATTTTTACATCCAATTTGGTTATTTCACAATTTCCCTTATTCTTACATAAATGGTGTTTCAATTTCACGTCCGTTCAGTTTGTATGGTTTGTCTGTAATTTCTATACCATTTTGTTACACATTTACACCAGCCTTTAGGGTCTATTTAATTTACATTTTTTTCCACCCAAATTTATTTTCTCATTTTAGAGCTGTAAAAAATTTATCCAATGGCTACAAATCATTTAATTACACAAAATTCCACTTTTACATTTTTAGGCCACATATGAAACAAACAATTGTGCCAATTAGACTTTCCAATTTTTTTCTAAAACCATATTCAAAATTATGTAATTATATCAATTAAAACCACAATTTTACTCAAGTGACATATTATGAATTTATTCAACTAACCTGTTCTACCATTAGAAATTGAATAACAATTCTAATCAAATTTAATTAAACCAATCTTATTTACGCCATGAAATATTAATAACAGTTTGTTTGTTCCAATTTCAACCCAAACTTGAATTAGAATTGAGAAGTGGTAGAAGGAGAAGATACAATAATTTACATAAATTACAATCTTGTCTATGCCATAAAACGTAAATAGTCAATTTGTTTGTCCCATATTTTAAACCAAACATGAATTAGATTTGAGAAGTGAAAGAAGAAGAAGTTGCAATGATTTACATCTATTCTCAATTAATAACATAAATTAATTCATATTAACGTGCCAGAAAAGAACTGAAGTTGAACTACTATATTTTTCTATTTCATGTTAATTCACATTCATCTAGCACTTGAGCTTGTATAAATTTGAAAAAGCTTTGCTTTAATATTTCTCCCTTTGATTCTTCTAAATTCCCCAAATTGATTGAATATATATAGATAATTTAATTTGGTAGAGATTTGTTTATTTATTAGAGAAAAGGAGAAAGAATAATTCACACTAATTTTTACTGCAAAGTTATGGCGACGGTTGAAAAAAAGATTAGGTTTAGGTTAGATGCTTTATTTATAGACTGTTTGAGTGAATATAATCCATTAGATTATTTTAGATCAAATCCGATTCTTTCATACACTTAATGGTTATCCATTCTAGCCCATACACATCACTCAACTAATAAAATTTAGCAATGTCATCCTATTACGTCACTGGAGCGAATGGGAAGCAGCCATATGTTAGAAACAACACTGAAATACATAGGAAAATCGCTGAAAACGAACCAGCTAAAAAAAATATCGCTTCAGATTTTAGGCGACAACGGGACTTGATCGTTGGTCACTAAGGAAGTCAACATGTGCCTTTACCACTATACCGAATGTGCTTTTAATTTCTTTTTAATTATATTTCCCATAAAATATCGGGGTATTAAAGCTTAAGTTGGCGACAAATTAAAAGCTTAAATAGGCACCGAGTTAAGGCGAAGAGTCTAGTGGTAGTGGAACTTCTAGGGACCGTTGTTGAGGTTCTGTGGATTGTGCTAGAGGTGGTGGCTCGCTCGTATCAGGTTGGATGACGATATAACAACATGATGAAAAGATATGGTCTTTGGATGTTGTTTTATTTTGGGAGCATCTTTTGAAGTGGCGGCTAGTAAATGAGTGAGCCGTATGATCTGGGAATGTCAATGGGTTACTCATGAATAATGGAAACTGGATTAACCAAGAAGGGTTCGGTATCCAAATGGAGCAAAGGTAGGCTCGGGTATGTGTGCTAAGGAATCATTGGTGCTCGAAAAGTTTTCCATTGTACTCGAGCAGTGGTATTGTAAGTGGGTAGTCCATGGGTAAATTGAGGGACCTGTATACCTAAGACCTATAGCTTTGGGCTATGAGACACTTATCTAGCTTTGGGCCATGAGATACAAGAGTACAACAAAGAACCGAGATTTCCATTAGTCCTGGGCTTGAGGGCAATATGAGTTATCATATATTCAGAGCACAAGGAGTGATAGTTAGGATTGTTGATGGATGCTATGGATGCTTCAGTTGTTTTCTATGGTAGGCTATCACTCATAGGTATTAGGAGAAGTAGGTATTGGAGGTAGGAATACCTGAAAGACTAATATCCTTTATTTGATTTGTGGTATATCTTTATAATATTTTAGGGACATGTTAGGTATGGTTCGTGTACTCTTGTTCCTTACCATATTTACCTGCATAGTATCTTTAGACTAATTTATTGCTCACACCAAACTGTTGTCTGACGTAAGGTTTTATGCTTTGTTTCTTATTATTTTAGGTACTCTTAAATGAGTAGACTAGATAATAAGTCTATGTGATGCAATAGCTATTCAGAGGACGAGCTAGATGGAGCTATCTCGTATTATATATATATATATATATATATATATATTTCTACGCTTTTCCGTTAAGCAACGTTGTGGAGCCCATGATAATGCTTGCTTATTTCTATTTGTAGAAACATTTTATTTGAGTTTACTTTTATCATATAAACTTTAATAGATTTGATGTATAAATTTGTGGATCTATTGCTCCGATGACGATTTGTTCACATAGTTATTACTCTCACATCTGTTATATCTATGATATTATATTTTGTCCATGTGCCATGAGATATGACATGTTATATGATATATTGGTTTATTTCAACCTTAATATTGTCTTGTATCGGCCATGCACAGTCATCGCACTATTTATTTACTATTGTTGCCTGTCTTATAGGGCAGTCATCAAATTTTTATATATAACACTTCGTATTCGGAGTTAATACGTAAAAGTTATAGGCGTTGGAGGAATTGTAACGACCCCACTTCCTACGCCCAGGAAGAAGTATCGTTAAAAAGAAAAGAAAGAGGTGAGAAAATAGAAGAGATGGAGAAGAAAGAACAACAACATCAAAATCTCAACAGCGGAACGAATAAATTATAATAATCACATAAGTATATATAATATACAACATCAATCAGAGTTATACAGATAATACATCACATACTAGACAGTTATAAACACCTGTCCAGTTATACAACTCAATACACACAACAACACAGAGATATCAACACAGCGGAACTATATATATATCTACAACGCTGAAGCCACCTGCTCCATTGCTCCTCCAGATTTCGTCAAAGCTAACCTGAATCCCTTGGCTACCCGTAAAAATTTGGGTACCCGAGAGTTTATGAAAAACAGAAATAAACTCCGGGTCAGACATGGGTCTGGTATGAGTAACAGGTTAAAGTTGTTTAACTTTGAAAATCTTTTGAAAATAAAAGGTATCACGTAAGACTCCCCACACATAAACATGGAAAAGTTTTTACCTTACGCTAACCAAAACATTTGATAGGAAATTCTGTGATATTATAATAGGTCTAGGGTTTTCAAGTAAATAGAAAATAGCCGAAATTGTTACATCTATTAAATTCCAGCTACTAGCCACAAAAGTGGGTAATACAATCAAAACCGTGGGCACTTATTTGATTGTGGATTCCATACAATGGCAGGGCTACTGGGGTACCGCCCGTCACAGTACGTGGCCTAGATCAACGTACCGAGGATTACTCCCTTCATCCCCTGCAACACAAGGCCGGAACCATTCCTTACTGAACAGTCCCGAACAAGATAACCCCGCAGTTGGTGTACATCCAACCGCCCACAAAGCCGAATAAAAAGGGACATCTAGACAGGGGAAAATCTTGTCCTGCTTGGGCATGACCCACCTAACCTTGCTGTACCTCCCCTGTTTTAGCCATTCCCGGTTGATGAGGCTTGAGGCTACGATTACCTTTATAGAATACATTTCTTAGAATGCTCATCGCCCACCTGACGATGTGTTGAAAGCATTCAATCCATACAAGTTCGTTCCGGGTTCGAACGAAACCGAAGGCATCATCTCGTTACACTCATTTTGGAATCACCCTCAGAGTTAACGACGACAATCCTTGCACTCTGAATCTTCATCTTCACTTCAGATTCACGACCTATCGTTAATTTGGAATCGATGTGGTTTTCGGATATTCCAAATAAGGAAAACCGATCCCGGTCTCATCGAAATCCAAAACGTGTCTTTTAGGGCCAAGTTGTCTATTTAGTCTTAACAGTTTAATTCAACATAATCAATACACACACAGATGGATAATTCATAATATCACAACAAATAATCACATCATCTCACATATAGATAATCAATATTACCATCCATCAGATAATTAAATATTATCCTACTTAAACCAAGCATCCATATCACAAGATATTACCCATCTCATATCAAATGAAATATCAATATCATTCATTTATAAGCAATGATTTATAATCATACCATTTGTAATTAATTTAAAATGAATTAAATTAACTACTTCTATCTCTACTTAATTTAAAGTAAATTAAATTAATTACTTCATTCATAAATCCTGCTTATACAACCAATTATTAAATTTATACAAATTAATTAATTAATCTCTAGATATTTATCTTGATTAACTCCTCTAATTAATCATTTTCTAATTACAGTAAGTAATTAGTCTTTAATAATTTTACAAATTAATTATTCTAAATTATTCCTAGTAATTAATTTTAATTATTTCATTTATAATTAATTACATTTATTCTTAATTAATTACATAAATTAATCTCCACATTATTAATTATTACTTAATTAAACAATTCTTAATTTACATCATTAATTATATTAATTAATGATCTCTAATTCAGATTAAATTACTTTATTAATCACATTAAGTGATTAATCTTCAATTAAACATAATTATTAATCACCTTTGATTAGTATCAACCCGTAATTAATTATCCTTAATTACTCAGATAAATAAATTAATTATCCATAATTAATTATCTCTATTAATTTCAAAAGTAATTATCCAAATTACTTTATTAACATATAATCTTTCACTAATTACATTCAGTAATTAACGTTAATTACTTCACTAAGTAATTATGCTCCATTAATTACATTAAGTAATCACACTTATTCATTTCTCAAATGGTTATCTTAAGTTAATTAAACTAAATTAATTAACTTAAATTAATAACTTATCTCAATTAATTACAATAAGTGATTAATGCCTTAATTACTTTCATTAAGTAATTACTTAACAATTTACAAATGATTATCTTAATTAATTAATTTAATTAATTTAAGTTTAAATAAACTTAAGAATCAACTAAATTAATGACATATTTATTTAACTTCTAAATCCAATAGTTAAGCAAAACATTAATTACAGATAAGAGTAATTTATTCAAGGTCGTTTTAGTCCTGATAAAAACTTGATTTTTATTTGGATTTAGACTGTATAAATTTCTATCAAAATCAATGTTAAAGCACTCGACCCACACTCATCAAATCCATCATTTTATATTAAACTTAGTTCTAAATTAGAATAGATAAACTACTGATGAATTAGTGGAGACAAGTCGTCACGACTTCGAGTAAAACACCGAGTATCTTCTTCTTCTCACATACCAGGCCTCAACTTTCCTTTTCCTCCTCTCCTAACTTCCGCTATGACATACACGAGCACAAACGCGTCCACCTGCACACTGCTTCCCTTCACTGGAATACGTCGCCGTCCCCATCCACAAACCACCTCTGACCTGCTGAACCACCAAATCACCTCAACATCGCTCCAACACTTCCACATCGGAATCCGATCCTCTCAAAATCCCCATACAAGAACGACCTCCATATTCCCACCTCGTCCTTCATGCTCGGATCACTGGAACCCCCAAAAATTCGCCACTGCCATCGCCTATGGCTCGTTATCCTCTTCCCTAACCCTCGATGATACTCGATCCCCCATAGAAAACGAACACGCGCGATTTTTGACATGACCAAAACTTGAAACCCAAACCCTAAATTGAATTCATTCTCTCAATTCTTACATTCGAAAAATTATCCAGTAATTTTCCTAGCATCATAGATGTTCACACTAGCTCCAAGACAAATTTAAACATTTATTAATGATTCGATTGCCTGAAAATGAGGAAAATGCAAATTTATTTCAAATTCAAACTGCTCCTAAAATCCCATACTAAAAATCTTTATTTTAGTTTTAAAAATCATGAATTACTATAAGCATTCCAAGATATAAACTTGAATTTGTTTTTAATAACATTCGAATTTATCCAATTAGTACTTGATTGCTTGTAAACGAAAATTTCCAGACGTATGTTTTGCGAACATGTTTAAGCATCTTCTAAAAGTCTTGATTTAGGTTTATCATTTTGTCTTGTTGAGAAATCAAAGCTTAATACTGATTAAACATAAATAAATTTGAGTTTGAATGGAAATCAACTCTGTAATCAAAAGCAGGGAAGAACAATATATTCAATATTCACAGAAGCAACTGTATACAAGCACAAATCCCTATCCAAAATAAACACATACTCCCTACATAGTAAATGAACCATCTTTCTGTTTTAATTAAATTTAAACTTGTAAATTTTTAAGTTTACTCACAACTGGGATCAGATCAAGTGGTAAAGACTTTGTCAAAATCTTTGTTTTTATACAAACACAGTCAAACAGATACATAGCAGTACTTATGTATGTAAACACACAGGAGAATCGTCACAAACTAAGCATTCAAAGAATATTCACCTACAGGCAACTGATAGTTAACCTTTATGTTTAAATATGAAGTTATTTACCTTAAAGTGAAGACAGCAGTTTTACTTGCAACTGTTTGATTTTTTTCTTCTTTCTTTTTGAAGTAGGATGTGAACTTGAGATTTATAACAGTGTGTCTCATAGCGATTACAATATGCAGTAACTCTATCTCACAAATGCCCAGAGAAAGGAATATATAAATATTCACACAAATATGTTAAGCATCCAAATATTAGCATGCACAGATTAAAAACTTAAGAAATTTTAAAACTGTTACTCACCTGAAACTTTGAAGACAGAGCCTTCTTTTGTTTTGAAAACAGATGGCTTAATTTTTTTTTTCCAATCATCTTGTTTGATTGTTGTTTTAAATTTCTGAAAGCTTTGTCTTGATTGAAACATTAGAAACTGGAAAGCTTGCTTTGATTTTCTAGCCTCAGACTGCACTTGAACAAATCCTGGTTTACAGGTTATTTATTTAAACTTTTGATAGAAAAGTTGCAGACTTTACTTCATCTCTGGTTTGCAATTGTTGTGATGATCGAATGAAACAAGGAGAGATATATAGAAATGAGTTTTACAGGGTTCGTATAAGCTTGTACAAACATTTTCTGATTGCTCAGAGATTTTATTTTTAGCTTATCATGCAAGATTTGGTTTTGGGGGCTGAGTTGATTTTTGAGCAAATTTGAATTGACCAAAGCTATGCTAGCATTTAATGTTTTAAGTACTTTGTTTACTTGCCTTTGCATCACTACTTTACAGGCCTATACATTTTTACCTCCCTGCCTAAACTTTTTGTACTTATTTACATAGATATCTTATTTTGTTTATATTTTATACCTTGTTTTGTACAAAAATGTTTCTTTCCTGAGACTTCCTTGCGGCAGACTATTTACAGACTACTTATACTTGCCTTTGAAACTACTACAGGCCTCACTAATTATTTATTTATACAAAGCCTTGTTTGTTTTTAGTCTTTATGTACACATTATTCTTTTGTTTAGTTATATTATAAAATTGTTTTAGTCATTTGTTTTGGTTTATTACTTTATTTACTTAGTATTCCCTTCATACTTACATTAATATTTATAAAGTATTATTTTATTTTAAACATTTTTGAAAGATTTTATTTTAAATTTACAAATCATAGCTTCTTTCAAAATATACATATATATAAATAGAATTAAATAACAACTTCTATTTATATTAAAACCCATTTTTAAAGATATTAAAATATTGATATAGTTTAAATATAACTTATTATTAAATTAATATAATTTATAAAAGAACTATTCCTTTATAAATTACTTATTTGTTAAACTATGTTTAAAACAAAACAAACATTTTTTTTTAAACTTAAACTTAGGCTAAAAAAAATCAATTTTAAACAATTAAGTTTTTATCTTGAGTATTCTAAAATCATATGATTATTTATTCAATATTAAATTATATTTCTAAATTTCCCAAAATATTAGAATTAGAAAAGATGACTTTATTTATTAAATTTTAAAACAAAACTTATTTACTTACAACATATATACATTATAAATAGAAGATTTTAAATTAGCTTTTAAAAGATAAGATCACCTATTTAAATAATTATTAAAGAAGATTATTAAATTAATTCAATTTATTATTAACAATATTATCAATTCTATTTAATTTTAACCCAGATTATTAAATTGATATTGCCATAAATTCCGGGATATCACATTCCTCCCCCTTAAAAGAATTTCATCATCGAAATTTAAAGCAAAGGTAATTTAATAATCTAATTAAAGATTTTATTTTAAAACACAAGCATATATCAATCATATGCTAACAACCATAGCAGCCAATTCATCCAATCGAACAATCCTAACTATCCAGACAAAATTATGGATAGAATTTTCTTGAGTTTCCCAAGTATAAATACCGGAATACTCGCTCTACAAAATCCAAACAATCGGTATTACTAAGCTACAGAGCTTCCACTCATCTAGATCTACTAAACAAGACAGGATATCAAACTACAGACAAGTCTGACTTAGCCACCAAAACTTCCTGAACTGCTGGCTCTACAACCAGAGATAGATCTTACACGTACTCCCTTAGAGATACGCGAAACACAGTGAATCCCATTTATCCAAACTGGCAATTCAATCTTGAAGACCAAGCGCTTATCCAAAATCAAATCTTCGACTTCGAAATTCAAATTCCTTCCTCTCTTATCCACAAAACTCCTCAGACGCTCCTGGGCTGCCTACATCATTACTGATCAACTCAACCCTTGCTGATGCTTCCCAGAAATAAACTGAACCAAAAACAATCCAACAAAATGATCTTTCCAAGATCAACTCAAAAATCAGAACACAACTTTATTCCAAAATCAGAAGACTGATCTCACTTCTCACATCCGGAAAAGATAAAACAGATGCACTCCCAATTTGGCCTCAGATACTGAAAAATTTCCTGTAGAAACTCTCTAATCCAAAACACGGCAATTCCATTTGCTTCCACACTAAAACAGCTGCCACCATGCTTCCACTGCGCAACTCTGATTGAGCAGATGAAAATGCTGATGATGATCATGAGTACAGACTGGACAACACTTACCAGAACTATGGTTTCGCAGATCCATAAAATAAAAATCAGAAGTTCCTCCAAAACCTGAGCTGCTTCACCAAACTTACTTCCCGGAAACCATCCCACAACTAAGTTGGACCATCGGCACCACTCCTGGAATCCAGTCGATACCAAACTCAATCTCTAGATGCTGACAAAACTCTAACTTCCAGAAGAAATCCAGAGAAATTTTCTGACAACCCAAGAGAACACTCAGCTATCGCAAGTCACTTTTGCGATCAACCTAACCTAATTCCAAAGAAAAACTGCTCTCTCTTTATCAAACAGAACAGCCTACACTTATCTAGCCAATCCATCGAAGAAATGGAACCACACTGCTGCTTCTGAATTCCCTCCAGAAAGAACTGCTAAGCCCGAAGATCTCCTTGACGGCACACAGAACACTCCCAACTGCACTGCTGACTCAGATGCCCAAAAACGTCCTAATCCAAAGCTCTTCGAGAAACTCG
Source organism: Allium cepa (assembly GCA_030765085.1). Taxonomy (NCBI): domain Eukaryota; kingdom Viridiplantae; phylum Streptophyta; class Magnoliopsida; order Asparagales; family Amaryllidaceae; genus Allium; species Allium cepa. The sequence continues at coordinate 964,923,249 of CM060931.1, forward strand.
GACCACAAACCAGACACAAACATCCTGTTGAACACAGCCACAACATTGAGGCAGTCACACCTCCTTAACTTGTTCCAAAGAACGTCTTTGGAGACATCCATAGTCATTGTGTCTCATCACACAGCTACTCATCCTGAGGTATCAAGATAACATGACTTGCTTCTGTCCAACTGACAGATCCAGATTCTAGCTCATCCAACTACACTTCAAAGATGAACTCCGAACCCTTAACAGGTTTCTTTCAGAGATCGATGAAATCCTTACACCATCCAAAGCTTACTCGAGACGGTATTAGGTCTACAGTCTCAACAGAGACACTTCCAACCTCAAACATTCAAACTCCAACCATTGGTAGTCGTGTTACACACACCACTACCCTATCTACCTTTAAAACTTATATTGGAAAACCCGAACAGGTAACCCAACAGATAGGTAGAAATTAATAGATATAAAGATATACATATATATCAAAATTACAAATACGCTCTCTCAAGAAAGAAATCACTTAAGAGCCTAGGTATTCGCTCAACCTAGCGCTATGATACCACTGTAACGACCCCACTTCCTACGCCCAGGAAGAAGTATCGTTAAAAAGAAAAGAAAGAGGTGAGAAAATAGAAGAGATGGAGAAGAAAGAACAACAACATTAGAATCTCAACAGCGGAACGAATAAATTATAATAATCACATAAGTATATATAATATACAACATCAATCAGAGTTATACAGATAATACATCACATACTAGACAGTTATAAACACCTGTCTAGTTATACAACTCAATACACACAACAACACAGAGATATCAACACAGCGGAACTATATATATATCTACAACGCTGAAGCCACCTGCTCCATTGCTCCTCCAGATTTCGTCAAAGCTAACCTGAATCCCTTGGCTACCCGTAAAAATTTGGGTACCCGAGAGTTTATGAAAAACAGAAATAAACTTCGGGTCAGACATGGGTCTGGTATGAGTAACATGTTAAAGTTGTTTAACTTTGAAAATCTTTTGAAAATAAAAGGTATCACGTAAGACTCCCCACACATAAACATGGAAAAGTTTTTACCTTACGCTAACCAAAACATTTGATAGGAAATTCTGTGATATTATAATAGGTCTAGGGTTTTCAAGTAAATAGAAAATAGCCGAAATTGTTACATCTATTAAATTCCAGCTACTAGCCACAAAAGTGGGTAATACAATCAAAACCGTGGGCACTTATTGGATTGTGGATTCCATACAATGGCAGGGCTACTGGGGTACCGCCCGTCACAGTACGTGGCCTAGATCAACGTACCGAGGATTACTCCCTTCATCCCCTGCAACACAAGGCCGGAACCATTCCTTACTGAACAGTCCCGAACAAGATAACCCCGCAGTTGGTGTACATCCAACCGCCCACAAAGCCGAATAAAAAGGGACATCTAGACAGGGGAAAATCTTGTCCTGCTTGGGCATGACCCACCTAACCTTGCTGCACCTCCCCTGTTTTAGCCATTCCCGGTTGATGAGGCTTGAGGCTACGATTACCTTTATAGAATACATTTCTTAGAATGCTCATCGCCCACCTGACGATGTGTTGAAAGCATTCAATCCATACAAGTTCATTCCGGGTTCGAACGAAACCGAAGGCATCATCTCGTTACACTCATTTTGGAATCACCCTCAGAGTTAACGACGACAATCCTTGCACTCTGAATCTTCATCTTCACTTCAGATTCACGACCTATCGTTAATTTGGAATCGATGTGGTTTTCGGATATTCCAAATAAGGAAAACCGATCCCGGTCTCATCGAAATCCAAAACGTGTCTTTTAGGGCCAAGTTGTCTATTTAGTCTTAACAGTTTAATTCAACATAATCAATACACACACAGATGGATAATTCATAATATCACAACAAATAATCACATCATCTCACATACAGATAATCAATATTACCATCCATCAGATAATTAAATATTATCCTACTTAAACCAAGCATCCATATCACAAGATATTACCCATCTCATATCAAATGAAATATCAATATCATTCATTTATAAGCAATGATTTATAATCATACCATTTGTAATTAATTTAAAATGAATTAAATTAACTACTTCTATCTCTACTTAATTTAAAGTAAATTAAATTAATTACTTCATTCATAAATCCTGCTTATACAACCAATTATTAAATTTATACAAATTAATTAATTAATCTCCAGATATTTATCTTGATTAACTCCTCTAATTAATCATTTTCTAATTACAGTAAGTAATTAGTCTTTAATAATTTTACAAATTAATTATTCTAAATTATTCCTAGTAATTAACTTTTAATTACTTCATTTATAATTAATTACATTTATTCTTAATTAATTACATAAATTAATCTCCACATTATTAATTATTACTTAATTAAACAATTCTTAATTTACATCATTAATTATATTAATGAATGATCTCTAATTCAGATTAAATTACTTTATTAATCACATTAAGTGACTAATCTTTAATTAAACATAATTATTAATCACCTTTGATTAATATCAACCCGTAATTAATTATCCTTAATTACTCAGATAAATAAATTAATTATCCATAATTAATTATCTCTATTAATTAATCCTCTGATTAATTTCAAAAGTAATTATCCAAATTACTTTATTAACATATAATCTTTCACTAATTACATTCAGTAATTAACATTAATTACTTCACGAAGTAATTATGCTCCATTAATTACATTAAGTAATCACACTTATTCATTTCTCAAATGGTTATCTTAAATTAATTAAACTAAATTAATTAACTTAAATTAATAACTTATCTCAATTAATTACAATAAGTGATTAATCCCTTAATTACTTTCATTAAGTAATTACTTAACTATTTACAAATGATTATCTTAATTAATTAATTTAATTAATTTAAGTTTAAATAAACTTAAGAATCAACTAAATTAATGACATATTTATTTAACTTCTAAATCCAATAGTTAAGCAAAACATTAATTACAGATAAGAGTAATTTATTCAAGGTCGTTTTAGTCCTGATAAAAACTTGATTTTTATTTGGATTTAGACTGTATAAATTTCTCTCAAAATCAATGTTAAAGCACTCGACCCAGACTCATCAAATCCATCATTTTATATTAAACTTGGTTCTAAATTAGAACAGATAAACTACTGATGAATTAGTAGAGACAAGTCGTCACGACTTCGAGTAGAACACCGAGTATCTTCTTCTTCTCACATACCAGGCCTCAACTTTCCTTTTCCTCCTCTCCTAACTTCCGCTATGACATACACGAGCACAAACGCGTGCACCAGCACACCGCTTCCCTTCACTGGAATACGTCGCCGTCCCCATCCACAAACCACCTCTGACCTGCTGAACCACCAAATCACCTCAACATCGCTCCAACACTTCCACATCGGAATCCGATCCTCTCAAACTCCCCATACGAGAACGACCTCCATATTCCCACCTTGTCCTTCACGCTCGGATCACTGGAACCCCCAAAAATTCGCCACTGCCATCGCCTATGACTCGTTATCCTCTTCCCTAACCCTCGATGACACTCGATCCCCCATAGAAAAGAACACGCGCGATTTTTGACATGACCAAAACTTGAAACCCAAACCCTAAATTGAATTCATTCTCTCAATTCTTACATTCGAAAAATTATCCAGTAATTTTCCTAGCATCATAGATGTTCACACTAGCTCCAAGACAAATTTAAACATTTATCAATGATTCGATTGCTTGAAAATGAGGAAAATGCAAATTTATTTCAAATTCAAACTGCTCCTAAAATCCCATACTAAAAATCTTTATTTTAGTTTTAAAAATCATGAATTACTATAAGCATTCCAAGATATAAACTTGAATTTGTTTTTAATGACATTCGAATTTATCCAATTAGTACTTGATTGCTTGTAAACGAAAATTTCCAGACGTATGTTTTGCGAACATGTTTAAGCATCTTCTAAAAATCTTGATTTAGGTTTATCATTTTGTCTTGTTGAGAAATCAAAGCTTAATACTGATTAAACATAAATAAATTTGAGTTTGAATGGAAATCAACTCTGTAATCAAAAGCAGGGAAGAATAATATATTCAATATTCACAGAAGCAACTGTATACAAGCACAAATCCCTATCCAAAATAAACACATACTCCCTACATAGTAAATGAACCATCTTTCTGTTTTAATTAAATTTAAACTTGTAAATTTTTAAGTTTACTCACAACTGGGATCAAATCAAGTGGTAAAGACTTTGTCAAAATCTTTGTTTTTATACAAACACAGTCAAACAAGTAGCAGTACTTATGTATGTAAACACACAGGAGAATCGTCACAAACTAAGCATTCAAAGCATATTCACCTACAGGCAACTGATAGTTAACCTTTATGTTTAAATATGAAGTTATTTACCTTAAAGTGAAGACAACAGTTTTACTTGCAACTGTTTAATTTATTTTTTTTCTTTCTTTTTGAAGTAGGATGTGAACTTGAGATTTATAACAGTGTGTCTCATAGCGAATACAATATGCAGTAACTCTATCTCACAAATGCCCAGAGAAAGGAAAATATGAATATTCACACAAATATGTTAAGCATCCAAATATTAGCATGCACAGATTAAAAACTTAAGAAATTTTAAAACTATTACTCACCTGAAACTTTGAAGAACAGAGCCTTCTTTTGTTTTGAAAACAGATGGCTTAATTTTTTTTTTCCAATCATCTTGTTTGATTGTTGTTTTAAATTTCTGAAAGCTTTGTCTTGATTGAAACATTAGAAACTGGAAAGCTTGCTTTGATTTTCTAGCCTCAGACTGCACTTGAACAAATCCTGGTTTACAGGTTATTTATTTAAACTTTTGATAGAAAAGTTGCAGACTTTACTTCATCTCTGGTTTGCAATTGTTGTGATGATCGAATGAAACAAGGAGAGATATATAGAAATGAGTTTTACAGGGTTTGTATAAGCTTGTACGAACATTTTCTAATTGCTCAGAGATTTTATTTCTAGCTTATCAAGCAAGATTTGGTTTTGGGGGCTGAGTTGATTTTTGAGCAAATTTGAATTGACCAAAGCTATGCTAGCATTTAATGTTTTAAGTACTTTGTTTACTTGCCTTTGCATCACTACTTTACAGGCCTATACATTTTTACCTCCCTGCCTAAACTTTTTGTACTTATGTACATAGATATCTTATTTTGTTTATATTTTATACCTTGTTTTGTACAAAAATGTTTCTTTCCTGAGACTTCCTTGCGGCAGACTATTTACAGACTACTTATACTTGCCTTTGAAACTACTACAGGCCTCACTAATTATTTATTTATACAAAGCCTTGTTTGTTTTTAGTCTTTATGTACACATTATTCTTTTGTTTAGTTATATTATAAAATTGTTTTAGTCATTTGTTTTGGTTTATTACTTTATTTACTTATTATTCCCTTCGTACTTACATTAATATTTATAAAGTATTATTTTATTTTAAACATTTTTGAAAGATTTTATTTTAAATTTACAAATCATAGCTTCTTTCAAAATATACATATATATAAATAGAATTAAATAACAACTTCTATTTATATTAAAACCCATTTTTAAAGATATTACAATATTGATATAGTTTAAATATAACTTATTATTAAATTAATATAATTTATAAAAGAACTATTCCTTTATAAATTACTTATTTGTTAAACTATGTTTAAAACAAAACAAACATTTTTTTTAAACTTAAACTTAGGCTAAAAAAAATCAATTTTAAACAATTAAGTTTTTATCTTGAGTATTCTAAAATCATATGATTATTTATTCAATATTAAATTATATTTCCAAATTTCCCAAAATATTAGAATTAGAAAAGATGACTTTATTTATTAATTTTAAAACAAAAATTATTTACTTACAACATATATACATTATAAATAGAAGATTTTAAATTAGCTTTTAAAAGATAAGATCACCTATTTAAATAATTATTAAAGAAGATTATTAAATTAATTCAATTTATTATTAACAATATTATCAATTCTATTTAATTTTAACCCAGATTATTAAATTGATATTGCCATAAATTCCGGGATATCACAGGAATCGAAATAAAAAATAAAATCTTAAAATAAAAATTACACGATTTAACATAGGAACCAATCGACCCATGGAGGTCAAAGATCGATCGATAGCGGTCGACCTTGGGAATAAGGCGATTGATTATGCTTGGGAAAAATTGAGCATTTTGAACGTCCTAAGACGTTTTCAAATGGTCCAGACGGATTGCTTTGTTTCCAAGTTTATGATTAGCGAACATGATTACAAACCCTAAATCTTACACAACAGTTTATAGCAATGAAACTTTATCAAAATTTTCCCTCCCCTCTAAGCCCTAAAATTTCTTAAACTCGGAATAAAATCAACCTAGATGAATACAAACAATTGGATGTAAACCGAGCAAGCATTTCGAGAGGAGATTCTCGGGCGAAGCGAACAGTAAGAGCTTAGGCTTGAGGTGAGTAAAAACAATTTTAGTAAGATGATTATTGCAGTTAGATTCAAACTATTCTAATTGATTTAGTGTGCTAGAAAACAAAATTTAAACATATAAAACTCTAAATTCAAATTTACAAACTAGATTAGAGTTGAACCATTGTAAACTGTTAAACCTGATTCGATGCTACTGCACCCCTATTATGACTACATTGCAAAATCATAAATCGATAAACCCTAAATTTGTAAAACCCTAAATAAGACAATTTAACTTTGAGGCATAAATTGGTCGAATCGGAAATTAAGGGTCAGTGAACATTGCTAACGACTTGGATTGACATTAATCAACTGTCGACATTTGAAATTTACCAAAAACCTAATTTTAGCCTATAATCTATCATCCTCAGAACCCTAGTGGTTGGCCGGTTAGGTCTAGTGGTCGATCGTTCAAAACGTAAAATGCAGAATTCGAACCTTGGCCTAAGCCTAGGTTATTAAGTAAAATTATTAATTTAAGAATAGAATTATCTAGTTGTTGATTGCTTGTTTGAGCCTATATTTGGGCTTAGTTTACATGCTAGAGATAGTAGGAAACTTAATTCCCTATCAGAGGACTAGGTTATTTTAGTGTTGGGTAAAATGCTGATTATCCAATTGAGTATTGAGTAGTCGACTATGGACAATGTAGTTTCACATAGCAAACACTCGGAGGGATCTCCTACAATGGACGCACAATACTGATGGATGCCAGTGCGTATGCCCATCACTAACGAGAGATTCAATATGGATAGTCAGGTCCAATGAAGTACAATAAGTGGCAATGTAGGTAAAGATGGAGCCCGGTACTAATAGGAGTTCTTATACGCACGGTCCTGATGCGGCATGGTATAGGTGGGAACCAATGCAATACGACAAGAGGCATTTTACACTATGATAGAAAGGTAAGCACATAGGCATGCAATGAGACACTACACGAGTGTGCATTTCGGTTCTCCCCCTCTAGGCATAGTGATGATTATAGGTATTTATGTGAGGGTAGTTCCTAGAGGTAGCCTACAGATGATATTTCATATTAGGTAGCTCTAGGAGTGCTGGTAGATCGTTATTGTGAGGTTGGATCTGTAGTTCGACCTTTTTGTTAGATAAAATCCCTTAAACAGTGGACCTTAGGAATTTACAGATACTTGTAGCATACTCCATGTCATTTAGAATAGTTTTAAAGTTAACTGCACATGATCATCACATATTAAACTTGTACCCATTTATCAAACTTTTTTTTGACCCATTCTCTTTCCTTCTTTTTCCTTACCACAGCTGGACAGGACAATAAGTGATTGGCCTATTCTTATTACTTGGAGAGTCGAGCTTATCTTTAGAGACTGCTTTTTCTCGCATTTTCTCTCTATGTATTATTCTATCTTATCAATATATTTTATTTCTTTCACCAAACTTAGATGATATTATCTATGTACTTTGTATTGGACCACATATTGATTTCTGAGACCGATTTGGATATTTTCGTTGGATCTTATGTTTGATTAATAACAAGAAATTCAATCGACACGAAGAACACGAATCTACGACAAAGTATTAAAAAGACGGAACTCAACAACATAACGTATGGTTCATATATATATATGTTGTTTAGATTCCAAGTCCAGTTTTAGCATATGCTAAAATCTATCCTCAAGTAGTTCACAAACATACATATTCCAAAAATTCTATAAAAGTAATAAAAGTTTTATTTTAAAAAAACAAAACAAAATAATAAAATAGTAATATATGAAGCAATACTTGAACTTGGATCATTGTTAAAATCATTTTTAAAAGAAAATTCAAGTTTTTAAAAAAATGCATGGAGCATGGCTCGAACCGAGGTCACTAGTTTAGAAGGCAAGTGCTTTAACAAAATGAGCTATAGTGATTTTTATTTATCAACGGAATTCAGTCAACTGAATACACTGAGTCAGTCGACTGAATCTGTGCACTTTCAGATGCACATGCACCATTTAAATTTAGTCCATTGAATCTTCTAAGGCAGTCGACTAACCATTGTATAACGGCTATATTTTCTGAATAGACACTTCCTTTTGTGAATAACCTTCTTCTACGTGAAGAGTTGCAGCCATTGCTGTTCGTAGAGATCTCTTCACTAGCAGTTGCAACTTCTTAACTACTATATATATGCATGAATTTCAAGGTCAAATTACTTCACTTACTTGCTTATACTTGAATCATATTTTCTAAATTAACCGCTCTCTTGAATTTATACATTTATTGCTTACAATCACAATTCTATATTTCTAAAAGCAATTTGAAACTTCCTAATCTTCATATGCACACAACTACACACATCACACTTGAGGAAAAGATTATAGAAAGGGTGCACTTCAAGTGACAAATCTGTGTTATTATAACACATAAGGTCAAGACAATCTACTTTGTAATCAAAGTCCTGTTCGGTTGCTCAGGCGGTCAAGTCCTTTTCTATTGATCAGGTGGTCAAGTCCTGTTCCGTTGCTCAGACGGTGTAATACCTATTCCTCCCCGTTAAGTGAGGCCTGCTAGTTTTTAATTCCAGAAGGAGTTTGAGACTGGAAGTAGAACGAGAAGTTCAAACTAGTATAAAAATTTCTGGTGCCATTTTTTCTTTACCGCTATTTTATTTTATAGCTACTTTCTACACTAATAAGTTTAGCATAATATTCCATATTACACGATCCTATAGCATAGTCACTTTCACTTGGTATTAGAGCCTGGAATTCAATAGATTGTCACAACATCATAGAATAATGGCTAGAAAACGATCCAATCGAAATACAACAGGCAAAATCCCTGCAAAAGCTACCAGCGAGAACTACAAAAAGGTACTTTTTGATTTGCAAATTTCAGTAAATGGTAACAGGGAATTAGTTAGTATATGCGATAAAATCTCAAAACATAATTCTATTATTTTAGAAAGGGTGAAATCAATCAAAACTGAAAACGAGAAATCGAAAAATGAGAAATTAGATTTAGAAAATCAACATGGTGTTTTAAAAAGTAATTTTGAGGCTTGTAAAGATTTTCTAGATGAAAAAAATACTATGTTTGAAAAAGAAAAAGAATTTTTTTTAAATAAATTACGGATTTGAAAAGACAAAATGATTTATTACAATCATCTTTAGATAATTCAAAATCTCGAATTTTTCTTCTCGAAAACGTGAACTGTACGTTAGAAAAGGAGAATTCTGAATTACACAAGCAAATTTATAATTTAAAAAACAATAATTTTTCTTTTGAAAATAATAATTGTGACTTTAAAGCTAAATTTTATAAACTTAGCACTAAAGTCACAAAATTTAATAAAGGTCAAAATAATTTGAACATGATTTTATCTAGTTCTACACCTTTACATGATAAAAGTGGTTTAGGATACAATAAAACTAATCGTAGAAATAGCACTAGATACACTTTCATGTATAGTAAAAATGTTAGTGCTAGTACTAAATTTCAAGCAAAGTCTAAATCCAATTTTTATAGAAATTCAAATACCGCTATGACCAATAATGTTTATAATTTCTCTAGAAGTACAAAATCATTGACAGAAAATTTGAATAAAAATTATCTAACTATTTGGGTTCCTGTTAATTGGAAAAATAGAGAAAAATATATTGATGATTATTTTGATATGGTAGTTAATAATAAAAATTATATTTGTAAAGGTTCAACCACACCCAAATGGGTATGGTTTCCTAATTTTAGGAAATTATAAGAATCTTCGGCATCACATGCTATAAATGTTATTTTTTTGATGGTACCTAACACTATAAGTAGTAGTTATTTTAATTTATGTTGTTCAATGTTAACACTTATGTGGAATATAATTTATGTCATCATATAAACTCTCCTTTTTGTGGATGACAAAGGGGAGAAAGATATTGCTCTAACAGTATTTACAGGAATAAACGATGCAAGCACAGATTCAGGGAGAGAAATTGAAAGATAAGGCTAGCATATATTCAAGGGAGATATAGAACTATGAGCAATATTGTCGAGATTTATACATATCACAAATGGAGTTGCCATCATCAAAAAAGGGAAGAATGTTGGATCTTATGTTTTCATTAATGATAAAAATTCAACTGACACAAAGAACATGAATCTACGACAAGGAACTATAAAGAACAGACCCAAAATATAAAATATGGTTCATATATATATATGTGTGTGTATGTGTGTATAAATATATATATATATATATATATATATATATATATTGTTGCTTAGGTTGAAAGTCCAGCTTTAGCATATGCTAAAATCTATCCTCAAGTAGTTCACAAACACACACATTCGAAACATCCTATAAAAGTAATAAAAGTTCTATTTGAAAAAACAAAAAATAATAATAATAACAATAACAATATATGAAGAAATATTTGAACTTGGGTCATTATTAAAATTATATTTTAAAAGAAAAATCAAGTTTTGAAAAAAATGCATGGAGTAGGGCTCAAACCCTGGTCACTAGTTTAGAAGGCAAGTACTCTAACCAAATGAGCTATAGTGATTTTTGTTTAACAATATAATTCAGTCGACTGAATACACTCAGTCAGTCGACTGAATCTGTGCACTATCAAATGCACATGCACCATTTAAATTCATTCGACTGAATCTTATAAGGCAGTCAACTGACCACTGTATAACTGCCGTATTTTCTGAATAGATACTTCCTTTCGTGAATAGTCTTCTCCCAGCCATTGCTGTTCGTACAGATCTCTTCACCAGTAGTTGCAACATCTTAACTACTATATATATGCATGAATTTCAAGATCAAATTACTTCACTTACTTTCTTATAATTGAATCATATTTTCTAGAATTAACTATTTTCTTGAATTCATACATTCATTGCTTACAATCACAATTCTATATTTCTAAAAGCAATTTGAAACTTCCTAATCTTTATATACTCACAACTACACACATCATACTTGAGGCAAAGATTATAGGATGGGTGTACTACAAATGACAAATCCGTGTTATTAGAACACACAAGGTCAAGACAATATACTTTGTAATCAAAGTCCTATTCGGTTGCTCAGGCGATCAAGTCGTGTTCGATTGCTTAGGCGGTAAAGTCCTATTCGGCTGCTCAAGCGGAGTAATACATGTTCCTCAGGGTTAAGTGAGGGCTTCTAGTTTTTAATTCCAAAAGGAGTCTAGGACTGGACATAGAATGAGAAGTTCAAACCAGTATAAAAATCCCCAGTGTCATTTTTTTCTTTACTGCTATTTTATTTTACAGTTACTTTCTACACTAATAATTTTAGTATAGTATTCCATATTACACGATCCTATAGCAATTTTCTGAGATGTACATTTTTCAATGTTATATATTTTATTCCATCCGCTGTGAGTTCTAAAAGTATCGTATATCTTAGATTATATCTTTTTTTATTAGTCTTTGTGATGTTAAGTGAAGCTCAGCACGACACGAGGCCGAAAGCCGCTCTGAGCTTTGGATTATTGTGTCAGGAGGTGTGGGTTGTCACATGTATGCACATATCTATACATGTATACCTGAAATAAATTAAGAAAAAAAATCATAATTTAATGATTTTGAATTATGACTAATAAGATTATATAGGGCTTGCATGTGTTTGTATGGGCAAATTTTATTTATACGCCGAAAATCACCTAACATACATATAATTTGTTATAAACATATATGACAAAGTTATCTTATTTTCCAAATTCCATTTTTTAGTCGTTTTATTATAACCTATCAAATTAAAACATTAAAATTAATGATATTTGATCAAATCTATGCATTTTTTTATAAAGCTAATGAAACATAAAATATCAATTATGACAACTTTCACAACTAACTACTCTAGTTTAAAAGTATAGTTTAGACATTTAAAATTTATAGTATTCTTAAGTTAAAAGGTTGTTGCACATCGTCACGCAGATTTCTATTCGACTTTATAAATAACCAACAAACGACTCTCAATGAGTTATTTTGTAATTTTCAAAACAATCATATGTACAAAGTGCCTTGGTGTCCCACATCGGTCATGAGTAACTCACCATCTATCATATGGAAGCATAACATACACTACACTCAATAGATGTATTGATATCCCATACTTGACACACCATTATTAGAAATATTCAAGGATAAATATTTATTGACATGATTCAATACTTGTTATTACGAACCCATTCGTAACTACAATTGCGTAGTACTTTTCCAAAAGATTTTTTATTTGTTAATGTATTTAAAACATTAATTATATCATAATTTATCGAGAATAGAGGATAAAACCAAAATGTTAATTTATTTCAAAACAAATTCTTTATAAGAGTTAAGTTAAATAATCAAACTACATAAGTGCTCGTATGACACACCCATGACTCTATCATTATCAAGTAGGGTTAGGTAAAATAAGAAACGGTAATGTCGAGTGTAAAGCATGGTGTGAATAGAAACACTCTTGAAATATAAAGTAACAAAAAAGAGGTTACTTGCTCCTTTCTTTTCAAAATAGATTATAAGTCCTGCCCCATTTTAAAATAAAAGAACATGGATCTAATCATATTTTTTTTTCATTTTTGTCCTTTTCTAACCCAAAATTTATCGTTTCATTTACCTTCAAATTATTTACAGCTTCAATTATTAATCTTGTTTTTTGTATTATTTTTGTATTTGGATTAGAGTTCTTGAAAATTAGAATTGAAAAGGAGAAGGAAATTAGATTTGATGGGTTGAAGAGAAAATGATAATGCATTGAGATGAATTTTGAGTGAAATTGAAGTAGAGGAGATGGAAAGAAGGATATACATCGGTGTGGAGAATTGTGACGACCCACCTCCTCAGCCCTAAGAAATCGACATTAATACATCCTCGGTATTCACATGTCGCAAATTCAAGTGTCGGAGAGGAAGATTATTAGGGTTTTTTAAAAGAAATTAAGATAGAAGACAGAACAAAACAGAACCTCACATCGTATTCAACAACTTGTAATTATACATATATATAGTACACACAATCACTCTAAAAATGAGATATCAGAGTCATAGCAAGTACTAACCTAACCAGGGACATTTATAACTTCCTATATCTACATGTTCTAGTAGATACATATACATAATACAGAAATAGAAATAGATGACTATCTACATAGGATCTTCCAGCTTCATATTGCAAGCTCCGTCCGAAATGCTCCAAGTTACCTAACTATTTGGCGGTCCGAGAAAAGTAGGCATCCAGTATTTAAGGGAAAATAAAATAAACCCTGAATCAGTCATGCGACTAGTGTGAGAGGTTGAAAGTAAGAATATTATAAAACAAATGGTATCTCATAAGACCGCATCGTGCATAAATACGGAATGGGTTTTTACCTGAAGATAATCAAAACATTAGCTATGCAAATTCAAGGATATTATTTTGTAATGGCATTCTTTGAAAATCCTTTCAAATTAGATATTAATCATAGCTGGAATTGTTACATTTGTTAAATTTGACAGCATAATAGGTTTACAACTATAATCATAAAGGCTCATATTAGGGAATGAATTCCATATAATGACAAGATATGGGACTGCCTTTCGATAGTACATCTCTAGAAAAATGCACCTGAGGCTCCAACCACTACCAACATAAAACCAGTCTACCTTTATCATAGATAGTACCGAATATCACCCCGATCATTCTCGACCTTTACCTGGATCCCAAAGCATACACCACTTACTCGAAATATAGAGGGTAATCTAGAAAGGTGATGACCATATCCTAATGGGACCGACCCACTTATTCCTGCCTTAGTCCTACCACATCTACCTTGTTTTTGTCATTTTCGGGTGATGAGGCTCAAGGTAATGATTGCCTTTCTCATAGAACACATTTTACTTGAATGCTACATTGCTAATTCCATCATACACCATCGATTTCTACAAATGTACAACCTATGAGCTCCTACTTCTCAGAGAAGGGAGTTAAGTATAAATGAGTTACCTCCTACACCGCCAAATAGATGCGCGTTTGTAAAAAATCAATGTATGTGCATTTTAGAAATGCAATGTTAGACATTCACCGCGAGGATTAGTAGCGAGCAGCCCATGCATCGAAGATCAAATGAAGATACTATTGTCACATATATATCATATGGGAAATTTTCCCATGGGTTAGTGACAAGCAGCCCTTCATTTCTTTTATTATATTCCATGTCCACATTTTCGAACATACATTGTTTCAAAGTGGTTTTTGGATAGGCATTACCCAAATCCGACCCCGGTTCCTTCGAATCAATCATCGATAAAATGATGTCAAGTTTAATGGTGAGATATAAGTCTTCAAATCATATTCTTTTTAAGTATATATGGAATCATAAAACCTCTCTTTAACTTTAAAAATACCAAATCAGAATCATTTCTCGTGAACCATAATGTAAAACCTTATTCAGTAAAAATGGTCCATAGAAATTGTACTAATTCTACTCAACATCAATTTCTGTATCCAACCTTTACTATCTGTAGAACAACGGTGTATCGCCTTTTAAATTCACGTGGATAGTATGGGTTCCCTTCTCAGAATTTAATACTAAGTATAATAAGATTATTTCTATATAATCCAAGTTGTATTAAATTTGAAAAAATTAAATCTTTTATACTTATCTCGTTTCCAACATTTCGACCTTATCAATTCCTCGCCCAGGAAAGAGACTAGTTGAGCTAGGGCGCTGGTTTCTCCTAAAAATCTTCTTACTTTTACCATCTTACATCCGGATCTCCTGAATAGAAAAATCCAGTCTACTCATCAGCTTTTAGAGCCAAGATAAAATCACATGATTTTAACTGCTTGTCTTTAAATCATTTATTTGAATCTTTTAAAATAAATTATAAAACATTCAAATTAGCTTTAAAATACTTAGTTATTTATTTGAAAACATTTATAAAAGATTTGAAAAAGAATTCTTAAGTTTAAAGCCCTTTTTCAAAAGTTATTAAAAAATGCTGCAAAAAGTGATACGAATAGTGCATTTAAAGCATATTTGATAAAAATAACTTTTCAATCATTTAGAAATTCATTTTTATAACTAAAATCTATTTTAGTTTTTAAATATTTATTGGATTTATTCCATATTTTTCAAGAATTAAAAATAAAGAATTTATCGCTTTGGTTTTCGAACTTCCAAACCGTGATTATTTTGAAAACTTGTTTTGCTCATATTTCAAAATCTACTAAATGAAATCTCGATATTTTTCTTTTGTTTGAAAATTACGATTATAAGAGTTTGGAAAATTCTGATTACAAAGAATTTTGACTCCTTTAAATGGATCTTACTTTCTACGGCGCGAAATCGTGAACTAACGTTACGCGACGCGCTAATTTCAACTTCGTTTTCGTTTCCTTTTCAAACTTTGTCAAAATATTTTTAAATGTTTATAAAACATTTCTAAAGTATTTTAAACCAAATTAAAAGAGATTTAACATCTCATATATATCATTTCATTTATAAAAAGGAAAGTGATTTCCTTTGTGATATTTCGACGTGTATTTAACGTGACTTGTTTTACACATCCAAATAACAATATTTCACAACCAAATATGATGATCAAATCATAAAAACCAAAAAAATATCATATCATCATCCAAAGAGTGTGTGTGTGTGTATAAGTGGAGTTTTCTTACCTCAAATTAAACGATTAACCTAAAAATGGCTACGGCTTCTCTAACTTGAAATTAAAGCTCACAAACACTCAGACTTTTGCCTTTAGAACGCTTGACCTTGATTTTGGAAGCATGGATGACTCTCATCCTACCTTAGGGCAGGAGAAAGGCTCGGCTATGGAGGCTGTAGGGTGCGACTATGGAGTATTTAGGTAGAGAGGAGGAGGATTATGGTAGTTTTGAGCTGTTTTAATAAACGTAAATTTAGTTTCTTTTTGAAATAGATTTTTCCATAATTTTCCTAAGAAAAGAGACCAAATAAATGGAGAGGAGAATCTTTAGAAAGTGAAGAGGAAATGTGGAATGAAAGTGAAGATGGAACGTTGTATTTATAGACAAAAGAAGGAGTAAAAATATCATGATACTTAAGTGCATATACATTACATTTCATCACCACCATCACCTTCCCCTACATTATCATGGTTCGGTCGAAATAACCCCCCACTCTATGTGCATATTCAAGTACATATAGTTTGATGTGTAAGTGTTGACTTTGGAATGCTTAAGTAAAGGAAATGAGAAAATATATTATATGTTTTTGATAATATATATAAGTATATGTATATATATGTGTGTCCATGTGCATGTATTCATAGCTGCCTTCTATTCTTTATTCCGAAGATAAATAAGGATATGTTTATGGATGTGTACATGTATATGTGCATATGTATGTCACATATAATCCACAATGTTGCACAACTTCTACTCGTTGAATTGCTACGAATTTCGATTTTGATTTCCTGTCATATCTTCGCATCTTAGTTAATATACATATATTTGTAAACCAAGTTTAATAAGAATAATATTTCTATTATTACATTTGATTAAAAGGACTCATTTAATAATTAAATAAATAATAAATCATTTAAACTCAATTTAAATTTAAAAATCAATTATTCAGAATATGATGACATTATTAATGATGTCACAAATGTATTTTATTGTTCCAAAATAGAATAAATTACTTTGTTATATATTATCATTTATATAGAAAAATTAGTGTATGTATCCAGCTCTGTGCACGATGTCAAATGGTCAAAGAGCTGTTTACCGATAAAATGATTTTCGATTATTTTATCGATATTTATTCCAATATATATATTTTTGTAAATATTTATTCGAAATGAGATTTTCCATATTATTATTTTTTCAAAATATCATTATTTATGTTAAAAATTCTTATACTTAAATATTTTGAAATTTTTCCGAAGTGGTGAATTTTCGGGTCATTACATACTCCCCCCTTTAAAAGAATTTCGTTCTCGAAATTAAGGATAAGAAGAAGATAACTCGATATATATATATATATATACATACACACAAACACACACACACACACACACATATATATTTGATTAAATGAAATATATACAAGTTATGATAAGTGACTACATCATAGACAGTGAGTACATTATCTCAATACCACATGCAAGCTATACATTAATCCGAAACCCGGGATATGCTTTCCTCATTCAATCTTCTATTTCCCATCTATAATCTTTGGCACCACCACTCCATTGGACTTTAACCAACCTTACCACCTTCCTTCTCAATCGCTTGTCACGACCCATCTTCCACTAACCAGAAAGACGTATCATGAATTAAGAAAGAGATAGAAAGAGAAAGAAAGAGAAGAAAGAAGAAACAACAATAGAATCTCGACAGTGGAAAGAATAATTTATATTAATAACAAAAGTATTGCATAGTAAACAACAACTATTAGAGTTACACAGATTTTACAACAAATACTAGACAGTTATAAACACCTGTCTAGTTATTACAACACAGTATAAAACAACTCAAACAAACGACTCAGAGATACCAACACAGCGGAATACTATATAACTACAACGCAGAAGCCTCTTGCTCGATTGCTCCTCCTCAATTCGTCAAAGCCAACCTGAATCCCTTGGCTACTCGTAAAAATTTAAGTACCCAAGAGTTTAAGAAAAACAGAAATAAACTCTGGGTCAGACATGGGTCTGGTGTGAGTAACAGGTTAAAGTTGCTTAACTTTTGAAAAACTGTAACGATCCTAAATTTTGAACAATTTAAATTGTGAATATTTAATTAATTTTAAGTATTTGAATGATAATTTAAATTGAATTCCCAATGCTATATAAAACATTTCTATGATTTGGCGATTAAACTTTAAAATTTAATCTATACAAAGCTAAATAAAAATTTAAACTTGACTTTGGAGTTGAAATTGAATATTAAATTTGTATTATAAATTTAAACTAATGACTTAAGAAAAAAAAAACTTGGATATAAGGATTATTTCTTATGTAAATTAATAGTTGAATTAAAATTTGGATTTGAAACTATGAGGCTATTTGAATTTTTCAAGTTAATATGAAGAACATATTTGAATTTAAAAATTTGAGCTTGAAGTTTGTAAATTTATTTAAATTCCCTTCAAAATTTTTGTTTAAGGAATTAGGTGGGCTTTACAACTTTCTTAGCCCATGGTTTTGCTTAAGTGCTGTAATATTATCTAAGGCTATACTCGATCCCTTCTCTATTTCATTCGTAACCCTAAAATTCTAAGAAAACATAACAATGGCGGCCGTGTTCTCCTCGTTCGTTCCTCTTTGAAGTCTCAACTAGGGCTTCAGCTCTTCGTCTCTAAATTAGGGCTTGCGAACTATTTGGGGCTGCTCCAATTCGTGATAAGGTGAGTCTTTGGCTCACGATTAATTTTATTTCAAGTTCTTAAATTTGTTGACTTGAATGTTGGTTACATACTATGTTTTGGGGGTTATCTGTTATCATTGGCTCGGTTACTTGAATCTGAACTAATTGGGGCTATTTGCGGTCTCTTGCTCGATTACTTAAATTTTAATTTAACTGATGAGAATAGATGTTATAAATTTTATTTTTAAATTGATAATAACAGATGCTGTTAATTGTTTTGAACTGTTGAGAACAGAGGCTACCCAAATTATTGTTTTAAAATTGATAAGAACAGATTCTACCCAATTTTGTTTTTTTAGAAACTGTTAAGAACAGATGCTATTTACTGTCACTTGCTCGATTTGCTTGAATTTTAACTGTTGAGAACAGAAGCTACTTTAATTTTTAAATTGATAAGAACAGATGTTGTTGAATCTTTATTTATAAACTGATGAGGTTGCTGCATGTGATGGATGTGAATTTATCTATATTGTGATGGATGCATGCTTGTGTATATGTAAGTATATGCCACCTCTATTATGATATACAGTTTCAAGAAAAAAAAAATATAATACTGTGAGTAAACTCTAACTTGTTTTCACAAAAATCTGGTTGCATGACTTGAAACTCGATGATAAATATGTTGCATGTTGTTGAACTAAGTATACTTGTTTCAAATCTGTTTGCATGTGAATGAAATATCAAGATGCTCCTCTGTTTTGAAAATATGCAGAGTACAGGTAGGAAAAGAAAATTCATTTTTCTTTGGTTTGATCCTTATTGGGCTATGATTCTTTAACAAATTATGTTTGTTAAGTTTAAACCAAAATTTGAAAATATTTCTAAGTTTAAAAGAAAAATAAAAATCAAAGCCTGTAACTCTGTCCATTGCACTGTTGATATTGAGTTGCACTGTCCAATTAAATATACTATTGCATATATTTTGATTTCACTGTTATGTTGCATTTACATGTTATTGTGAGAAAATTTTTGTTTAAAAACAGTTTCTCTCTATTTAAAATTAAGTTAATAAGGTTTCAGAAAATCAAGTTAAATTCAAATGTTTTTCAATTTAAGAAAATCAAACAGTGGTAAATTAAAAAGATAATAACTGTACTGTTTTTCTTTAGTAAGCAACATCACTATTTATAGATAGTATCAAATTTATCTATGCATAAGTATTGATAGAATTGAGTATGTTTTGACTGTTGAAAATGGATGTTCTGTGTACTTTATAGATTATGCAGAAAAATGTTGTGTAAATTGTTTTAACAGTCATGCTTGTGTTCTTACTTGAATTTAAATTCAAATTCACTTCTTTAGGTCTGAATTCTAGTTAGAATTTATTGTGTGAACATATTGTGTTTGTTCTGCATAGATTAGGTCTGTAAATCTTAATTTTAGAAAAATTAAAACCTGATACTTGAGAAAAATCAAGAACAACAGTCAATAGTTACTAGAAGTGAAATTTGTAAACATCTTTAAATTTATTCAAACAAGTTTTAACTTTGATACATGTTTAAAACCATGATTATTAGACCAGCATCAGTATTTAGTTTGTGCAGTATTTTGGAAATTTGGGAATATCAAACCATTTAGTAAATTTTGGAACTTGATTTTCTGCACTTGCATTGAGGACCTGTTGCATTGAGTCACTTTCATGGGTCCATTGCTTTACTGACTTGATTCACTGATGCATTTCTTATGTACATTGTGGTCTGCATTTTTTGATTTCGAACTTGAACTTGTAGTTGCAACTGGACATGTTGTGAGGTTGTGCATTTGTGCATTTTTGCCATTTGGTATCTTTGCATTCATCACTGTAGTACTTTTGATTTGCACCTGTTTCTGACTTTAGTCTTGTGTCGTGTTGAGGCGATATTCATGTCTCAGTGCTTTTTCATTTCCTCTCTAGTTAGCATTCTGTAATTGCCACTGCATCACTACTGTGCAAGTGTTCTTGCTTCTGCAGTATCTTTGGGAGTTTGCACTGCTTCATGTTAAATTCATTTGATTGTTGCATTTTTACCTCTGGTAGCACTGTGTTATTAGTCTGCACTTGTCCAGTGCAGTTCCATTGTATCTTCACTTGATTTGAAGATTTTAAAACTTGTTGTTGAGTACATATTGGGTGTGTTTGCAGGTACCTGATCACCTATTCTGTGTTACAGGTTTATTACCTGAAGCTTTTGCAGTTTTGTTTAAACTGTTTCCAGTTTTAAAATTTGATATAAATTACAAACTACATTGTAAACTTGGAGTTTGAAACTGAATTTAAGTTGAATTCAAATAAGTTTGAATTCAGTTGTCTTTTGAAATGGTTTAAATTCAGGGAATTTCAAAGTTGATTTTTCTTAATAAAACAGAAACTGTTTCTGTTTTATATGTAAGAGTAAAATTTAAATTGAAGGTGGAGATTAAACTTCAGTTTTTAAATATAGGTTTAAAAAAATTGAAGTGTTTGAATGAATTGCATGTTTGCTCTTTGCATTTTGTCACTTGAACTTTTGTGACACTTGACCATTTGTGGTTTCTGACCTGTGCACATTGGTCATTGGTTGATGTTCTTCTCTTATGTACATTTGTGATCTTCATTTGCATATGCTCTGCCTTCGAGCTGCTGTGTTGACTGCATTTGTTTCACTGTACTTGTTCACTGCCCTGTACATGATCCGTGTTGCATGTTGCTGCTGCATGTTTGTTTGCTACTGTGTCGTCTCTGATGTTGTTTCATTTATGCACTAATTCAATGCTTAGTGCATTGTGCACCTGTTTTGGACTTGCATGTTTGTTTGCTTACTGTTTTGTTCAAGTTGGCACTGGTTTTGCCTTGAGCATTTTCTTTGCAGTCATTTTGTATTTCTGAATGGAGCTGTGCACACGTGTTGGCGAGGCAGTGCACATGTGTGTAATATAGTGTGTACTGCAGCCACACGGGATTGACAGATTTTAAAAATTAAAGCTGTTAATAATGAAAATCCATAATAGATTTTGAATTGATTCATGTGATCCATTTTATTCAGTTCATTACAAATTTATTTACTTGAGTTAAGATTAATCCTGACTCGAGTGTTTTTGTGTTTTGCAATAAACGCTCGGGTCAGACCGAGTATTTTTACAGCTTGAAGATTTTCAGGCAGCGAAGTTAGAGAGAGGGGGATTTCGGCATTCACTAAAGTTTTCAGCAAAATTTTTCTTGTACTTTAAAATATAAATTGTTTCCGCTGTATAAATTCAAATGTAATTTATTGTATAACTCTGATATTTGTATATAAAAGAAAAGTTTGTTTATAAAATATATTATTGTTCTGTGATTCTGTGACTGATTCTGTTTAAATGTTATAAACTGAATAACAATCCGTCATTTTGAACGTTTCTAGTTGGTTTAATTACCGACTAGAGACGGTCATAGCGGCGGGTCGTTACAAAGTGGTATCAGAGCTTTGGTTTACACGAAGCTTAGTTTATGACATTTAATATGAATAGTTACTAGAATCACTTTAAAGAAAGTGTTTTCAAATCTAAAGAAGTAAAAAAAAAAAAATCTTTAAAATAAAGGGTATTTTGAAAATTAGAATCATTTTCGGAGATTCCCCTCTCTAAATTTAGGTTTGCGACCGTTTCTCTTCGGTGAGGTCTCGTTAGACTTGAGTTTCGATCATTCGGAAACTCATTATCGAATTTTTGAGAGTTATGGAAAATGAAATATGAGTTAAGTGAATTAATGAATTGGTCTAAATTGGTTTAAATCAAATTAGTAAAGGAGATTATAAATCGAAGTTTTATAAATAGAAATGGAATTTCTATAGATGTTTGTAAATTCCGCAAACGACTTATTTTGATAAGTAAATTGTTGTAACTTATTAAAGGAGTTATATCTATGGTTTTGGACAATAAATGAGATATAAAAAGAGATATGAATCTAATGAAAATTTATAAGAGATTTAAATTGATGCAATGAAGAATTTGAATTTGAATGGGCATGGAAATAAGTTAAGTGGAAAACTTAATATTGGAAATTTGAAGTTGGTTTAAAACCAATATTTTGAAATGTATGCAGAATTCAAACTATGAATTAAGTTGAAGTTGAAAAACTTAAATGGGAATGTTTTTGGGAAGCAACACTATGAAATGAAGTAAATTCATTTTAAGTTGTTTTGAAATGTGTTTAAAAGAATGATTTCTTTTAAGAATGAAATATATATTTGATTTTGGTTTAAGTATATCAAATATTTTCAAAATGTTGAAAATAAATGGATTTGTAAATTACTTATTATTGAATAAGTATGGAAATATTTTCCAATATGAAATGAAAGGTTTGAAATTTTATCTTTTCAAGATAAAGTGAAAAGTAAATGTTTTGAGATTTTATCTTTTAAAGATAAATTGAAAAGTGAATATTTGAATTTGTTTCAAATGGTTAAGTGTGAAAAATTATATATCTTGTAAAGATATTATTTTGAGAAATTTGAACAGTTAGTTCAACTTGGAAATTTTTCAAAAAGATTGAATCTTGAGTTAAAATTGAGTTTAACTTTGACACCCAAAAACAATGTAAGTTGAACTTTGAATTTTAAATGGATGATTTGGATTGTATGTCTAACATTGTGAATTGACGACATATCAATTGATCTCTATTAAATATATATCTGCGGTGGCGGAGAATTTATTCTCTTAGCTTAACACCCTTCTCTGAGACGTACGAGCTCAGAGGTTATATATCGATAGACATCAATTATGTGTTGAGGATTGACGATGTAACGTGAAATCCAAATCGAGTGTGAAGTCGATAATAAATTGGATTATGAATGTGAATTTGGTTTGAGATAATCTTAAAAATTTCCAAATCGACTTAGAGGAAAATTTTAAATGGATGATGAAATGAAAAAATTTGTGAAACCTCTATTTGTTATGGGTATGAAATGTTGTGGTTTTCATAACGTATATTTGTGAATACGATTAATTCGAAAACCAATAAGTTTGGAAAAGTAATTGCTGTGGAAAACTTATGTAAGTACATGAGTATGATATGTACAAAAATGTGAAATGAAATATTATATATGTATGTATGATATTATGTTTTCCAAATTGAGGATATGGAAAAGTACCTTCCATTTAAACTTTGTGAAGGTTGTTGGAACTCGAGAAGAGTGTCCATTTGAAAATCATAGCTACGTAGTATTTCCATTAGTTGGAATTTCCTTTTGGACTGGTATAGTGTGCTAGCGTAATTCGAGGGGCGAGATGCCTACGGTTACAAGCGATTCCACTGGGATAGTGGCGTAACCGCCGTGTATACCGCGATCTAGTTACACTCGGGTGGTAGCGTAATTTGAGGGGCGTGATGCCTACAGTTACAAGCGATTCCACTGGGATAGTGGCGTAACCGTTGTGTAAACTGCAATCTACAAACCAAAGCGTAATTCGAGGGGTGAGATGCCTACGGTCACGAGCGATTCTACTGGGATAGTAGCGTAACCGCCGTGTGAACCGCGATCTTTGGCAACAACCATGGCGAAATTCAAGGGATGAGATATCCACAGTTACAAGCGACTTTACTGGGATAGTAGCGGAACCGCCGAGTAAACTGTGATCCATGGGGGAATGTGCTTTCCATATCCATTTTTAAAAGAATTTTTAAAAAACTATTTTCACTGGGAATTGAAGCAAGTATATTTAGTACTTGGAGATTGTTAGACTTGCGCCTGGCCAGCGTATGCCTAATGTCTTTAAGAACGACAATAGACTTGTTAAATTTCGAGTTAGCAAGTATTTTCAAACTTTAAATAGAAAATCAATTATCTGAAATTAAAGTGACATAAATTCTAACTTAATAAATTAAGGGAGAGGATTTTTGAAATGTTTTGAAAGTCCACAGCTTTGGA
Organism: Allium cepa; assembly: GCA_030765085.1. Classification (NCBI taxonomy): domain Eukaryota; kingdom Viridiplantae; phylum Streptophyta; class Magnoliopsida; order Asparagales; family Amaryllidaceae; genus Allium; species Allium cepa. The sequence goes on from CM060931.1 coordinate 964,948,021, forward strand.
AAAGTTATACTATGTAAATTTCTTAAATGAAGAAGTTCAAATTTAAAATTTGGGTTTTGTAAGTTGAAAATTTTAGTAAAGATTTTTGTGTCTTGATTGTAGAAAAATAATAGACAAATGAGTTAATAAACAAAGCTAGTGAGATAAAACAAATAGAATGAATCCTGCGTTCATTTATTTTTAATAAGTTTCAAACTTGATAAAAGTGTGTAAAATATAAATATTAGTGAAATTTCAACAATCATTTCTCCTTACTTGTAATTTCGGGACGAAATTCTTTTAAGGAGGGGAGATTGTAACGATCCTAAATTTTGAACAATTTAAATTGTGAATATTTAATTAATTTTAAGTATTTGAATGATAATTTAAATTGAATTCCCAATGCTATATAAAACATTTCTATGATTTGGCGATTAAACTTTAAAATTTAATCTATACAAAGCTAAATAAAAATTTAAACTTGACTTTGGAGTTGAAATTGAATATTAAATTTGTATTATAAATTTAAACTAATGACTTAAGAAAAAAAAAAAACTTGGATATAAGGATTATTTCTTATGTAAATTAATAGTTGAATTAAAATTTGGATTTGAAACTATGAGGCTATTTGAATTTTTCAAGTTAATATGAAGAACATATTTGAATTTAAAAATTTGAGCTTGAAGTTGGTAAATTTATTTAAATTCCCTTCAAAATTTTTGTTTAAGGAATTAGGTGGGCTTTACAACTTTCTTAGCCCATGGTTTTGCTTAAGTGCTGTAATATTATCTAAGGCTATACTCGATCCCTTCTCTATTTCATTCGTAACCCTAAAATTCTAAGAAAACATAACAATGGCGGCCGTGTTCTCCTCGTTCGTTCCTCTTTGAAGTCTCAACTAGGGCTTCAGCTCTTCGTCTCTAAATTAGGGCTTGCGAACTATTTGGGGCTGCTCCAATTCGTGATAAGGTGAGTCTTTGGCTCACGATTAATTTTATTTCAAGTTCTTAAATTTGTTGACTTGAATGTTGGTTACATACTATGTTTTGGGGGTTATCTGTTATCATTGGCTCGGTTACTTGAATCTGAACTAATTGGGGCTATTTGCGGTCTCTTGCTCGATTACTTAAATTTTAATTTAACTGATGAGAATAGATGTTATAAATTTTATTTTTAAATTGATAATAACAGATGCTGTTAATTGTTTTGAACTGTTGAGAACAGAGGCTACCCAAATTATTGTTTTAAAATTGATAAGAACAGATTCTACCCAATTTTGTTTTTTTAGAAACTGTTAAGAACAGATGCTATTTACTGTCACTTGCTCGATTTGCTTGAATTTTAACTGTTGAGAACAGAAGCTACTTTAATTTTTAAATTGATAAGAACAGATGTTGTTGAATCTTTATTTATAAACTGATGAGGTTGCTGCATGTGATGGATGTGAATTTATCTATATTGTGATGGATGCATGCTTGTGTATATGTAAGTATATGCCACCTCTATTATGATATACAGTTTCAAGAAAAAAATAATATAATACTGTGAGTAAACTCTAACTTGTTTTCACAAAAATCTGGTTGCATGACTTGAAACTCGATGATAAATATGTTGCATGTTGTTGAACTAAGTATACTTGTTTCAAATCTGTTTGCATGTGAATGAAATATCAAGATGCTCCTCTGTTTTGAAAATATGCAGAGTACAGGTAGGAAAAGAAAATTCATTTTTCTTTGGTTTGATCCTTATTGGGCTATGATTCTTTAACAAATTATGTTTGTTAAGTTTAAACCAAAATTTAAAAATATTTCTAAGTTTAAAAGAAAAATAAAAATCAAAGCCTGTAACTCTGTCCATTGCACTGTTGATATTGAGTTGCACTGTCCAATTAAATGTACTATTGCATATATTTTGATTTCACTGTTATGTTGCATTTACATGTTATTGTGAGAAAATTTTTGTTTAAAAACAGTTTCTCTCTATTTAAAATTAAGTTAATAAGGTTTCAGAAAATCAAGTTAAATTCAAATGTTTTTCAATTTAAGAAAATCAAACAGTGGTAAATTAAAAAGATAATAACTGTACTGTTTTTCTTTAGTAAGCAACATCACTATTTATAGATAGTATCAAATTTATCTATGCATAAGTATTGATAGAATTGAGTATGTTTTGACTGTTGAAAATGGATGTTCTGTGTACTTTATAGATTATGCAGAAAAATGTTGTGTAAATTGTTTTAACAGTCATGCTTATGTTCTTACTTGAATTTAAATTCAAATTCACTTCTTTAGGTCTGAATTCTAGTTAGAATTTATTGTGTGAACATATTGTGTTTGTTCTGCATAGATTAGGTCTGTAAATCTTAATTTTAGAAAAATTAAAACCTGATACTTGAGAAAAATCAAGAACAACAGTCAATAGTTACTAGAAGTGAAATTTGTAAACATCTTTAAATTTATTCAAACAAGTTTTAACTTTGATACATGTTTAAAACCATGATTATTAGACCAGCATCAGTATTTAGTTTGTGCAGTATTTTGGAAATTTGGGAATATCAAACCATTTAGTAAATTTTGGAACTTGATTTTCTGCACTTGCATTGAGGACCTGTTGCATTGAGTCACTTTCATGGGTCCATTGCTTTACTGACTTGATTCACTGATGCATTTCTTATGTACATTGTGGTCTGCATTTTTTGATTTCGAACTTGAACTTGTAGTTGCAACTGGACATGTTGTGAGGTTGTGCATTTGTGCATTTTTGCCATTTGGTATCTTTGCATTCATCACTGTAGTACTTTTGATTTGCACCTGTTTCTGACTTTAGTCTTGTGTCGTGTTGAGGCGATATTCATGTCTCAGTGCTTTTTCATTTCCTCTCTAGTTAGCATTCTGTAATTGCCACTGCATCACTACTGTGCAAGTGTTCTTGCTTCTGCAGTATCTTTGGGAGTTTGCACTGCTTCATGTTAAATTCATTTGATTGTTGCATTTTTACCTCTGGTAGCACTGTGTTATTAGTCTGCACTTGTCCAGTGCAGTTCCATTGTATCTTCACTTGATTTGAAGATTTTAAAACTTGTTGTTGAGTACATATTGGGTGTGTTTGCAGGTACCTGATCACCTATTCTGTGTTACAGGTTTATTACCTGAAGCTTTTGCAGTTTTGTTTAAACTGTTTCCAGTTTTAAAATTTGATATAAATTACAAACTACATTGTAAACTTGGAGTTTGAAACTGAATTTAAGTTGAATTCAAATAAGTTTGAATTCAGTTGTCTTTTGAAATGGTTTAAATTCAGGGAATTTCAAAGTTGATTTTTCTTAATAAAACAGAAACTGTTTCTGTTTTATATGTAAGAGTAAAATTTAAATTGAAGGTGGAGATTAAACTTTAGTTTTTAAATATAGGTTTAAAAAAATTGAAGTGTTTGAATGAATTGCATGTTTGCTCTTTGCATTTTGTCACTTGAACTTTTGTGACACTTGACCATTTGTGGTTTCTGACCTGTGCACATTGGTCATTGGTTGATGTTCTTCTCTTATGTACATTTGTGATCTTCATTTGCATATGCTCTGCCTTCGAGCTGCTGTGTTGACTGCATTTGTTTCACTGTACTTGTTCACTGCCCTGTACACGATCCGTGTTGCATGCTGCTGCTGCATGTTTGTTTGCTACTGTGTCGTCTCTGATGTTGTTTCATTTATGCACTAATTCAATGCTTAGTGCATTGTGCACCTGTTTCGGACTTGCATGTTTGTTTGCTTACTGTTTTGTTCAAGTTGGCACTGGTTTTGCCTTGAGCATTTTCTTTGCAGTCATTTTGTATTTCTGAATGGAGCTGTGCACACGTGTTGGCGAGGCAGTGCACATGTGTGTAATATACGTGTGTACTGCAGCCACACGGGATTGACAGATTTTAAAAATTAAAGCTGTTAATAATGAAAATCCATAATAGATTTTGAATTGATTCATGTGATCCATTTTATTCAGTTCATTACAAATTTATTTACTTGAGTTAAGATTAATCCTGACTCGAGTGTTTTTGTGTTTTGCAATAAACGCTCGGGTCAGACCGAGTATTTTTACAGCTTGAAGATTTTCAGGCAGCGAAGTTAGAGAGAGGGGGATTTCGGCATTCACTAAAGTTTTCAGCAAAATTTTTCTTGTACTTTAAAATATAAATTGTTTCCGCTGTATAAATTCAAATGTAATTTATTGTATAACTCTGATATTTGTATATAAAAGGAAAGTTTGTTTATAAAATATATTATTGTTCTGTGATTCTGTGACTGATTCTGTTTAAATGTTATAAACTGAATAACAATCCGTCATTTTGAACGTTTCTAGTTGGTTTAATTACCGACTAGAGACGGTCAGAGCGGCGGGTCGTTACAAAAACCTTTAAAAAGCAAGGTATCACGTAAGACTTCCCACACATAAACATGGAAAAGTTTTTACCTTACGCTAACCAAAACATTTGATAGAAAATTTGGTGATATTATAATAGTGTCTAGGGTTTTCAAGTAAAATACAGAAATAGCTGGAATGCTTACATCTCACGTTCCAACATAGTTGGGCACAACTAATACGTACGACACTTATTGGATTTTGGATTCCATACAATGGCAGGGCAACCGGGGTACCGCCCGTCACAGTACGGGGCCTAGATCGCCGTACCGAGGATCACTCCCAATCCCCTGCAACACAAGACCGGAACCATTCCTTACTGGACAGTCTCGAACAAGACAACCCCGCAGTTGGCCACGACCCAACTGCCCACACAGCCGAATAAAAAGTGACTTCTAGATAGGGGAAAATCACGTCCTACTTGGGCATGACCCACTTAGCCTTGCTGCACCTCCCCTTTTTAGCCATTCCCGGTTGATGAGGCTTGAGGCTACGATTACCTTTAGAGAACACATCTCTTAGAGTGCTCATCGTCCACCTAACGATGTTCTGAAAGCATTCAATCCATACAAGTTTGTTCCGGATTCGAACGAAACCGAAGGCATTATCTCGTTACACTCATTTTGGAGTCATCCTCAGAGTTAACGACGATAACCCTTTCACTCTGAATTTTCATCTTCACTTGAGATTCACGATCTATCGTTAATTTGGATTGATGTGTTTTTCGAATATTCAAATATGGAAACCCGATCCTGGTCTCATCGAATCCAAAACGCCATCTTTTAGGTCCAAGTTGTTTTAAGTTTAAAACAATCCAATTAAATTATCTATATACACACAGATAGATAATTCACATCATCACAATATATAATCATCACCACAGATAATCCATATTATCATTATCATCATCACAATGAAACCAATGCATCCATATCACACATTACTAATCTCATTTCTGAGATTCAAACCATTCAAGGAAATCTATATCATCCATATATAAATAAGGATTAATAATCACACCATATATAATTAATTTAAAATGAATTAAATTAATTACATCATCTCTATTTAATTTAAAGTAAATTAAATTAATTACTTCAATCTATAAATCCTGCTTATATAACCATTAATTATAAACCAATCATCTAATTAATTAACCACTAATTAATTCTCTTGATTTATTACCCTTGATTAATCATCCCTTAATTACATTCAAGTAATTAATTTCACAAATTAATTATTCTTAATCAAATACAGTAACTAACCTTTAATTAATTCATTAATTAATTAATTAATTATAATTAATTACATTAATCCTTAATTAGTTACATTAGTTAATTACTTTAATCACTTATCATTGATTAATTAATCTCAATTAATGAATTCTTAATTACATCATTAATTATATTAATTAATTACATTTAGATTAATTAACTACATTAAGTAATTAACCATAATTATTAATCACTTTTGATTAATTAACTTAAGTAATTAACTATTCTTAATTAATTTATTGAGTAAATTGATTACGCCTAAATTAATTATATTCAATAATTAATTATATTTATTAATCATCCTTGATCAATTTATTAGTAATTAATTACCATTAATTAATTACATTACTTAATTATTTTCCAAATGACTTAATCAATCAATGCTTAAATTAATTACACCAAGTAATTAATGATTAATTACTTTCATAAAGTAATTACCTTTCCATAATAATTACACGAGCAATTAACCTCAAACTCTTCCATACTTCAATAAGTTACATTCAGTAATTTCTCATCTTGATTTCTTCCCTAAGTAATCATCCTTCATTAATTACTTATCAACCCATCAAATGATTACTCTAAATTAATTAAACTTAATTAATTAATTTAAACTAATCAATAATCGCAATAAGTAAATAATACCTTTAATTACTTTCATCAAGTAATCATACTTAACTAAATTCCATAATGATTATCTAATTTAATTAATCTAATTAATTATCAAAATTAATCACTTTAATTAATTAATAAATAATCCCAAGTTAATGACCTTCATTAACTTATCAACAATACCTTAATTACCTTTCTTAAGTAATTAACTTAAATTAATCATTATTAATCACAAATTTAGTAATCTTTAAAAATTATTTAATTAATCACTAATTGTTTAATTAATTAAGTTTTTAACTTAATTAATCTTAATTTTTTGATAAATTAAGTTCTAATCATTAATTAAAATCTTAACTTATTTAATTAATGATCTATTTCCAAATTAATTAATCTTAATTAATTAACTTCAACCTTAATTAATTAATTAAAAATCCTTAATTAAATAAATAAATAAATAAATAAATTATCCATCTAATTACCTTACTAATTTAAATAAATTAAATATTTGATTTATTATAAATAAAACACTTCTTATTAATGATTACATTATCAATAACAAAGAAAATTAAAAACAACTTACTTTAAAATTTGTTTCCAAATTAAATTTAAAATTTAAAATTTAAAATGAAATCAAATTTAACTTTAACAAAGTTTTAAAAACATTTTAAAACCTTTTTAAAACTTATGCAAAAGAATTTACTTATTTTATAAAAGATGTTTAAAGGAATTTAAACTCACTTTTATTTTAAAATACAAATCCTATTTAAAATATGTTTCAACATCCAAAGTTGTTTAAACATTTAAAATTTTTAAAACTTCCTTTATTTTCAAAATTATGATTCAAATTGGATTTTGATTTCAGATTTAAAACTTATTTTTAAATCTTCTACTCTTTATTTTAGAACTTAACCTTTAAATTCAATTTATTTAAACTCTTTTAAAGTTGCTTAAACATTTTAATTTATAAGGTTTAAATTAAAATTTAAATCTAGAATTCAAATCTAGTTTGAAATTCATACTTTAAATTTAGATTTAAATTCTGTTCAAATCCTGCTTCAGATTTTTAAAACCAAACTTTGAATTTGGAAATATACAGGTTTCAGAGAAACCTGTAAACATCTAAAATACCCGAGCCTCCCCTATAATTACTCCGAGCAAAATCCTATACCGCTTCGAGCAAAAACTCGAATTACTCGAGTATAATTCGAGTCTAAAATATTCTGCAATCCCCAACCTTCCCTGACACATTCCTTGCACCGTGCATATGCACGGTGGTTCTGGCCGCCTCCGGTCACCACCAAGTCGACAAACATGACGACGCTTGCCCACAGATCCATCCACGATCATCCAAAACTCAACTTCTACTCGAAATCAAATTCGAGTTCCCAAACCCAAAACCTGGAAGAAGAAACTGGAACCACTATCACCTCTGATCCAAAACCTTAAGAAAAACCCATCCACTCTCCTCCGGCCATCGGAGGCGTTGTAACTCCGCCCAACACCTCTTCGACACCCAAGCAGCCATCTCCCCAAATATAGAAGCACTCGATCCCCTGTAGCCACCATGCCAATCAAAACATTGCACTTCCCAGAAACTAGGTTTAGAAATCAATTCGAACAATCACCATCACCACGGTGATCTTCCACCACCACCACCATTTTTCCCTAAATCACTGACCACTCCTCTTCCTCCAGAAAGAACTCCGACCTTCCAGAACCCCGAGATCATCAGAATTTTCCAAAAACCCCAAAAACAGTGCAACCCCGACATGCACTTCAATTCTGTTTTAAAAATTATGATTTAGATCTTAAAAATCCTATTTTTGAATCAATATTCAATTTATAATCCTAAATAAATGAATTATAGTGTTTGAATTTTTACTAAAAACTTAAACTTCCCTGTTGTTCTTGTTTCCAGAGCAAATTACAATTTATTTTAACTTAAATAAAATTTTAAAGTTTTCTTTATAATCAATCAAACAAATATTATTTGGATCCTAAATCCTAACATGAATTTATTTAAGAAAAAAATGGATTTTTATCAAAATCCTTGCTTCTGAAACTAGGTACATGCAAAAGCACATACACGGCACATAATATCTATATACATTCAATCATTCATATATGTATACAGCAATGCATTTAAAATTATACTCACAAGCATACTAATCAACATGCAACCAGATATACAAACACAAGGCAAACTCATTTCAGTCATCAATCAAGCAACAGATTATACTTAAGTTTTTTTTTTAAAAGAAGTTACTCACCTGATATGGCATGAAACAGAGTACAAGATTTGAAGTTGCTTTTACTTCCTGATTATAAACTGAGTTGCAGATTGTTTTTTTTGAAGTTGAGTTGCAGGCTTGAACAGATTCCATATTGCAGAAGACAAACCCAGATTCAATTTGCTTACACTTGAATTACATATTTCTCTTTACATTCCCAGGTTGAAAGATGCATGCAGGCAAGCTTTCCTTTTGCATTTGAAAATGATTTTACAGAGGACTTGCTTGCTTTAAAACTCAGGTTGAAAAGAAAAAACTTGCATGCTTTAGTTTTTGAAAAGAAGAATGCACAGGCTTTTCATTTTGCTTTTGAAAGGAATTACAGGTTTGATTTGAAACAAGTTTTTGAAGATCTCAGATTTGATTTTAAAAATGAAAAAGGTGCAGATAAGCTTTTTGTTTGAAGAAGGATTTGAAGTGGATTACAGGATTAACATGCAGGCTTTTATTTTTGTTTTTGAGGAAGAGTTTCAGATTTTTGGTTTGAGGAGAAAACTTTCAGATTTAAACATGATTTTATTTTTGGTTTTTTAGAGTTTGTTACTGATTTGTTTCAAATTTGATTCAGTTGACATTTTTGTCTTAGCCATTGAAAAAAAATGAAGATTAAAAAGAAAATGAAGGAAAGAAGTATGTGCTTATAAAAGATAAAATGATTTATTTTAAAACAAAAGAAAAATTAAAAACAAGAACGACACATGTATTATTAGTTACTCAATTTAACTACACTTGTCATTATACCACTCAATATAATAACTTGTGTCTTATAAGTAATTTTATTTATTTTAAAAGTAAATGAAACCATCTTTTCTTTATTTATTAAATACATATATATATATATATATAAAGTATTTTCATAAGTAAATGTATATGCATTTTTTTATAAAGAAAATGAAATAAGAAAAATGAAAGCTTACTTATAATTTAGATATGTTTATTATTTTGAAATTTCAAAATTAAATCAAATTCAAATTCTATTCATACATTTAAAAATCCAATTTAAAACTAATTTAAATTAACATACTTAATTTAACAATAATAATATTGTCTTTTAAAATCTATCTATATTTATACATTTATTATTATTTGAAAGTAACATATTTATTAATTTAAATAATTTATAAAAGAAATTATAAATTACTTACCACTAATCTAACTTATTTAAATGCATAAATGTTTTAATATATAAATGGTATTTTAAATTTCCATATATAATTCAAAACTATATTTATTAAGCTATATTCAAAAAGGAAATAAAATAAACTTTTGTTTATCTTATTTAAAATTTAAACTATTCTTTAAAATATATTTAAACAATTTAAAACATTTTCTTTAAGTATCTTAAAACCATATAGTTATTTATTAAATAGTTTTGAATAGCTATTTATTAAATAAAATAAAATTTCCAAATTATCAAAATGAATATTAGAATTTAAAAAAAAGATTTTATTTGTTTATCAAACTTCAAATCAAAACTTATCTATCTACAATAAATATATATACACACATTATAAATAGAAAGCATTTTATTAGCTTTTAAAAGATAAAATTCACCGATTAAACATTTATTTAATTGGATTATTAAATCAAGTTAATTTTTATTAACAGAATTTATCAAATCCATTTAATTTTAAATACAGATTATTAAATTGATATTGCCAAAATTTTCGGGATATCACATTCCTCCCCCCTTAAAAGAATTTCGTCCCCGAAATTTAAAAGCAAAGGTAATTTAATAATCTCATTAAAGATTTAATTATAAATCACAAGCATATATCAATCATATGCTAACAACCAAAGCAACAAATTTATCCAATCAAACAAATTTAATTATCCAGACAAAATTCTGGATAAAATTTTCTTGACTTTCCCCATACACACACACACACCGGGATACTCGCTCTACAGAATCCAAACGATCAAAACTACGAAGCTACAATGCTCCTTCTCATTTAGATCTACAAAACTAGACAAGATATCAGACTACGGACGAATCTAACACAACAACCAAACCTTCCTGGAAAGCTGGTTCCACAACCAGAAATAACTCATACACGTACTCCCTCAGAGATACGTGAATCTTATTGAATCCAATTATCCAACTGGCAATTAAACTCTACTCTTCAAACATCAGAAGAACAAACTCACTTCTTCGAGGAAAAGACAAAACAGAAACACTCCCAAACTGCTTCCGCTGCACAACTTTGATCCGAAATAGATGAAAATGTCGATGAAGAACACGAGCATAATCTGGACAACACATCCCAGAATATGATTCAACAAATCCATAAAAGAAAACTCAGAAGTTCCACCAATTTTGAGCTGCTTCACCAAACCTTATCTCGAGAAACCATCCTTCTACTAGTTGATCCACCGGTAGCACTTCTGGAATCCGGTCGATAAGAAACTCAATCACCAGATACAGACAAACCTCTGACTCCTCAGAAGACATCCAGAAAATCTCTGATAACCCAAGAGATCACTCAAACAATCGCAAGTCACTTTTTCGATCAACACAGACCAATTTCCAATGAAAACCGTTCTCTCTTTATCGAACAGAACAGCTTACCCTTAACTAGCCAATCCATCGAAGAAATGTATCCTCTCTGCTGCTTCTGAATTCCTCCTTTAGAAAAACTGCTAACCAGTAGACCTTCTTGCTGGCACACAGAACACTCCGAGCCGCACTGCTGACACCGATGCCACAGACTTCCTAATCCAAAGCTCTTCGAGAAACTCGGACCTCAATGCCAAACACAAACAACCAGCTGAATTCTGCCACATCACTGAAGCAGACACACTTTCTAAAACTTGTTTCAAATAAAACGTCTTCGAAAACATCCATATTCACTGCATCTCATCACGCAGCTACTACTTCCTGAGGTATCAAAATACCATCACACACTTCTGCTAAACCGACAGATCCAAACTCAATTCATCCAATTTCAAAGATAGACCCCGAACCTTAACAGGTTACCTTCAAAGATCGATGAAATCCTTACACCAAGCTACAAAACTCGCTCGTGATGGTATTAGGTCTACAGTCTCGACAGATACACTTCCAACCTCAAACATTCAAACTCCAACCAATGGTAGTAGTCGTGTTACACACTCCACTACCTTATCTACCTTTATAACCTATATTGGAAAAACCCGAACAGGTAACCCAACAAATATGTAGAAATATATATATATATATATATATATATATATATATATATAATTACAAAAATGCTCTCTTAAGTTAGACACCCCTCCAGAGCCTGGGTATTCACTCAACCTAACGCTCTGATACCAATTGTCACGACCTGTCTTCCACTAACCAGGAAGACGTATCATGAATTAAGAAAGAAAGAGATAGAAAGAGAAAGAAAGAGAAGAAAGAAGAAACAACAACAGAATCTCAACAGCGGAACGAATAATTTATATTAATAACAAAAGTATTACATGGTATACAACAACTATCGGAGTTACACAGATTTTACAACACATACTAGACAGTTATAAACACCTGTCTAGTTATTACAACACAGTACAAAACAACTTAAACAAACGACTCAGAGATACCAACACAACGGAATACTAGATAACTACAACACAGAAGCCTCCTGCTCCATTGCTGCTCCTCAATTCGTCAAAGCCAACCTGTATCCCTTGGCTACTCGTAAAAATTTGAGTACCCAAGAGTTTAAGAAAAACAGAAATAAACTCCGGGTCAGACATGGGTCTGGTGTGAGTAACAGGTTAAAGTTTCTTAACTTTTGAAAAACCTTTAAAAAGAAAGGTATCACGTAAGACTTCCCACACATAAACATGGAAAAGTTTTTACCTTACGCTAACCAAAACATTTGATAGGAAATCCGGTGATATTATAATAGTGTCTAGGGTTTTTTCAAGTAAAATATAGAAATAGCTGGAATGCTTACATCTCACGTTCCAACATAGTTGGGCACAACTAATACGTACGACACTTATTGGATTTTGGATTCCATACAATGGCAGGACTATCGGGGTACCGCCCATCACAGTACGGGACCTAGATCGCCGTACCGAGGATCACTCCCAATCCCCTGCAACACAAGACCGGAACCATCCCTTACTGGACAGTTTCGAACAAGACAACCCCGCAGTTGGCCGCGACCCAACTACCCACACAGCCGAATAAAAAGGGATTTCTAGACAGGGGAAAATCACGTCCTACTTGGGCATGACCCACTTAGCCTTGCTGCACCTCCCTTGTTTTAGCCATTCTCGGTTGATGAGGCTTGAGGCTATGATTACCTTTAGAGAACACATCTCTTAGAATGCTCATCGTCCACCTGACGATGTTCTGAAAGCATTCAATCCATACAAGTTCATTCCAGGTTCGAACGAAACCGGAAGCATTATCTCGTTACACTCATTTTGGAATCACCCTCAGAGTTAACGACGATAACCCTTGCACTCTGAATTTTCATCTTCACTTGAGATTCACGACCTATCGTTAATTTGGATCGATGTGGTTTTCGGATATCCAAATATGGAAACCCGATCCCGGTCTCATCGAATCCAAAACGCCATCTTTTAGGTCCAAGTTGTTTTAAGTTTAAAACAATCCAATTAAATTATCTATATACACACAGATAGATAATTCACATCATCACAATAGATAATCATCACCACAGATAATCTATATTATCATTATCAGAAGAAAATCCAAATCATCATCACAATGCAACAAATGCATCCATATCACACATTACTAATCTCATATATGAGATTCAAACCATTCAAGGAAATCTATATCATCCATATATAAACAAGGATTAATAATCACACCATATATAATTAATTTAAAATGAATTAAATTAATTACATCATCTCTAATTAATTTAAAGTAAATTAAATTAATTACTTCAATCTATAAATCCTGCTTATATAACCATTAATTACAAACCAATCATCTAATTAATTAACCACTAATTAATTCTCTTGATATATTACCCTTGATTAATCATCCCTTAATTACATTCAAGTAATTAATTTCACAAATTAATTATTCTTAATAAAATACAGTAATTAACCTTTAATTACTTCATTAATTAATCAATTATAATTAATTACATTAATCCTTAATTAATTACATTAATCCTTAATTAATTACATTAATTAATTACTTTAATCACTCATCATTGATTAATTAATCTCAATTACTTAATTCTTAATTACATCATTAATTATATTAATTAATGATCCCTAATTACATTTAGATTAATTAACTACATTAAGTAATTAACCATAATTATTAATCACTTTTGATTAATTAACTTCAGTAATTAACTATTCTTAATTACTTCATTGAGTAAATTGATTATTCCTAAATTAATTATATTTAATAATTAATTATATTTATTAATCATCCTTGATCAATTTATTAGTAATTAATTACCGTTAATTAATTACATTACTTAATTATTTTCCAAATGACTTAATCAATCAATGCCTAAATTAATTACACCAAGTAATTAATTATTAATTACTTTCACAAAGTAACTACCTTTCCATAATAATTACACAAGCAATTAACCTCAAACTCTTCCACACTTCAATAAGTTACATTCAGTAATTTCTCATCTTGATTTCTTCCCTAAGTAGTTATCCTTCATTAATTACTTATCAACCCATCAAATGATTATTCTAAATTAATTAAACTTAATTAATTAATTTAAACTAATCAAATAAATTAATTAATTACAATGAGTAATTAAAAACTTTAATTACTTTCATCAAGTAATCATACTTAACCAAATTCCATAATGATTATCTAATTTAATTAATCTAATTAATTATCAAAATAATCACTTTAATTAATTAATAAATAATCCCAAGTTAACGACCTTCATTAACTTATCAACAATACCTTAATTACCTTTCTTAAGTAATTAACTTAAATTAATCATTATTAATCACAAATTTATTAATCTTTAATAATTATTTAATTAATCACTAATTGTTTAATTAATTAAGTTTTTAACTTAATTAATCTTAATTTCTTGATAAATTAAGTTCTAATCATTAATTAAAATCTTAACTTATTTAATTAATGATATATTTCCAAATTAATTGATCTTAATTAATTAACTTCAACCTTAATTAATTAATTCAAAATCCTTACTTAATTAGTTAAATAAATTAATTAATTATCCATCTAATTACCTTACTAATTTAAATAAATTAAATATTTGATTTATTATAAATAAAACATTTCTTATTAATGATTACATTATCATTAACAAAGCAAATTTAAAACAACTTACTTCAAAATTTGTTTCCAAATTACATTTTAAATTTAAAATTTAAAATGAAATCAAATTTCACTTTAACAAAGTTTTAAAAACATTTTAAAACCTTTTTAAAACTTATGCAAAAGAATTCACTTATTTTATAAAAGATGTTTAAAGGAATTTAAACTCACTTTTATTTTAAAATATAAATCCTATTTAAAATATGTTTCAACATCCAAAGTTGTTTAAACATTTAAATTTTTTAAAACTTCCTTTATTTTAAAAATTATGATTCAAATTGGATTTTGATTTCAGATTTAAACTTATGTTTAAATCATCTACTCTTCATTTTAAAACTTAACCTTTGAATTAATTTATTCAAACTCCTTTGAAGTTGTTTAAACATTTTAATTTATAAGGTTTAAATTAAAATTTAAAACAGGAATTCAAATCTAGTTTGAAATTCATACTTTAAATTTAGATTTAAATTCTGTTCAAAACCTGCTTCTGATTTTTAAAACCAAACTTTGAATTTGGAAATATACAGGTTTCAGAGAAACCTATAAACATCTAAAATACCCGAGCCTCCCCTATAATTACTTCGAGCAAAATCCTATACCTCTTCGATCAAAAACTCGAATTACTCGAGTATAACTCAAGTCTAAAATATTCTGCAATCCCCAACCTTCCCTGACACATTCCTTGCACCGTGCATATGCATTGTGGTTCTGGCCGCCTCCGGTCACCATCAAGTTGACGAACATGCCGACGCTTGCCCACAGATCCATCCACGATCATCCAAAACTCAACTTCTACTCGAAATCAAATTCGAGTTCCCAAACCCAAAACCTGGAAGAAGAAACTGGAACCACTATCACCTCTGATCCAAAACCTAAAAAAACCCCATCCACTCTCCTCCGGCCATCGGAGGCTTTGGAACTCCGCCCAACACCTCTTCGACACCCAAGAAGCCATCTCCCCAAATATAGAAGCACTCGATCCCTCGCAGCCACCATGCCGATCAAAACACTGCACTGCCCAGAAACTAGGTTTAGAAATCAATTCGAACAATCACCATCACCACAATGATCTTCCACCACCACCACCATTTTTTCCTAAATCACTGACCACTCCTCTTCCTCCGGAAAGAACTTCCACCTTCCAGAACCCCGAGATCATCAGAATTTTCCAAAAACCCCAAAAACAGTGCAACCCCGACATGCACTTCAATTCTATTTTAAAAATTATGATTAAGATCTTAAAAATCCTATTTTTGAATCAGTATTCGATTTGTAATCCTAAATAAATGAATTACAATGTTTGAATTTTTACTAAAAACTTAAACTTCCCTATTGTTCTTGCTTCCAGAGCAAATTACAATTTATTTTAACTTAAATACAATTTTAAAGCTTTCTTTATAATCAATCAAACAGATATTATTTGGATCCTAAATCCTAACATGAACTTATTTAAGAAAAAATGGATTTTTATCAAAGTCCTTGCTTCTGAAACTAGGTACAGGCAAAAGCAAATACACAGCACATAATATCTATATACATTCAATCATTCATATATGTATACAACAATGCATTTAAAATTATACTCACAAGCATACTAATCAACATGCAGCCAGATATACAAACACAAGGCATACTCATTTCAGTCATCAATCAAGTAACAGATTATACTTAAGTTTTTTTTAAAAAAAAAGTTACTCACCTGATATGGCATGAAACAGAGCACAAGATTTGAAGTTGCTTTTACTTCCTGATTATAAACTGAGTTGCAGATTGTTTTTTTTTGAAGTTGAGTTGCAGGCTTGAATAGATTCAATACTGCAGAAGACAACCCAGATTCTATTTGCTTAAACTTGAATTACAGATTTCTCTTTACATTCCCTGGTTGAAAGATGCATGCAGGCAAACTTTGCTTTTGCATTTGAAAATGATTTTACAGAGGACTTGCTTGCTTTAAAACTCAAATTGAAAAGAAAAGGCTTGCATGCTTTAGTTTTTGAAAAGAAGAATGCACAGGCTTTTCATTTTGCTTTTGAAAGGAATTACAGGTTTGATTTGAAACAAGTTTTTGAAGAAATCATATTTGATTTTGAAAATGAAAAAAATGCAGATAAGCTTTTTGTTTGAAGAAGGATTTGAAGTGGATTACAGGATTAACATGCAGGCTTTTGATTTTTATTTTTGAGGAAGAGTTTCAGATTTTTGGTTTGAGGAGAAAACTTTCAGATTTGAACATGATTTTATTTTTGGTTTTTGAGAGTTTGTTACTGATTTGTTTCAAATTTGATTCAGCTGAAATTTTTGTCTTAGCCTTTGAAAAAAAATGAAGATTAAAAAGAAAATGAAGGAAAGAAGTATGTGCTTATACAAGATAAAATGATTTATTTTAAAATAAAAGAAAAATTAAAAACAAGAACGACACATGTATTATTAGTTACTCAATTTAACTACACTTGTCATAATACCACTCAATATAATAACATGTGTCTTATAAGTAATTTTATTTATTTTTATTTATTTTAAAAGTAAATGAAACCCTCTTTTCTTTATTTATTAAATACATTTATGTATAAAATATTTTTATAAGTAAATGTATATGCATTTTTTTAAAAGAAGAAATAAAAAAATAAAAAAAATGAAAGCTTACTTTTAATTTAGATATGTTTATTCTTTTGAAATTTCAAAATTAAATCAAATTCAACTTCTATTCATACATTTAAAAATCCAATTTAAAACTAATTTATATTAACATACTTAATTTAACAATAATAATATTGTCTTTTAAAATCTATCTATATTTATACATTATTATTATTTGAAAGTAACATATTTATTAATTTAAATAATTTATAAAAGAAATTATAAATTACTTATCACTAATCTAACTTATTTAAATGCATAAATGTTTTAATATACAAATGGTATTTACAATTTCCATATATAATTCCAAACTATATTTATTAAGCTATATTCAAAAAGGAAATAAAATAAACTTTTGTTTATCTTATTTAAAATTCAAACTATGCTTTAAAATATATTTAAACAATTTAAAATATTTTCTTTAAGTATCTTAAAACCATATAGTTATTTATTAAATAGTTTTGAATAGCTATTTATTAAATAAAATAAAAATTTCCAAATTATCAAAATGAATATTAGAATTTAAAAACAAGATTTTATTTGTTTATCAAACTTCAAATCAAAATTATTTATCTGCAATATATATAAATATATATACATCATAAATAGAAAGCATTTTATTAGCTTTTAAAAGATAAAATTCACCAATTAAACATTTATTTAATTGGATTATTAAATCAAGTTAATTTTTATTAACAGAATTTATCAAATCCATTTAATTTTAAATATAGATTATTAAATCGATATTACCAAAATTTCCGGGATATCACATCGCTTCTCATCGTGATCCACGATTCGAACTGGTCGTCTGATAACTGCCAAGTTTGGTTCTACTTCTAAATCTTCATGGGTAGCTGTTTCTATAATCTGTTCCAGATCATGCATATATTTTTGTAGATGGGATATGTGAAATACGTTATGCATACTAGAAACCTTCCCGGCAATTCCACATGATGAACTAATGGGCCAATTCACTCAAGAATAGAAAATGGTCCAATAAATCGAGGTGCTAACTTTCCTGCCCGACCAAATCATACCACTCATCTCATCGGAAAGACTTTCAAGAATACAATCTCCCCAACTGAGAATTCCAAATTCTCGCACCTTTGATCAACGTAACTCTTCTGCCTGCTTTGATCTTCTTTCATATTCTTTCCGATTAAGTCTGCCTTTTTCGAAGCTTCTCGGATCATATCGAGGACATCTATTTCCTATTTCGATCCAACATGCTGGGGATCTACGTGGATGACCATATAAAGCTTTATAAGGTGCCATATTAATACATGTTTGATAGCTATTGTTGTAGGACAATTCTATAATATAAAGATGATTTTCCCATGAACCACCAAAATCTAAGACATAAGCTTACAGAAGGTCTTCTAGTACTAAGTTTACCCTTTCAGTTTACCCATCAGTTTGGGGATAGAATGCGATGCTTAAATTCAGCTTCATTCCCAAAGCTGTCTGTAATACATCCCTAAACTAACTTGTAAAAATAGGGTCCCGATCACTCACTATATTGCGTGGAACTCCATGTAGTCTTACAATTTCCTTCATGTATATTTCTGCAAGACTTAAAGCAGTCCTTGCTGGCTTTACGGGAATAAAGTGCACGTTCTTGGTCAACTGGTCTACGATAACCTAAACGCTTTCATTTTCCTTCCTTGTTCGAGATAAGCCAGCTATGAAATCCATGGATATCTGGTCCCACTTCCAAGTTGGAATCTCCAGAGGTTGTAGTAGTCCAGCGGTCTTCTGTTGATCACTTTTGATTTGCTAACATTTTGCACATCTAGTAACATGAATAGAAATAAATTCCTTCCGTCCAAAAAGTCTTTTTCATGTCCCAGTACATTTTAGTAACCCCAAGATGTATTGCAAGTCGAGAAATGTGGCATTCGGCTAGAACTTTATGCCTAATCCCATCACTATTTGGAACACAAATCCTCCCCTGCTTTTATGATTGCTTGATCATCCATATTAAATACTATCCATTTTCCTGATAAAATATTTTCATTCACGTCCTCATCTATCCTTGCAATGAAGGGATCCCCAAGCTGGTTCTCCTTTATGCCATTGATCAAGGTTGGACATAGCACTAAATAAGCTATAACGGCATGTCTTCTACTTAGCGCATCCATCACAACATTGGCTTTCCTGGGTGTGTATAAGATATCAAGATCATATGATGCGAGAAATTCTAACCAACGTTACTGTCTCATATTTATGTCCTTTCGAGTGAAAAGATACTTCAAAGATTTGTATCCGTGAAGAGTTCGAATTGTTCACCTATTTAAAGAAGGAATATTATTTACCAAGGTCAAATAAAGTTTATCAAAATATACTATGAGAAATTCTTACCCAGTAAATAATGCGTCCATATTTTTAACATGAAAACAACGACTAATAATTTTAAGTCATATACTGCATAATTCCTCTTTTGAGTCTTTAGTTGTCTGCTTGCATAAGCGATAACTTTTCCATGTTGCATCGGTACTGCACCTACTTCTTCTCCATAAGCATCAGTATATACAGTTAAACCACCACTTTCATCAGCAATAACTAGGACTGGAGTGGTATATAACCTTTCTTATGTTCTTGGAATGCTTCTTCACATTTTGGTATCCATTCAAATATAACATCCTTCATAGTCAACTTTGTTAAATGGGAGGAAATTTTAAAGAAGTCTTGAATGAATCTCCGATAATATGTTACTAATCCTAAGAAGCCGCGGATGTCCTTCGGGGTGTATGGTTGCTTCCAATCTTGTATAGCCGAAATCTTTTCTGGATCTACTGAGATCCCTTCTCCTGACACAATATACTCAAGAAATCTTACTTATTTCCCCCAAAAGTGACATTTCGAGAATTTAGCTTTAAGTACATTTCTTCCCAATATTTCCAACACAATCTCCAAATGCCTTTCATGTTTCTCTTTGGTTTTTAATAGATAAAAATATCATCAATAAAAACCAACATAAATTTATATAACACATCTATAAATACTTTATTCATAAGGTCTATAAAATAAATGGGTAGATTAGTCAACCTAAAAGGCATAACAACCATTCGTAAAAGCAAACCAGACCCCTAAATGCAGTTAATGCAATGCCATCCTCTGCTATTTTTAGTTGATGGATTCTTATGGCTAAATCCATTAGCGAGAATACTCAGGCACCATGAAGTTGATCAAACAAGTCATCTATGGGGGGTAGATGATACTTGTTTTTAATCGTCTGCGTGTTCAGGTTTTGATAATCCACCCAAAGTCTTAGAGAGCCATCATATTTTGCAACGAAAACTACCGCTGTGCCCTAACTTTAGCGACTGGGTCTGATTAGTCTTTTCTTTAACAACTCATTACTTTGGTTTGCCAATTCATTCTTTTATTTCGGAGCCATCCTTCATATAGTGAATAATAAGTCTTGCACCAGGAATCAAGTCCATACGAAACTCAATTTACCAATGCAGAGGCAAACTTTTTACCTCTTCAAAAACATCCTAAAACTCCTTAACAATCAGTATCATTCCTAAACCTTTTTGGGACGAGCCTAGTGCATACATGAAACTATCGCTTATTAGACTAGGTTCTTTATAAGATATTTCTATAAATTTCCCAATGTTGGACCAAAAAGATACCGTCCTCGTAACACAATCAAGGACAACTTTATTCTTGGATAACCAATCCATACCAAACAAAACTTCAAACCAATAAAGTCAAGAACAATTAGGTAACATGAAGAATTATGGGAAAGGTGAGTAACTCGGACGTTTTCACAAATCATACAAAGATTAGTTATACTACCTATGGGATTAGACATATAAATAGGGATATCTACTATTTTTGCGATCAGTTTTAATCTATTAACCAATCCTTTTGCAATAAAACTATGGAAAGCCCAGTATCAAATAATACATTAACTAAATCATTATTAACATAGATATTACCATCTAGAACTCCCATGCCTTTTACATATTTAGAGGTTGAAGGCTTGTCTTTAATAGCATAGACCTCAACATGCTATCCTTTCTTTATTAACGGGCATTTTTTTTCCAGTGTCCTGGTTGATGATATTGTGGCAGAGACTATTATGAACCATAGGAGAGATGGGTCCTTCCAGCTGCCTTTGAACCTTGGGACTCCTATGGTACTTTGAATAATGGCCTTTCTTTCCACGGTTTAAACATTCAACATCTTTAAACTTGAGATCTTCCTCTAGGCTTGCCTTATCATGGCTCCTTTCCATTGTTATTGAGCTTCCTCTTGCTGTTGTTGTTGTTATTTTAGGTTGCGACTGGATTCCTCTTGTGCTTCATAATGGAAGCCCATATCTATTAAATCCACAAAGGTTCCTTTCACATGGGTGGTCATCCTATTCTGATACTGCTCCTTCATCCTAGAAATGAACACCTCGTTTTTCTTCAAAGGCAAGATTTTCCAGTGGTGGGCATGTATTGTTCTTTAAAAACTTCTTTAAACCTTTTACCTAAGAGAAATTATCTTCAAAATCATTAAGAGTAATGGACTTCCACCAGCCTAGAGCCCCATCCCTCAATTGCCAGGAGGCCAAGAATCTCTTTCGATTATCATCGATGTCCAATCCTTTAAGATTTTCTTACACGATCTGAGCCAAGCTTGAATTTCAATAAAAGATTTTGTGCCTTTGAATGGATTTCCTCCCAAGCTGGTATAATCATTGCAAAGAGTGATAAAGTTAACTTAAGGTTGCATAGGAATCATTACTTTTTCAATTATCACAGCATTTGGAGTTTGACAATTGGTGGCCGTTGTCTGCTACCTCTTCTTCTGCGACCTCTTTGGTTACTCATTTCTTACTATTTGGATATAGTAATGAGAAAATTTAGAATATAGATGAGACTATCTTTAGGGAATGGGCATAAAAGTCGTATATACTTATTTGGATAATTTTTTAAATAAGCGCTTTTACTGACAAAACACATTCTAGGGTATTACAAACCCTATCTCTAATGAGTTGGCCCCATCTAGGCTTAGGTGTTCACTCAACCTAAGATTTGATACCAACTTGGATGACGGGGCCTTCGACCCTTCCGACAGTGGGTACAACCACTGTGGCTCACACTAGTACCTTGCCATTTTCTTTTACAGCCAGCCTCTCGAATGCACCAACCCGGAGGACATGTAGGAGTAAGAGTCAGCTACTCTCCATAAAATGCAAAGTGAGAACCCGCTGTCAGGCTGCATTACTGTGCCAAAGAAAATCCAATCCCCGTTCCTTCGAATCAATCATCGATAAAAGCTGTTAAGTTTGAGAGTGATTATCATTCACTCTTTAATATCTTTTACCAAATAAAATACCTCTTTTAGAGATATAAGTCTTTAAATCGTATTCTTTTCAGTATATACAGAATCATTAAACCTCTTTTTAACTTTGGAAATGCCAAATCAAAATCCTTTCTCATAAACCATATTGTAAAACCTTATTGAGTAAAAAAAATCGATAGAAATTATACTAATTCTACTCAACATTAATTTCCGTATCCAGCCTTTACTATCCATCGAACAATAGTGAAATCACCTTTTAAACTCACGTGGATAGTAATGGTTCCCTCCTCGGAATTTGACATCAAGCATAAGAAGAATATATCTATACAATTTAAGTTGTATTAAATATAAAAAAAATTATATCTTTTATACCTGCCTCGTTTTTGACATTTTGACCTTATCTATTTCTCGCCAAGGAAAGATGCCAGGTAAGCTAGGATACTGGTTCCTCCTAAACATCTCCTTAGTTTAAGCACCACACATCTGGATCTCATGAATAGAAAAATCCGGTCTACTCATCGGCTTCTAGAGTCAAGATTAAAACACTTGATTTTAACAGCTTTTTTTAAATCATTCATTTAAACATTTTTAAATTAAATTATAAAATCTTCAAATCATCTTTACAATGCTTAATTATTTATTTAAAAACATTTATAAAATATTTTGGAAAGAATGTTTAAGTTTAAAGCCATATTTTAAAAGTTATTAAAAAGTGCTGCAAATAATGCTTTTAAAGCTTATTTGATAAAAATAACTTTTTGAACATTTAGAAATTCATTTTTACAACTCAAATATCTTTTAAAACATTTTAAAATATTTGTAGGATTTATTCCATATCTTTAAAGAATTAAAAATATCCATTTTAAAGAATTTATCGCTTTGGTTTCTAAAATGCCAAACCGTGATTATTTTGAAAACTTGTTTTGCTCATATTTCAAAATCCACTAAAAAAATCTTGATCCTTTTCTTTTGTTTGAAAATTATGATTATAAGAGTTTGAAAAATTCTTATTACAAAGAATTCTACATTTGAATCCATCGTTTAAATCGATTTAACTTTCTACTGTGCAAAATCGTGAAATACTGTTATGCGACGCATCAATTTCAACTTCATTTTTGTTTTTTTAAACTTTGTTGAAACATTTTTAAATGTTTATAAAATATTTGTAAAACATTTTAAACCAAATTCAAAGAGGTTTAACATATCATATATATTATTTCATTTACAAAAGTAAAGTGATTTGCTTTGTGATATTCGACGTGTATTTCAGCGTGTCCTGTTTTACACGTCCAAACAACAAAATTTCACAACCAAATATGATGATCAAATGATAGAAACCAAACAACATCTCATATCATCATCCAATATATATATGGCGTTTTCTCACTCAGATTAAACGATTAACTTAAAAATGACTTTAGCTTCGCTAATTTGAATTTAAAGCTCACGAACACTCGGACTTTTGCCTATAGACGGCTTAACCATGACCTTGGAAGCTCGGATGACTCATGGCTTAGCTTAGGGTAGGATAAAGGATTGGCTATGGAGGGTGGAGGGTGCGGCCGTGAGGTACTTAGGTGGAGAGGAGGATTGTGGTAGTTTTAATACACACACATAGACACACTATATAAATTTAGTTTCTTTTTGAAATAGATTTTGCCATAATTTTTGTAAGGTAAGAGGCCATTGAAATGGAGAAGAGAAGCTTTAGAAAGTGAAGAGGAAATGTGGAATGAAAGTGAAGATGGAGTGTTGTATTTATAGGAAAAGGAAGGATTAAAAATATCATGATATTTAAGTCCATATGCATCATCTTTCATCACCACTATCACCTCCCCCAACATTATCATGGTTCGGTGAAAATGTACCCCTCTATGTGCATACTCAAGTGCATATACTTTGTTGTGTAAGTGTTGACTTTGGAATGCTTAAGTATTAAGGAAGTGAGAAAGTATCTTATGTATTTTTGATAATATAATGTTTAAGTATATGTATATGTGTGTGTGTATGTGTGTTCATGTGCATGTGGATATGTTCATGGATGTGTACATGTATATGTTCTTATGTATATCATACATAATCCACAATGTTGCACAACTTCTACACGTTGAATTGCTATGAATTTCGATTTTGATTTCCGATCATACTTTCATTTCTTAGTTAATATACATATTGTAATCCAAGTTTCATAATAATATTCCCATTATTATATAATAATTAAAAGGGCTCATTTAATAATTAAAATAAATATTAAATCATTTAAACTCAACTTAAATTTAAAAATCAATTATTTGGAAATAATGACATTATTAATGATGTCACAAATACATTTTATTTTTTCAATTTTTTTTTTTACATATTCCCACTTATATAGATAAACGATTGTATGTATCCAACTCCGTGCGTGATGTTGGATAGTCAAAGAGCTGTTTATCAATAAAATAATTTTCGATCATTTTATCAATATTTATTCCAAAGTATATATTTTTGTAAATAATTATTCAAAATGAGATTTTTCACATTATTTATTGATTAAAACATCATTATTTATGTTAAAAAATATTATATTTAAATATTTTTAATTTTTTCCGAAGTGATGAATTTTCGGGTCATTATAAGAATGAAGAAAATTTATGGCAGAAAAGAGTAGAAAGAAGGTCGATTTAAGTGGATTTTTGATTCCCTACATTACGTATAGTGGAATCTAATTTCTATTGTTGCTTGACGAGATCGAATTGCATTATTATAGTTCAACCCAATATTTGTAGTTATTTTTCGTTGTATGTTTGCATTTTATATAATGCATAGTTTTCATAATAGCTTAACATGATTTGTTTGCATTATATTTAGTACAAGCCATTTTTATTTTAATTCTAAACATTCAAATGACCAAGAACTTATAAACTTTACGAATGTACGCACCCAAAACACACACTCTAGGCTACACACATGGTAACGAAAATGGCATGAATTGAATCTGTGACGACCCACATTTCGGAAGGTTTAAATCGACAATAATCCACACATGTCCAACTCAAACAATCCAAAACACAGATAATCAATGAGGTTAATTAAAAATAATAATAAAGGAAGAACACAAATACAAAATCAATGGAATGATAAAATATAATAATCAAATAAACAGTTCATGAAGCAGTTTATCCTATACATTTGATTGTAATTTATACAACATTTATCAGAGTTATATATATAAAAGAATAATAGAATAATGCAGCAGAACAACATGATGCAGGGAAAAATACAAGTAATATAATATACGAATCTTCGTCTTCGTCCTCTAAAAAGTAACCTTCAATGCGCTGGAAACTCGAGCCTGACCCGAGCATAATGAAAAGACAAAACACTCGAGTTAGAACTAAAATATCCTTCTATAAGTCAAATCAATATCACATATAACATTAGTGTAATAGTGTCAGAGATGTTTACGGAATTTCACATCTCCTATCCAATGTATAATGTGCGTGCAATAACTCAAGAGATGTTACGGGATTTTCCTTCTCTTAAAGATCCATCAAAATATTTATATATAGTAGAATACGCTATACACATAATGTATAATCGGTAAAATAAATATTTGTCTTAGCGTTAAGGCTTTACAACAATCCCTCTTAACGCGTTTTTAAGCATTGCCGTGCAGTTTGCATATAACACAACCAGTAGCACGTCGGTAGATAGGGATGCCTCGTGATACTACAGCACTAAACCAAACTGTTAATGGTCTAGTATAAGGATAAAAGTATGATAAGGCATGCGAGGCAATGCCAAAGGTAGGATACTGCCAGTTCGAGTCGCCAGGCTGGTGATAACGCATCTTAGCCACGACCTCCCATCGCGTTTACCCATCCCATATCGAGTCAAAGGGAGGTTATCCCAATCAAGTGCACCAATGAAAACCAACAAAAAAGGTAATAGTATGGACCGAACCTATAAGAAAAATCGAAGAATAGGTGTCCGCTAGTGGTAGCTAGTCCACTTGGCCTGGTTCAAGCCATCCTGTTTTAGTCATTCCAAATTGACACAAGTGTCAGGGCCAATCAATCATCGTTCTCTTTTTTCAAATCCAGCAAAACGTACACCAAATCCAACCACTTCATTCTGGAGTCTCCTCTACGTACACAGAAGAGGCCCCGGTCTCTTTAACAACCAAATGTCGTATTACACACGGTTGGTTCTTTTACATTTCGAAAACAATTCAACTTGATATCAAAATATCACATTCATTTCAAAATATCATATTTGCTTCAGAATATCATATTCAGTTCGCTATGTCATTTTCACTTGAAAATATCATTTCATTCGAGTTTCCAATTTTACTTCCAAAACGTTTCGAATTTCAATTTAGGTTATAACTTCATTTCAACCCAATTCGCTTTTAAATCAACGATCTAAATATAAACATTTTAACCTTGTACAGTTTGAATTTTTAGAAAATAGTTTGAATAGTTTTGAATAGTTTGATAAAATGGTTTAGATATTAAAAATGGTTTATATAGGAAAATAGTTTGGAAAATCAAATAATTTGATTATTTAAATAGATAGATATTACATAGTTTATGTTAAAATAATTTATTTGAAAATAGTTTCAAAGTCAAACAGATTCAATTCCAAATCTTTCAATTCAAATCATCTTCAATCTCAATTCAATTCAAATTGACTCGATTTGGATTTCGAATTGACTTCGATTTCGAATCAAAGCAAATCAATTCGATTCGGATTTCATTTTTCAATTTTAATTTCAAATCAAATTAATATCAATTTCAATTCAACGGTTCGATTTAATGGTTTAAATTCCAATTCAATTTTTTTATTTTAAACCATCTGAAATTATACAAAGTTTGAGTTTAATCTTCGGAATATTGATTTAAATAAATTAAACTTTGATATTCGAATTTAGAATCAAATTTTAAAAAATAATTCAATTCCAAGCTCAAATTTTGAAATATCGATTCATATAATTTTTCTTAAATAACTTCGAAGTTCAAGTAAAAATTAAAACCCTTTTTAAAACAATTCAATTTTAATAATTGAAGACACTTTTCAATCATAATTCCAAATTCTAAATTAAATTCTTTAGAATAATTTCTTTTAAAAAAAATTTAATTTCAACATTTTCAGCTCGAGTTCGAAAATAATCCAATTCCTATATTTTGATTCAATTTTATTTTTTGAAAGCAAAATCATTTAATTAGATCAAATTCAAGAATTTAAAACCATTTAATTTAACTAATCCGGTTTCTCTATATAATATTTTATCCTGTGGTCAACTGAATAGTTATTTCAATTTAATTTCAGGGATGGATTTATACCATTTTTATGCAAATCATAGTGTCATAGGTATATACTATTTCAACCTATTTCTTAATTTATTCAAAATAATTCAAATAACCGTGTTTATACTGTCAAATAATATACAGGGTGATAACAGGATATATCAAAATAATTAAACATTCAATCATCCAAAATATCAACCAATAACCATCCATCACAATCAACATCCAAAGTAGTCAATAAACCACAACAATTAACCAGTTATCAATAATCGGGAATTTTACACCAATTTCAATTTAACCGTTAATTCATAATTTCTAACGTATATATTTCTATGTCGATTTTCATGTCATTTAAATTACCAAACAATAATCAATAAAATTAAACCACTTCATGAATTCAATTTAACTAATATAAAAATAATTTATTCATTTGTGAGCATTTGAAACACAACTTAATTTGAAACTGAAAATTTTTCCAACTTAAAATAATTTCCAATTCGATTCCATGTCGTAACCTACGTCAGTACGATCGCAGTGTGACTCTTTCGCTCGAATCGGATCTCGCATGCAAAGTTACGATTTAATTAGCGTTAATGATATAATTAAAGTTTAATTAACTAAAATAATAAAATAAAATTAAAACCAAACCTTCCTCTTGTACGCATCTTCCACCCAGGCATGAGAAATTAGCATGCTGCCTCTAGGGAAGACTAGACCACCAACCGACGTCGTTGAAGCGCACGCCTCACCCTAGCATGTCGTCTCCCCAGGCGCAGTTGCTTCCTCCGCCGCTGTTTGACGAATGAAACCCAAAACCCGATCGAACTTCACCCCTTGGTCTTGGGGAATATGAAGCGTATTAGCACGATCCAACCGTTCACCGTATAGATTTCATCGAGCACTCCATTTTTGCTTTTAGAATCATTTGGTTTCGATTAGCGGGTGAAGAGAAATCGAGGAGGGAAGATAGCGAATTATCGGCCATTAAAATCGTATTCAGCCGCTATGCGATTTTCGGTTAGGGTTTGAGCAATTAGGTCCTTATATAAAAGTTTTACAAAACACTATTCACATTTCAAAATTCCGAACTCCAAACGAAGCATGCTATCTGGTGTTTTATCTGTTATTCCCCCATTTCGAACATAATGGAAAGGGTATCGGGAGTCTATTTCATCATATTCAGAAAATAGCTTTTCAAATCAAATTATTTTAATTAAATTCCTTTAATTAAATTCTACACCTTTCAAGCTCGCACGGCCAAGCGATAAGTCCGATCGCTACGAAACTTGGAATCCTATAATAATTCACCGTTATGGATCCGATGAAACTAGTTTCGTCGGAATTTGAGACAGTTGCCCAAATGGCAAATTTTTACACGTTAACTATAATATAACATTTTCAAAATCAATTTAATCACTATGAATTCAATTTTAAAAGTTTACTGTCATCCTTCTAGTTTAAATTTAAATCAACTTTTGAAATCAATTTCATTCATATTAAATTTGGTATTAAATTATTTAAATAATTATCAATGTTAAATTTAAACAGTTTAATTATCTAAAAAATTATGTTAATAATCATTAAATTTCAAATGACTTTTAGTTATCAACAATTATTTTATTTCCATCTAAATAATTCAAAATTTATTATTCAATCCCCGTATTTATTATAAACACATTCAATACATATTCATTTCAATACTTGTTATTGCCTAAATTTTTGAAATTGTTTATTCTAAGATTTTATTCAAGCTCATATTCAATAAATAACATTAATAAATCATCAAAATTTTATTTCTAACCATTTTTTTTCAATAATCATTTAAATCATCAAAATTTTATTTCTACCTATTTTTTCAGTAATCATATTAAATTTAATAATTTAAAACAGTTAAAATTAAGGGTCCTTACAATCTTCCACACTCAAAACTTTTCGTATCGAAAAGGGGTTAAGTAAGGAATTTAATATACGATATATTTTATTCGAAATGTTCAATTTATAAAATTAAAAATATTATTTTAAAACCTTTACCATGCTTCCAGTTTGCCACTCTGATATCGGCTTATATGGAAAATTATAACTTATTCATAAAAATGTTATAAATTTTAAAATTTCATAATTTTTCTAACTCTTGGATTTACGAAAAATTTCAGCAGCGTCTCCGTTGCGCAGCTTGATTGTAAAATTTTTACAATACAAATATATATCACAAATATACCAAATACGCATCTCATCTAGATGATGAAGAATCCTAAAGGGAAAAATTTAAAAGTACGGTATGTAGTTCGAGATATGTACTTTATTATTATTAACACGAGCGAGTTCGCTCAAATTAAGCAAGCAGAAGCAAATCAAACCGGGTACGTCCAAATGATCTTCGTATTTACCTATATCAACTCAATTTTAGAATATTAGTTGCATATAATAAAGGATATAGAAAGCAAGTATGGGTTAATAGACTATATAACATAAATTCTGAATCTGAATCATAAACACGAGCACTAAACATATCGATCATATGCAATCAAAAGCAGTAATAACAATGGTTTGCAACAAAATAAACCATTTAACAATTAATATTCATCCAATTAATTCGTAACGATATGAATTTACATTATCAATGTCATTGTTTAATTTATACACTTCATTACCTATTAACATTCAATTTTAATTAACATTTAATTGGTTTACTTTTAATTTATTCACATCTATTTCATTTACATTCAATTTATTCAAAATTTTAATTTATTTCACTTTTTGTTTAACACATTTCTTATCAAATTCATTTATGGACCATTTATAAAAAAAAATTATCAATTCATTACATTTTATAAGTGAAAATTATTAATTTATAGAGAATGTAAGAACTAAACACCGAGTTTCTTTCCAAATCATTTTGAAATTGTGACGCCCTACCTCTATACCCACGCTAGACAAGAACATTACGGTGAATGCTGTCAACTAGCACAGAGAATAAGGCTGTTGAGGAGCGACCATCCGTGTAATTGCTTTGCGCGAGCATCGATATGTCAGATAGTATAACATGCATTTGTTATCAAGAGGGAAATCCGACATTCCGACACAAACTCAAAGCTACTACACAGTGGCTGTAATATCTTCGGAACAAATACAGAAATAAACATAACATAAATCAGTCACAGATAATTCATATCACAAAGGCGGAAGAAGATATGAATATAACACAAGAAAGTGTTCATCAGAGTAGTGGTCAAAAAGATCCACAATAACACAAAATAATAGCAACATGTGCTATACAAAAGAATACATCAATGAGTCAATATCTCAAGAGTATACAACAAAAACTACTAATCTAAGTAGTAAGCAAAAGGTCAGAGTAATGA
This sequence comes from Allium cepa, assembly GCA_030765085.1. NCBI lineage: Eukaryota > Viridiplantae > Streptophyta > Magnoliopsida > Asparagales > Amaryllidaceae > Allium > Allium cepa. Next base: position 964,979,460 of record CM060931.1, read on the forward strand.
ATCCCAGGGGAGAAGTCAAGCAGAAGCACGTGTAACATCTCGGTCTGACCCGAGTATTATTTAATAAGAAAATAATAAACGGATCAGTCTAACTATAAATATCAGATGAAACGATATAGAATAAGAGATATGACTAAACACATAATAATCACAATGCCAAGCTGTGATATATATAAGTAATTGAAAATCAATGAGAGATTAATCAATATCACCAAATCTACACAAGAATCAAAGAAATGTCATACTCCTCATTTCGTTCACCAAACCATAAATATTGACAATTATATCAATGCCAATCACAAAAGTCAGTGACACACAAATTCACCAATGCACAAATATTGATAAAACTTATCAATGGAAATCACGAAAATTGGTGAAGCACAAATTCTAGAAATCATCTCAAGAAATCCAGAAATCACAAAAGGGGGGAAAAGGCCTATCACAAACGGGAGCATAAAGCTCACCAACACGTGTATCACAAACGGAATGCTAATTCCATGGTTGCTAACCATGGCATTTAGAAAATTTTGCCCTTAATTGATTACTCCTAAGAGTTTCCAACACAATCCGAAGATGTTTTTCATGCTCCTCCTCGGTTTTAGAATACACAAGAATATCATCGATAAAGATAAGAACAAACCGGTCGAGGAAGTCTTTGAAAACTCTATTCATAAGGTCAACGAAATACGTCGAAGCATTCGTCAAACCAAATGGCATGACAAGCCATTCATAAGATCCATAACGAGTATGGAACGAGGTCAATGGAATCTATCCTCTGCAATACGAAGATGATGAAATCCAGTAGCTAAGTCTAATTGTGAAAAGACCTTAGCACCAGTAAGCTGATCGAATAGATCATCAATCCGAGGTAAAGGATATTTATTTTTGATAGTAAGATCATTAAGCTTGCGGTAGTCAACGCAAAGCCTAAGTGTACCATCGGATTTCTTCACAAAAATAGCCGAAGCTCCCCAAGGCGAGGAACTAGAGCGAATAAATTGCTTCGTCTCCAATTCGGATAATTGTTTACGCATCTCCTCATTTTCTTTATTGGACATACGATACGGAGGACGAGTGATAGGTTGAGCTCCAGAAATAAGATTAATTCTGAACTCAATTGCCCGCTTAGGTGGTAATCCTAAAACGGGTTCGAATATGTCGGAAAATTCACGAACGACGTGAATAAGAGAAATAATATCACCCTCATCATCATCATCGTCATCACGAGGATTTAAAGAATATAAAGATGCGACCAAGCTGGAAACTGAATCTTGAAGATTAATAGAAATCTGCTTAACAGATTGAGGATGTCGAAGATGAATAGTCCGCTCAGGACATAGGATATGGGCTTCATAACGGTTAAGCCAATCCATTCCCAAAATCATTCCAAAGCCTAAATAACGCATGACATGCAAATCGGCTAGGAATGGAAAATCACACAAAATAATCTCGACATTTTTACACAATAAACTGATTGTTGCGGATCCACCAACCGGATTCGCAATTCTCAAAGAAGTCATTAAACACAAAACATCCAAAGAAAAAGTATCAACAAGTTCTTTTGATATAAAAGAATGGGACGCACCCGTATCAAAAAGAACTCGAATAGGATGATCACGAAATAAAATAATTCCATCCAGAATAGAATGAGAAATACCTTGGCCACGAGATGTGTTGCCAGGGGCTTGAGAAACATTTAACTTTCCCTACTTCTTGCCTTGAAGTTTGGGGCATGAAGATATAACATGACCGGGAACTTTGCAGTAGCGACAAGAGAGAGACTTTGGGCACTTGTTCGCATAATGGTCCTTCGAACCACAATTATAGCATTCCCCACGGCCAAGGGAAGAAGTCTTTACCATGGAGGTTGCTTGCTTCCCTTTCTTATTGGGATAAGGTCCTTTGAATTTATTTGGCCTCTTCTTGTTGTTGAAGTTTGGTTTGGAACCCACCACTTCAACATCATTCTCCCTATCCGCCTCTTCAAGACGAAGAGCGATATCGACGAGTGGGTCGAAAGAAACTTCTAATTTTAGAAGTAATGGCTTCTTGAGATTTTTGCTTAAGCCATAGACGAACCTCTGGTTCTTCTTCAAAGGGGTGTTGATGTATTCAACCCCATATTTGGAAAGCGACTCGAAGGAGGCGACGTAATCAGTCACGGAGGACTCACCTTGAACAAGGTCTATAAATCGTCGAGCCAATGTCACTTTCTCAACTTCCGGTACGAATTTCAACTCGAAGCGTTCCCGGAATTTCTCCCAGGTGAGATCCGCTTCATTAATCTCAAAAATAAGAAGTTCGTACCAGTCCAATGCTCTTTCTCGGAGCATACTAGAGGCCACCTGAACTCGGTGAAGGTCAATAAGATTCATGCGAGAAAAGATTCGATCGCATGACCTTAGCCAAGCCTGTACTTCAATAATAGTTTCAGAACCTTTGAATGGATCCCCACCCAAATTAGTGTAATCGCTACACAAGCGTGCAAATCCCGACTTTGGGTGAGTAGGTTCCGGGTTAGCTCCAGCTGCTTGAGCATTCGTCACTAAATCAAGAAGCTGTTGAGCAGTCATAAAAACTCCATCTTGGGGTGGAACACCAGATGGTCCAGCTCTGGGATGGCCTGGTCTAGACATTTCTCTTCCTTTAGAAAGAAAGAAGAACAAGAAGAAGATTATTCACCAAATTGAATATCAAGCAATCTTGATAGATAAACAAGGAATCATAAGGAAAATAGGATGAATCGGTACGAAGACTCGAATTAAACCCTAAAGCACGACTCCTAAGATGGACTTAGGACGATGATCCTTGTTATAATATTCCATATTGTTCCGAAGTTTGGCTTTGATACCAAGCTATGACGCCCCACCTCTATACCCACGCTAGACAAGAACATTACGGCGAATGCTGTCAACTAGCACGGAGAATAAGGCTGTTGAGGAGCGACCATCCGTGTAATTGCTTTGCGCGAGCATCGATATGTCAGATAGTATAACATGCATTTGTTATCAAGAGGGAAATCCGACATTCCGACACAAACTCAAAGCTACTACACAGTGGCTGTAATATCTTCGGAAACAAATACAGAAATAAACATAATATAAATCAGTCACAGATAATTCATATCACAAAGGCGGAAGAAGATATGAATATAACACAAGAAAGTGTTCATCAGAGTAGTGGTCAAAAAGATCCACAATAACACAAAATAATAGCAACATGTGCTATACAAAAGAATACATCAATGAGTCAATATCTCAAGAGTATACAACAAAAACTACTAATCTAAGTAGTAAGCAAAAGGTCAGAGTAATGAATCCCAGGGGAGAAGTCAAGCAGAAGCACCTGTAACATCTCGGTCTGACCCGAGTATTATTTAATAAGAAAATAATAAACGGATCAGTCTAACTATAAATATCAGATGAAACGATATAGAATAAGAGATATGACTAAACACATAATAATCACAATGCCAAGCTGTGATATATATAAGTAATTGAAAATCAACAAGAGATTAATCAATATCACCAAATCTACACAAGAATCAAAGAAATGTCATACTCCTCATTTCGTTCACCAAACCATAAATATTGACAATTATATCAATGCCAATCACAAAAGTCAGTGACACACAAATTCACCAATGCACAAATATTGATAAAACTTATCAATGGAAATCACGAAAATTGGTGAAGCACAAATTCTAGAAATCATCTCAAGAAATCCAGAAATCACAAAAGGGGGGAAAAGGCCTATCACAAACGGGAGCATAAAGCTCACCAACACGTGTATCACAAACGGAATGCTAATTCCATGGTTGCTAACCATCACAAATTGAGCCGACGCTCCACAAACGGCCCGAAGACCATGGGTTGCTACCCCACCAAATTGAGTCGAAACTCCACAAAACGGGGTTTAGCCTCCCTCGTAGACAAAGAGACATCGCACATTGCTAGTCTAAATCACAAAGATGATCGTCATGATCAACGAGAAGTGTCGATTACACTAAGCTAGTAAATATATGAGTTTAGCTTCATGTCCCATAACCACTTGCTTAACTCAAATATTTACGAACAAACTGTAGATCTCCACTAGGAAATTGTCACAGGAGGTTCAATCGAACAAGTCCAAGAATTAACCGACGAAGTAAACGCAAGCGTTTCATACCACTTGTTTTACTAAGCCGTTTAATTAGATTTCTCATACGAGTGAGGTAAAGGTTTGTATATACTAATAGATTGGAAAACGGTTTTATAAACGAATTTGGTATTAAAATAGTATTGAAATCATTTGAGGAAAGAGTTTTGATAATTACTACTAGTATAGAAAACCTTTATATTTTTAAAGTGACAAATCACAAAGAAGATTGTAAGAACAATCAATCACTAAAATTCACATTCGAAGACGTGAATAAAATCCAAAGAAACCGATAAAGAATCCATCGAAATGGACATTCAAAAATCCCTAAATAGGAGTCATCAAAGTCATAATAAATGATAACAACCAAAAGGATCATCACGAATCGATTTAAGTTGGTATTCTCAAGCGAATAGGCAAGCAGGCAAAACACTGCAGTTTCAGATGTCTGAAACAAGTGGTTCAGACGTCTGAACCTGGAAATATAAAGATTTCCAGAACACAATTCAGACGTCTGAATTAAGTGTTTCAGACGTCTGAAATAGGCACTTTTTAGCCTATTTCCTTTCTGTTTGAAATAGAACCAATTCAGACGTCTGAAACCCTATATTCAGACGTCTGAATCTGGGAATAGAAATCTTCCCAGACAATATTCAGACGTCTGAATATTCCGTTTCAAACGTCTGAATCTGGGGTTCAGGGCATTCCCTGAACCTAGGCCAAAAATGGCCAAACGAATATCGAAAACGATCGAACGAGCAAATGGCGATGACTAAGGAATTACGTCGAACGACAACCCGGCCTAAACGGCTCTTCGATACGCCTCAAATATCGATGTCCAAATATCCATAATAGGATTTTCATAAATTAGACCAAAACACCAAAAATTGGAATATACACGAAATCGATCCAAACCAAAATCAATTGCACAAGAGTAAGTGTTAGGAATTCATACCTAACAATCGGAGATAATTATAGACAAAGATGTGAGAAAAAAATCTCACCTTTTCACAAAATCAAACAAGAAGAAGCTTGAAAGCAAATGGAGAATCAACCTCTCTTCAACACAACCCAAATGAGCTTGAATCTATGCTCAAAACAAGATCATTCCCAAAATTAGGTTTAGGAATTTCTGAAATTGGTAAGAGAATAAGTTGGAGAAGAAGAAGAGAATGCTTACCAATGGGTTCTCTTGAATTTGGAGCTAGGAATTTGAGGTTGCAAGAGGAACTAGGGTTTTGGAGTTTTAATTTCCAATCTCTCCCACCATTATTGCCTTAGAACTGAAAAAAGAAGAAAATGAGGGTGAATGGGGAAGAGTGGCTCAGATTTGAGCATAAGTTAAACATAGGGCTGATCCCAAACCCAAACCCAAAGTGAAAAGTAGCAAAAATCAACTTTCTTCAAACATATCGAAGCTTATACTCAAAAAGGTCGCAAACGGCATTTTAAACTCATTGGGAGTGGTCCCGAGTCCTAATTCGACCATATGCAAAAAGTAGCTTTTCGGACTAAATTCCGAGTATTGATAAAATATTTAAATAAAATATTTAAATATAAAATCGAAAAATATGCGGGTTGTTACAGAAATAATATATATACTCATATCTTTATGTAAATTAAATCATATTTAGAAATTTTAAATCAAAATTTGTTTAGTGAACAAAATGTGTAGCAAAGCTACTAAGTGGCATCCCCCACTTTGAAACTCGAAAATGAATGTCGAGGTTCCGGCAGTCATCGCCGAAATTATTTTCCAACGATAGAAGAGGGGAGTACAAGACTTACTTCCTTATTAAAATTCCTTTGAAAGCAACTTCTATTGATAAATATTTTTAAATAATATTGATATTATTTTCAAAATCTCAAAAAACAATTTCAAAAGCACCGGGATTCAAGTTCTTAAATTCTTAGTTTAAATTCATTCTTTTAACTTAAACTAAGATTAGTTTTTATATATTTAATAATTCATTACTTAAGTTAATAAACATCGATAAACTCAAATTTTGTTAAGTTAATACTTTCAAAGTCGGTTTTATAACCTATTCGCTTCATATTCAATTTATTTTATAAATCCATTCATTTCATAAATTGAACTTAAGTTTAAATTATTTTTTACCATTTTTGCTTAAGTGAATAAACATTCCTTGATTTAACATTCACTTATTTCATATTCAATTAGTTAGCATTGGTTAACATTCAATTCAATTTAAAAAAACTCACCCCATTTGCATTCAATTCATTTACATCCAATTTAAATCAAATTTAATTATTCATATTAATTTTACTTACATTAATTTATTCACATTCATTTCCTTTCACAACTCAAATTGCATTTTAAATTTATAACTCTCATATTTGTTCTATTAGTTCATTTTATAGCTTAAGTGGAATTAATTCACTTTACTAATTCATCTAGTTCAATTCAAGTCCAATCCAATTCATTTGATCTTTATTAAATTAAACTTTATTTCATTAAATCCATTACTCAGTTTATTTCACTTTACACTTAAGTTTTGTTTCATAAACAACATTCTAAAATATATTCAATTCTCTTTTTACCACTCAAGTTGGAATACAGTTTATAAATTAAGTCCTTTTCATTTCTTAGTTCCATTACCAATTTTACTTCATAAGATAACATTCATTTTATTAACTAAATTTATTTGACTTACCTAAGTTAATTCTTTTATTTCACGTCACAAATTCAAAGTTAATTCTTTTATTTCACATCTCAAATTCAAAATTTCTTTTGTTTGCTTAATCACCATGTTCAATGGTTTAAAATTCGGTTTTACTTTCCTGTTTAAATTCATTAGTTATAAACATTTTTTGTAACGACCCGTAAGATTTTAATAAATTTTATTGTTTCATTTACGTATTTAATTGGATTTTTGTTTAAATAAATTTATTTACAAATAAAAAGTTAACATTTGGATTACGTCCGATTTAAACATAGCAGATTTTAAAATTTCAATATATTTTATGAAAATTTTTATTATGAAATTCTGTTTAATTTCAAGCTAGCCAACAATTGCTGGTAATAAATTTATTTCCGGGCCTGAATATTTTTCTATGGAAAATTTCTAAATCCTATTCTGAGTAAGACGTCATCCTTCGTTTTTTCAAATTCGGACGTTTACTGCTCCGTTTACCTTATTTCTGACAAATTTACAGCACTTTTGGTGACGATAATCGACTTTTGATCGGATGAGCGTACCACCGATATCTGTATACTGTTTTAATCGTCTCGTCGTGCTGATCTCAACGATATATTTATTCCTGTATTTCGGGATCCGGTGTACAACGGAGGAAATAAATTGTTCGTTGTAACGGTACCCAAAAACCGTGACTTATCTTTTCCTTTGCGTTTCAAATTTAAATTCGTATAAATCAAATTGCTTTAATATTAGTCAACTTAATAAATGGGTGACCATTACTGCCATTATATTACTTTCATTGATTTACCTGTTGCCATTCTCTATTCTTTCTCTCTCTGGCTTTGTAAAAGAAAGAAACTGTCCACCAAAACGTAAATATTAAATAGTCAGCTGTTACATCTCCATAAATTCAATTTATTTTTCTCTGGTCCGGTTCTCTTCTCTATTGACACTGTTGAAATTTTATTATAAACATGTATATCTTGAGTGTTCTCTGCAACCACGGTCCTTTCTCTGGGCACTTCAAAACGAGTGATAATTTATTGATTCAGCTAAATCAAAGGGCGGTCCCAATTAAATTCACTATTACGTTATTCATGTACGTTTCATCTTTCAAGGCTGTCCACTTTTCCCTATTATAAATTGGCTTGCAACTTTTCGTTGCCTTGACTTATCGTTCTGCTTCCTCTCAAATTACTTCTCTTCCACTGTTTCTTTCCTCTCTCAAATTTTCGTCTGCCAAAAATTTACATATATACAACCTGTAGCCGAGCCATGACTGCATCCCGACCTCCTTCGCCTCTCTCTGCCAACCTCCGCCTCCGAGACTCCTCTGACCGCCACCGGCTCTAGCCTCTGCTCGACCAAGACATGAGCTCCTCCTTAATCCAAAGCCGCAACCATCCCCTATGCCGCGTCAGCACTGACTCGCACCACGACAACAGCCGCCTCCTCCCTGAGCAGTGAAACCCATCACCATCCTCCGCTCACGTCCCTCCTCCACCCTCCGGAACCACCCTGGCCGCCTCCTCCTGTTGTCAACCTTCACCGTTCTCCTCGGCCACCATCCCTGCCGATGAACCCACACCGCAAACCCATCTCCAGCCTAGCCGAGCTTCACTTTTTTCCACCAAGGCCGAGACTCCATCACCATCTTTTGCCTTGCTTGAACCCAAGTGGACCGAGCTTGCATAATTCAGGGTATGTTTTATATGTGCTATGTTTACATATTAACATACCTGTTGTTATGTATGAACTTATGGGTGAATCTGATTTGAGTGTAAAATAAGCCTATATGCTCTGTATATAAAATTTGACAGTATGTGATTCGACATGTACACATATTCTATACTAAGCTATGTTTTGTTCTATTATTTATTTGGTATGGGCAAGTTATAATATTTAGTTGTAAATTATAACCTGTTTGCATTAAACAGATTTTTTTTTTTTTTAATATATAAGCCATGTATAAGTTACAGTTTTCCTTTTTATACAAGTTTACAATAGTTATCATATTTCAGTATATATAAACATATAGCCTGTCTTTAGTAAATATGAGTTATACAAGTATTTCAGCAGTGTACATATACATAAATTTTAAAATCGGCTTTAATATGTACAAATATGTATATTTACGTATACTGATTTATAAGCTATATGTATACTTAGTATAATAATTTATATATATAGCCTGTTGAATGAAATATTAGCTGAGTGTTTTTATATATTAAGTATTTGTACACATAAGTCACACTAGTACGTATAATAACATCTATATATGGGTCCACGTGTATTTTGTATAAAGTTTACTGCATTGGTTATGTAATATGTATTAGATAGTGTATGTATATTACCGTAAGTTTGTACATGGATCTGCATTTTGTATTAATTTGTTTTGTACGCATATAGTATATGAGTGTATTCATATTTCTTGTGCCATGACTTTTCGGTCTGCATGTGAGGGTGTTAGGTAGATATTTATTTACTATAGGTTAATGTATATAAGGTTGGGTATGTGTTGTAATAAATGTGAGTTGAAAGTGGCATTTGTTGTTATTGTGCATGTTAGTTAAAAAAAGAAAAAAGAAAAAAAAAGGGGGTTATTAAAGCATATATGTTAGATATAAAGATTACTGTGATGTATGTTTTAATATAAAATACATTTAAACTTAGGACATGGTTTTATAAATATAGTTATCTATATTTACAAGTTTACCTATATCAATTATCTTCGTCAAATCCATCCTGATTTGATTTCGTCTATTTCGATTTATCAGCTTTTGATCGTTGAATTCGTGCCGCTTTTGCTTTACTTGGATTCGAAATTTAATTTCAGTATCTGTATCAGTGGGCGTGTCCATGTCCCCTTCTGAAATCCCTCTAGCCTCAAAAAGTGAGTAATCACTCACGATTAACGTTCTTTTATTTATTAAATTTGATTTCAATTGAAACGACAATTGAAATATGCTGCTGTTAGTTGCTTTACTGTTATGACTGTTATTACCTGTATCTGTTCACCTATGACACCATTATCGGTTAATTATTTATGTGATAATAATGCAGATTGGTTGATAATTGATTGATGGATTGATTGTCGTTTGGATGTTAATTTCTATTGTTAAGTGATAACCAGTTGCTAGTTAAAATTGGGGTAGTATTGTTATAAATTAAAAACGGATTATATATGACGGACCTTGATTTATTAAAACCTGACCCCGCCATATGAAAATTTGATTAGTAAAATTTGACCCATTAACTGTCGTAGAAATTGATAAATTATACTTTAAACCTTTGAACGTAGTTTGGGTTAATGATTGTAGTATTAAACTGAAATTTGAATGGAACGACAAGTGAAAAACTGTAATGTGAAAATCTTTAATCTACATGAAATGATAGTGTAGATTCTAGAAATAATTATACGAATAACAATGCGAATTAATACGATCATTTTGGGGTTATTTGATTTTTTTATTTGAATTGTTATTGATTGTTGCTATTGCTTGTTTATTTACTTTGACACCATCCCTGTCATCACACTGCAGGTTCCTTTTGTTATGTTTGTTTTGAATTGAAATGGGTTGAAATGATAGACCCAAGCGGTTTCATTTAATTAAAATTTGGGATTACGGGTTGAAATGCTATCCACCCGTATACCTTTAGTGTACGGATTTAAATGATAATATCCGTAACACTTGACCATATGATAAGAAAATATGGTCTTATTAAATGTAAAATTCTTAAATATATATCTATATAAAGGGTAATGATAAATATAAAGTTAATTACATCTAGTTAAATCAAGATTTGATTAAATACATAAATTTTGATAAATATCTATGTAAATCTTATCCCGAATAGTTTTGCAATAACATTGAACAATTAAGACTGGGAGATAAAATCTGGGTTATTTTAAAATGGGTTTAGATAAAGATTTATTTATTCCAATCGATTTGAAATATATCGAATGGATATTTTACGCTTAATAAAATTTAAGAGATATAGAGTAAAATAAAGTTTAAGGTCACTAAAATGATATTGAATCAAATAAGGGAGGGTTCAAGACTAAAATAATAGTGATGTAAAAATCGAGAATCTATATGAAACTGTTGAATTTAAATTGCTATAATTAAGCTATGAACTATATTGGAATTTAATGGTTTAGAGATTTGGATATGAATTTGGAACCAAGATAGTTGAATTTGTTGTGTAGATAACTAATTGAATTAAGTAAAAATTTAGTTGTGCCAAATTTGGAAATTCGTATTTAGAAAACTAGATTGGGAAAGTGTAGTTGAAATATTAAATACTTAAAGGATGGAAACTTATTGAAAAAAAGGGGTAATTGGGATATCAAATCCAGATTTGAGATTTATAATTGAGGTGGTTATTTTAGGAAATCTAAATTGATAAATTGAGATTGAATTTAATTTAAATGGGAAGGTCAGGTTGATGTGAACGATTTGTTAAGTTAAGGAAATTGAATATACCTTACTGTATACATTACTTAATATATTGATACTAGTTTGGGAAATATGATTTTGAAGTGAAATTGACATTGGGTTTGAAGTATAAATTAAGTGAATGACTACGGTGTATATTTCTACCATGTAGATAGTTCTATGGACCCTTAGAGGATGGACATCCCAAACATCCTTTAAGTCATATTGTATTTCAGTTGATATTTCATCTGAGTTGAATTTATTGATATAAGAATGTTAATCCTGACTCGAGTGTTTTGTGTTTTGCTTTACGCTCGGGTCAGACTGAGTAATACAGCATTAGAGACTCACCTTGGAGATTTGAGCTTCATTTGGAGATCCAACTATCTATTCAGCTTTCAGTTTTCTAGTCGACTGGTTCAGAGAAGTCATCGGCTCGTACTGAAGACTTTTCTGTATTCAAGAGATTCTGATGTATTTTATTTTAAACTCTGATGTATAGTAGCTTCATGAACTACTATTTTTCTATTCCGCTGCATTATATTACTCTGTGTCTGTGATCTGTGATTAATTTATTTATTGTATATGTTACGTTTTGCCAAATTTTAAATTAATAATTCGGTATTTTGAATTATTCAAGTCGGACATGTATGGCTTTATTGTCGATTTGAATGGTCCAAAATAGCGGGTCGTTACAGCTGGTATCAGAGCTTTGGCTCTAGGCAAAACTTAACATATATGGTAAATTTATTTACAGAATCACTTTCGCTCGAGTTGAATCTCTTCTTTTTGACTCGATTTCCTTTGAATTTTGGAATGTCCCTTGGTTCCAAAATATATTCTGTCTCTCCCTATTTATATTCGTTTGATTCTGGAGTATCCCATAACTCCACTGAATGTTTTGTAAAGGGGGTGAGAACTCCTTTACAATCGGCATTGATTCACCGGAGATTCTGAATCCTCGGTTTATGATGCTACTATATCTAGTTATGCCGAATTCTGTATCGGGCGATCGGATGTCGATTTGCTTTAAAATTCCGCATCAATTATATCCCTGAAGTCACGGTTGACCCGGTTAAGGTCGCCCGAGATTTATAGAAGTATATCCATCTTCTATTTTGTAATTTGATTTCTCAACTTTATGGAGCCTATCTTCGAATCAGAATTTTATTTGATTAGAGTTCCTCTAATTTGAATCTCTATCTTTGTTTTGAAATCCATTCGTAAATCACCCTTGGGAAAATCGGGTATGTTTGTATTTTTGAAATTCGAGGATTGAATTCCGGTGTTTTGGAATTGGTTTTAAGATTTTGGAAAATATATATAAATAATACGATTTAAAAGTATTTTTCCAAATAAGAAATGTTTCAAATGAGTTCAAATGAATTCCAATAATTTGAAGAAATTTCAAAGAAGTTTTCAAGAAAAATAGAAGTCCAGAACTCACTTATGTCGCTGGAGAATAATTTCGGTGATGAGTGCACGCATCATCGACATTGATTTTCGAGTTTCAGAGTGGGAGAGAGGCCACTTTAATAGCTTCGCTATGCGAGTGATTTGTAAAGCGGTTTTTGATTTCAAATTCCGAAATATAATTTGATATTTTAGAAAGATATAAGTATATATGTGAAACAATATAAAATGAGACTGGTGTTCGGTCCTCGAGTTCCAGATTTAATAATTGATTTATTGTTGATTTTCAACTCTTGAATTGAAAATTTGATTTCCCTAACTATTTTAAATGTTCGAACACTTCCAAATCGAGATTAAATTTTTAAAACTAAGAAATTTCGAAGAGTATAAAATGTCTAATTAAGAATATAAATTTAGTTTTGAAATGTTTGGAAAAATAGTTGAATAATGGTTTTCAAAAAGGTAAATTGGATATTTCACATAGAAATGGATAGTTTAAAGGTTTAGAAGGGATAAGTATAAAGTTGGAAACCATTTTGAGGATAATGGATTGTGAGAAAATATTGGGTTTTGAAATTTAATTGAAAATTAAAACCAGTACTTATATGATGATTTTGGAAATGAATTTGTTTGACTTGAATTATTTTAATCTGGAAACTGGGATAATTTTCTAAACCTACTATTTTGGGGAACTTTGAAGTTAGGATATCTAAGTTGGAAGAAATTTGGTGAATTCATATATGACTTTGGAACAAAATTTGATATTGAATAATTTGAAATTGAGAACCTTGTATAATTAAGCACTTGATTTGGGAAGTGGTCGGACTTATATAAAATGGATTTGTATAAGTATGGAAGTGATTTGAAATCTATTGATTTGAAAGGTACTCAATTTGGAAAGAGAATTGTATATAATCAAAGTCTATATAAGTATGATTTGATATACTGTTGATTTGGAAAGTATTCGTTTTAGAAAGGAATCCTATATATTATGGACTTTATATAAGTACGATATTTGAAAGTATTTGAAAAGGTACTATATGATATATATTTTCCAAGTAAAGATATGGAAAGTGCCTTCTGCTTGATATCCGCTTTGTGGCCACATCGTGGATTATATTCTATCGATATTATTCTCTCTGATTTTTGGTTTTCCGGATGTAATACTCGAGTGTTCCCACCGTGGCGTAACCCGCGGTTTCTTTTTCTCTCGTGAATGCACAGCGAAATTGCCTGGCTGAGTCTTGCCTAGGGGTACGGATTGTTTTCTGGGGGAACCAGGCGTAACCATTGTGTATCCTGCAATCTGTGTAGGTCGCGAATAGTAGCGCAAGTGCCTGGCTGAGTCTTGCCTGGGGGTACGGATTGTTTCCTGGGGGAACCAGGCGTAACCATTGTGTATCCTGCACCCTACTAGTCATCATGGCGTAACTCGCAGGGCTGTGAAAGCTTACGGATATGGATTGTTTCCTGGGGGAACCAGGCGTAACCATTGTGTATCTGCGAACCATGATCGGACAAAGGTTTTGTTTTGGTTGATTTGATTGGATCGTACTTTCCATATCTGTTTTAAAAGGTTTTTCAAGTATTTTCACTGGGTGTTGAAACAAGTCTACTTAGTACTTGAAGAATTCTAGCTTTGCGCCTGATCAACGCATGGCCAGAGTCTGCAAGAACGATGATAAACTTGTCGAAACATCGAGTTATGAAAGTATTTTCGAAAGGAAGATTATTTCGATATAATAGTATCTTATTGTAAAAGATTATTATAAAGATATTTTATTATAAAAGTATTTTTCCCAACAAAGAATTTTGAATTAATATTTGAAACTTAAATCCTTATGGTTCTATATTAACAATTCGTGCCCGATTCTTTCTTTTGAATCTACCTTATCTGGTCAGCTTATTTATTCACCTTGATTCTGTTTTCAAAATCTACCTTCCTTCCTTGTTGGATTTATCTTTAAATATTGTTTATTTACATAATACATGGTTTAATAGAAAATATAAGTGTTATAAATATTTTAGAAGTATTAATTTAATAAAAACATATTTAAAGTAAATGATTATTGATTTATTAACAATGTTGAATAGTATTTTGAGATAAATTTATGAATTAAGGATTAAATGTTCCAAATGGCCTTTGTAAATATAAATAGTAATGTAAATAATTGTTTCG